>CP097505.1:41528202-41620303 GCA_023547065.1 Musa troglodytarum
ATCCAAAAGTGCTTTACGTGTCATTGTCAAGCTAGACATTTAAAGGGTGCACAATGTGTTTTTTTTTGAGCTAAGTATTCAAAAAGCTTCCAATACATCATTCGTGGGCTAAGCATCCGAAAAATCATCCAACGTGTCCTCGAGTTGAGCCACAATAGTCTTTGGTATAATAATACTAACATGTTGAGTCACCACTTGGGAGAAATTATTTGGCCCCAAGGCAAGAAGATCAATTGACCTTGGTCAACATACTTGATGTGACTAAGTCAAACAACACCTAAGGTGCCAAAGTTGCTAATGCCTAAGGCACCTTGGTCGACTAGCTCTCGATGTGCCTAGGTCAACCAACACTTGAGGTGGCCAAGTCAACCAATGTCTAAGGTGCCTAGGTCAACCAATGCTTGAGGCACCTAGGTCTACCAATGCTTGTGGTGGTCAGGTCGATTAGTGCTTGTGTTAACTATCGCTTGAGGTGCCCAGGTTAGCAAACCACCAAACCTGATCGAGTTGGTTAAGTGCTCAATGTGACAAGGTCAACCAAGTGCTTGACGTGACAAAGTAGGCTAAGCACCTGACATGACTGAAAAGAACAATGCTTGAGGTGATTGAGTCAACTAACACTCGAGGTGGTCGAGTCGACCAAGTGAGTAACTTGATGGTGTTCAAGGTGACCAAGTTGACCAAAACTCATTGTGCTTATAATTGATATGTTGAGCTAACAGGCTGACTTCAAGATCTCTCCAAGAGATACTAAAGTATACCTTCAATGGGGGGCATATGATAAAAAAAATATTCATGCTAATAAAGACTCGACACGTGGTAGCCTAGTTAGCACGAGGAGGATAGGGAACAAATGCTAAGAGATTATTCTGCTTATATCTCAAAATATTTTATAGGTCAAACTCATTATGAAAAAAACTTATTGGGTCGTGACAGTCAGGATGCGTAACTACTCACTAAAATTACTTGACTTTGGTCGATTATTGACTTGAGCATCAGAGATATTTCATCGAGAATCTTACTCGATCTTGGTTTTCGTATAGATTAGCCACATAGCATATACTCGAGTTTTCCTAAGCCCTTGAGTAATCATCCCAGCCTCTCTTTCAATTAATATTAAATTTCTTATTAATTTGATTTTCTCATAAATTAGATTTTCAGTTCTATTCTTGATTTTCGAGAGAGGAGTGTTTTTATCCATAAAGAGGATAAAAAAATTTAATAAGACTATAAACAACGATAAAATGGGGCCATAAAGAGTAAAAAAAAAAAAAAACCATTCCAAGTCAAAAGACACATCACAATAGATGCATCCAAGCCAAGACACAATATCATGCTAAACTTTGACCTCATCTCTCAACATTTTTATCCTGGAGGAGACAAAGCAGTGCATTAATATATGGCAACCGAGTAGAAGTTGTAGAAACCAACAAATTCACAAGACAGGCTTTGAGAAGACTTGTGCAAGTTGACAACAAAAGGCAGAGGGGGATGTATGTGTTCTTAAGGAAATAGGGGATGCATTTTACATATTCCCATAAATGTGTCTTCTTTTTAGGAGGACAAGTAAAATAAGCCCCATTTATCCTAAATTTTATTGCACCGAACTAATTACTCATTTTGATGATGTACCTAAATTCTGGGTTTCAATCATCTTAATTTATTTTTAATCACAAATGTGTGTAAGTAATTTTCCTTTGAATTCTTAGAAAAAGTTTCTAACTTGAATTCTTAGAAAAAAGTTTCGAACTTTAATGAATTCTTATAGAATGTCTTAATTTTTTAAAAAAATTATAAAATATTTTTTTTATAAATAATAATTTTATCCTTTGCCCTCGTTAGACTCATCTCGCCCTCGTCATCTTTGCATATTGTATAGTTGACTAGTATCATCATTTGTGTTTTTCATGTAAGGAAAAAGAGGACGTGAAGGCGAGTGAACGATAATGAATTTGACAAGGGCCAACGAGATCATGGAGGCAATGATGGTTCTCGTGTGAGGGTGACATAGGAAAAGGCGAGTTTGGTAAGGGCTAGAGACAAAATTATTTTTTCACATAACAAAAAACACTTTACAAGATTTTTTTTTAAAAAATTATGCTCTATGAGAATTTTTAAAAAATATTTTTTTAATAACTTTTTTTTTAAAAGTATAAGAAATTTCTTATGACAACCATTTAGCATGATATTTTCGCTTGCCAAGAGATAAAATTGCATACATGTTTTAGAATATCCGAATTTTCTATGCTAAATATTATCAAAAGAATATCATATTACACAATGTAATATAATACGATATGATATAACATTAACATAAAGTTGATTGACACGTAAGTGTGGCTAGGACTCACACAGTCCATATTAAAAATCTAATTTTCTAATCCTACTCGACTCATACAACAATTGATCTTCCCTACCCCTTCAGCTTATAAATTATCGATTTCCATTGAGGTCAGTTCATCTAGATAAGATTTAAACAAAATGTTCATTGTCACGTTTGATACAAATTATGGATAGAATATAGATTGGCGGTTTGATTTTTTTTCTCATCATGTCATGGTAGGATTATTATTATTATTGTTTTATGTTGATAGAGGATCTAGGAGGATTTGATGATGAACATAAATGCTAAATAAGAACTAACCAGTGTTATAAGGTTTTAATATTACAACAACTTCAAAATTGATCGTCCCATCTTTAATCATATTCTTTGAATATATTAATTTGATTAAAATTATGTGTGGATCTCATCTAGTTCTTGACCGAGACTGGTCTTTCGTTTACTGTTCGGTATCAAACAGGCGAGCAGTGGCGGGCTTCGGTGCATGCACCGAGCGCACGGAGGGCACTTGGAATCTTCCTGGTGGGGCCGACAGGGACCACCGCCGTTGTTTGGTATCATTGGAAAGCCACCTTCTAATAATACCTACTTCGATAGAAGTAGCATACCTGTGCGCCCACCTCTTTCCTTCTCCACCCTCTCTCTCTCCTCCCCTGTCTCTATCCTGCTCTTTCCCTATATTATGATCCAGCCTGGTATCGACGCTCTTCCCGTCCCGTTTAGCAAAGCCGGAACCATCTCTCCCCCTCGTCTTTCTATTGTCTCACCGTCCTCATTGATTTGATTCGGAGGCACCGGTCCAAACAGATTTGATTTTGTTCTTGTTCTTCTTCCCCAAAGGTGAGATTTTTTTACCCTTATTTTTGTCTGTGTTTTGGAAAACTTTGTTGTTTGTGGCGGATTGCGGTGATTTCGTATGTTCGTGGTTGATTTGATCTTCTTGCTGTTCTTCTCCAAAGCTGAGATTTTTGTTGCCGTCTTATTGTTTGTGTTTAAGAAAACTGTGTTCTTTTTGGAGGATTACGTGCGATTTTGTTTGTTCGTGGTTGATTTGATCTTCTTGCCGTTCTTTGCCAAAGGTGAGATTTTTTTTTTTTGCGATCGCTTTGTTTGTGTTTAAGAAAATTGTGTTCTTTGTGAAGGATTGCGTGCAATTTCCCTTTTTTCTGGTTGATTTGATCTTCTTCCTGATGTTCTTCTCCAAATGTTAGATTTTTTTTTTCTTTTCCTTGGTTGTGTTTATGAGAATTGTGTTATTTGTGGCGAATTGCGTGCGATTTCGTGGTTGATTTGATCTTTTTCTTCTTGTTGTTGTTCTTCTTCTTCTCCAAAAGTGCGATTCCTTTCGGTTGTGTTTATGAAAACTATGTTCGTGGAGGATTGGGCGCGATTTCGTGTGTTTGTGGTCTCGGGTTGTTGTTCTCTTGCTTGTTCTTGCACCGGAGGAAATGGGATTTCGTTGATTGTTATGCCAAAGAGTTTAATTCGTTTGATTTGTTGCCTTCAGATCGACCGAGAAGACAAGAGGATGGCGGAGGAGCAGCGATGCCAGGAGGGCCACCGCCTCTGCGCTAACAACTGTGGATTCCTCGGGAGCCCTGCGACGCTCAACCTCTGCCCCAAATGCTACCGCGACCACCGCCTTAAGGAGGAGCAGCGGCAGGCCGCCTCGCACGCGGCCAACGTAGCTGCCACCGAGAAACCTCCCCACGCCTCCTCCTCGGCCTCGGTCGTGGCGTCCCCGGCCGGGACCGCGAGGGGGCCTGCCCCGGCGCTGGCCTCTCCGGCGGTCGCCGCGGCGGCGGGACCGAGCCGGTGCGCGATGTGCCGGAAGAGGGTGGGCCTGACGGGGTTCCGGTGCCGGTGCGGGGCTACCCACTGCGGGGCACACCGGCACGCGGAGCAGCACGGCTGCACCTTCGACTTCAAGGCGGCCGGCCGGGAGGCCATCGCCCGCGCCAACCCCGTCGTCAAGGCCGACAAGCTCAACAGGATCTGAAGAATCGCCACCCTCCGTTTCTCCCTGCTCCCTCTCAATCGACGGCCCAGATCCTCCCGGGACGGTAATCCCCCGGGCTTGACGCCCTTGTAATGTGACCTGTAGTGGTTATGTTTTGGCTGCTCCAATCTTTTCTTTTTATTTTTTCTACATTTATTTTTCTGCTCCAATCGTTGTAGTCTGGAGAAATATGACTTATTAATATTATTATCGTACTTTCTCTCAAATAATTAATAATAATAAGCTGGGAAATGGTACGTGGACGTGGTCGTCTCCGTGTCTTTGGGTTGGCACGGAGAGTGCGTCATGACTCGTTCAATTAAAAGTGGACTCGCTCAACGCGGACCGCGTTAGTGGCCGTGGTAGCTTCCATACAAGCGAGGACGGCCGTTGGATGGTCCACGGCCGACGACAGCACGAGGGCTTGTTGCAGGCCAAAGGCAACGTTGTTGCTTGCAAACGGTGCAATGCATTTAGAAGGACGGAATGTATGAAACCCCAGGAGGGGGATCGGAAACAATGCCTATGAAATCAAATCAATCAATTTATAAACTTAAATCGATGGATCAATAAATTGATGTGGACACCAACGTGGAGACCGGTTGAAAGGATTATAATATTTAATCGAGTAAAAAAGAAAATACAAAAATAAATGGGTTCCAAGATTTGTGGTTTCTTTTTTATAGTTTATAACAATTTTTATATTTATTGCTTTAAATATAAGCTTAACAGGAAGATTATCTTGGGTAGCCACTTGTCCATACTAAATATATATATAAATTCTGATTTAATGTTTGTCCCTCGTAAAATCTTAGGCACCGGTAAGGGTAAAATTGTGCTTTCAAACTTGATTAGAATATTTTTCTAACCATATTGGAGAGTCTCGACCATAAATAGTCGAGTTTTTCTCTCTCTCCTCTCCCTTAACTCTCGATCATTCCACTTTTTGGACTCTTTGACTTGTATGCATCAAGGGATCGAATCCAAAACACTCGACAACGATCTTCTACGAGAACCTAAGATTGAGGGCATCTCTTCGGGTGATCGAGAGCTCACATGTTTCAGTACAATCTCAGGGATCTAACTCCAGCTTAGTTCTCAATCTCAGATCAGATCAACCTGCTTCTATTGCAAGTATAAAATTGTTGTAATCAAGATGGAGATTAATACGATTTTACTAAATTGTCTCTTGGCATTTGCACAAGATACGACTTCCCACTTCCCCTTGTCAAAGAGTTGGGCCGCTCCTGAGCAATTGTAGTTCAACAGTGTTCGCACACATTTATGATTGAGTTGTATGTATTCCCTAACAAACAGTTCTTTTGATGGCCGAATTTGAGTTTATTTTATTTTATGTATATTATATGGTGATTTAATTCAAATATGACATGCCGGTTTAAGTTGGATGATGGCCAACTGTTTGACCTCCTCTTCCTCCATTGTTTTTAATGCGGAAAGATATTACCTCGCCTTCCTCCTTGGATGTAGACCTCGGCACCTAGTTTTCTTTTGTGGTCTCTTGCGGATCTCGTAGATTTGGGTGGCAAAAGACTACAGCTTTTACAAACAGGTAAGCCGTCACTTTGTTCAGGTGCAGACCAACCGGTACAAAAGGAGCTACCGCCGGTGTCAAGGTCCATGTGACTCTGCTCCCTCCACCTACAGTCTACTCGGACTTCATTGGCACAAAGATATGTTCTACAGTCACGCCCAGCTTCCAGATGACTTCTATTCCAGTTTGCCATCGTTCTTTTCAACCCAGTGGCTTCGATCCAAGAAAATTAACGCGGGCAGGCATTGAATACTCCAACCTGTTCATCATCATGTATCAGTCCAGTTTGACTCCAAGACAGCAACTCAAGACAAGAAGAAGGGGGCACTGCGTCGCTCATGATGGGTAGGCCATGTGAGGCATTCAGTAAGTAACATGAACTCGATGGCACCTGCAGGTGTCTGACCATGCAATCCTACCTTTTGCATGATAAGATCGTGTTCCTCCTTCCACGGCCTCATCCTACCACGCCAAGTTCTGTGACACGCAGTTTTGCAGTTTCCATTCCGAGTTGTCCTGGTAAATCTAGAGGGAGTTCCTCCTCATGCTCTCATCCTATTAGCATTGCCAGATTCACGCCTGCAACGAGAGCACAAACCAATGAGAAGGTGGTGAATGTTTGTATCTCGAAGGAGGGAAGAAATGAAGACAGGTGAGGGGGAAGGTGGTGAATGCAACAAGAGGAGACATCGATGCGATCATGGGGAAAAAACAAAAGGGCATCGATGGGGGGAAGGGGGAAGGGGGAAGGTGATGATGATGATGGGAGGGGTGGGGGAGGGGGGAGGAAGGGGGAAGCCATCATTGCGAATCTCTGGGGCCATCATCATCATCATCTCCCATGATGCCTTCCCGGTGAGCCATCCCCAGATATCACGTGACGCCACCCTCTCCCTCCTCCTCCCACTCTCGGCCGCCTTCACCTCCCTCCCTGCTTGCTTACGTCGCCACATGCATGAATCCTGTGACTGCTGAGAGAGAGAAGATGTCTCACCTTTTCTGCTCCTGGGCTATAAATAACGGCACACTCCCGCTGCATTCCATCTCCTCCCGCTGCCTCACTTGGTTCTTCTCATCCAAGGTGATCATTCTGCAAGAGAAATCAGACGTCTTCAGCAGTGGCTTCGGATTCACTTCCGCATCTATTTGCTTTTTCCTTCACTTACATGCCTCTGATTGTGGTGCTTCCGGGATACTGTTCCTGCAGGCAAATCATGGAGAGGCTCAACACCAAGCTGTACTTGCAGAACTGCAACATCATGAAGGAGAACGAGAGGCTGAGAAAGAAGGCGCAGCTTCTTAACCAAGAGAACCAGGCGCTCTTGTCTGAACTCAAGCAGAAGCTAGCCAAATCCAGTTCCAGCTCCAGCCCCGGTCCCAATACCCCAGACCTCAACATTCCCCCTTCGTCATCCATGGCCTCCAATGGAAGCAATCGCTCATCTTAGTATAAATATCTCTGCTACAGGACACTTTTTTTTTTTTTTTGGGATTTTGGTGTTTCCAGGCCATGGATCCAATGTAGCTGGATCGATTTGGCCAAGAGGCAATAGGGCAGTAACATGTATCACGGTCTTCTCTAAAATTTGGCTTGAACAAGAAACCTCTCTTCTTGTTTGATATCTTATCGACAGACTTAAAACCAACCTCATGAATCAATTGTGCAAGATAATCCTTTCTAAACATATAGATAAAGCCTAAGCCTGTTGATTTACTATGCTTATATTTCTTTTTGTGCAATAAAAAAATCACAGGTGCTTTGTTCTGTCTATCGTTTCCTCCATTGTTTCCATTCCATGCAAAATTCTTCTCATCCATCCATCTTTAATTTGTTTTGCCTCACTGTTTTAGATCTACACAAGCTTTAATCAAAGTCCATGTGCCAGTGGACAAAGATTCCATCGGACTGAGAGTATCAAGCAACATCAATAAACTAATGCTTGCCTTGCTAAATCAACAGTTCAACAATTTCATGTCAAGAGCCGTATTAGCCAAACCACTACAGGCAAAATTAAGAGAATAAGAACTGCAATTCTAGATGTGCATCAGCAGGAGTTTTAACTGTTTGAGACTATATAAAAATAGGATGGCATTGTCAGAAGATAGCTAGCTACCTTGTGATCACCACAAGCAACAAAAAGATATCTCCAATCTAAGTTGAATATTATGCTGAGCCATCAATTGACTTCTGTTAAGAGCCACGACAACCCTACAGTGGATTCATCACTAGGAGAGAGCCTTTAGCCTTGTGTTATCATTGCTGTCTTTTATGAATGGATCCCAAAAAGGAGGGCAAGTCTTGTCTCTGAGATGATGTCTGGGATATAAAATGCTGATAATGATGATGGATCAAAGACAGATGTCAAGTAAGATTGATTCAGATGCTGTTCTTAAATCCAACAAAGATAAGTTCAAAAGATGAGAGCTGAAAGAGAGAGAAAGGTCCACCACCACAACATTACAACAACAGGAGACATGACATTTGGTCAGTGCATTTTAAAGACGTTGACCATCTTCCATCATCGCGTCATATGCACTCCAGTTTACAAAGTCCCATCAGACGTCCCATTTGTGACAGTACGCAATCATGTCAGGGAACAAACAAAACGCTACTGGAATAAATGATGAAGATATAGGAGAAAACAACAGTATCAAATACTTCCTCCTTCAAGCATAGTTGCAATTGATCTAAAGTTGATAAAGCCATGAATACTCGCTTCAAGCAAGCAAGAATAACACCTAGCAGGGCGGGAATTGATCTAAGTTGATAAAGCCAGATTTGCATGCAGTAACTTGTATTTAGATGTTGTGAGGATCAAAGTGGGAACAAAATATTTGCTTAGAGTTCTTTCAGGTGTAAATTATGTATCGTGTTGGTAGAATTGGTAATCCAATTCATTGTGCATTTTGACTAAATGATATTTTACTAGCATAAGTTCCAAGACATAATCTGTTTGTAGAATTACTTCAAATCACAAATTTACTTCAAGTATTAGAAGAGTCTAAATACATGGAGACACACTGCAAATGACTTTCTTACAGACAATCAAACACTTGTAAATCCACTACTTATTACGGAATGATTCATAGACGTCCACTTCACAGTAGTTTTCCATGTATTTTGTTCGGTAGAATGGGCAAAAAATTTAGGGGAAAAACGGCAAATTGGAACTAGCCATTGTTGGGACATTCACTTGTCTATGACAGCATCAACATATGATCAAGATCATAGCAATTCAATCATCACCAATAAGTACAAAATTGAGTACAATTCTAAACCTGTAAGATCTTTCACAATGAGAATAATGACGATGAAGGTAAATCCAGAACTATTAGAAAACATGCTTTTAAGATAGGTAGCTAGAAGATAGAAAATTAAATGTATTAAAACTTGAGACTAAAGAATGGAAAGTGTGACTCCATTTTACCTGGTTAATTGACTTTTGAGTTGGAATCACCATCACAGTGTAATTGTAATTGGAAAGTTCTTCCTTCATGTCAGACAAGAAAGAATATATTAATAATCAATACACGAACAAATTAAATGATAAAGAAAAGAAAGACGCAAACAAATCACTATGTTGAGTCAACATGCAGGAATATAAGCAATCACAAGAACAAGCAGGCCTGATCTGTAAGGAACGAAACTACGCTTGGAATAACTTCATGCAAATTATCTCTGACTAATATGTAGTTACCACAAAAAAAGTTTAACCAAATAGAAATGTGTAAACAACATAAATGGTCTTTCATGCGTTCTTGAATGAATTAGGAGAAAGAAATCCATGATGGAAGTTCACATTCCTGAACCTCAGCATGAGCATTAACTGGTAACTAAGTTGATTGATTAATCACAATACTACAATGGTTGAATTTAAGATAAGCAATGTGAATTCCAAACCTACCAACACTAGTAAATAACCAAAAGTAGAAACACATTACCGGTATGACAGATAGCAAAAAAGACACTGTGCATCAGCTTGCCACATTCGTTCTTTGGTAAGATGGTTTATAAACAGGCAGTGTATAGCCCTCCATGTGTTGAAATGAAAGGGCCATATGTAGCAAGCCACAATAATTATTAGTGAAGGTAAGAAACACAATATTGAGCTAGGACATGTGCAATACTTAATAGTAAAATAAAAGAGAATGGGATGCTATTTCACTGAAACATTTAGGATCTTTATCATTATTTATCAGCAGTTTAAAGCACTTAGTAGGAGTCACTACGCATAGAAAGAAGAGAAGCTATCAACTTCAAAACATAGGCATAAATCCAATAGGACAAAGTAGAGATATGGACTTTCAAGGGCTGGTGAAGATGATTTCTTGAGAGTATAGGCACTTCATTTATTTGTATGGAGACTTAATATTTTCTAATGATACCTTGGAATTCAACATTGGATAAAGATCCATGAGCCGATCCCAAATAGCTAAGAATTATGGCTTGTTGTTATCATTGGACCTCGGAATTCAAGATTCCAGACAAAAATTCCGATCAATATCAGGTTGTCTTCGGTGCTTAGACCTCTCAGCATTTCTTTTGTAACCATTATCTCCACTCTGCATGGAACTTTTCCTGCCATGGTTACCCTCCCTGTTGAACAGGCCTCTGGCAGGTCGCAGTGTTGTCCTCTTGTGTTTCGGACCTGCTATTGGCACTGCTGCATCTTCCATTGACCGATCTTAACCATTTCTCCCTTACCAGACGTCAACATTCAAACTAAATGTATCCCCAAATCGTTGGCTGATGCCATTTCTATGGTTTCTTGGGCTAACATTTGCTAAAATACAACTAGCTTCTCCAGCTTCCACCTTCAAGTCCTTGGAAATTAGCCGTCGCTTCGTCACTTTATTCCGGCCAAATCGATCTGGAACTCTTTGCCTCCGATCCTCACTGCGATTTCTTGATCTATCAATAACCCCGTCAGAGTAGCTGTCCATCCTTCGGCAGGCATCCATGGCGACATGATCCCGTCCAGGAAATCCTCCAATCTTCCTTTGCGTAAAAATCTTGACGATTAGGGTTTTGTCAAGATTTACAACTCTTTGAGGTAAGGGTCGAATCTCGATCAATTCGATCCTCGTTGCACCCAGATTCTTTCTCTTCCACATCTATAGCCTCGGACGACGACGACGAACCACGACTCTCTCCACTACTCGATGTTTCCTTCTTGACCACCACATCCTCCTCCCCATCCTATCCTATCCTGCGTCCTGCTCCGGTGCTCGGGCGATGCCCATAGGGAAGCACCGTCACGGACGTTGCACATGTCGCAGCTGACGGGGCGCTGAAGGCGATCGGGTAGAGCCTCGAGTTGCTCGTCGGCGATGACGGTGGAGAGGCTGGAGGCACGTTCCAGCTCGGAGGCGCGGTCCAGAGCTCGGCCCTCTTGCGGATCTCGTATATCCGCGATGGAGGCAGACGGGGGCCTCGAGAAGTTGTTTGGCCGTCTTCGCCGGCATCCACTCCCAAAGCAGAATTCCGTCTTCTTTCTTTTTGAGCAGTGATCAGCGAAGTGACACGCTTCCCACGTGTTCCGTTAATAAACAGGGATTCTTCCCAGAACCTTCTCCACTAGAATCTGTAAGTTATCGGCCGTCAACCTTTGAACTCTCTCTGCTTCGAAGGAGAATTCAATTTTGCGGCACATTCTCTTTATGCTGAAGTGTATCAACAGATCCATTTCCAAAACTAGTTTTCTTACAGTCGATGCATCAAACTGTGCACAACATTGTTTACTTTGCTTCATGTGGCATCCTAGTTTCATTTGGAATCCTGACGAGTTGTTTTCTTACCAAGTTTGAGATTCAAAGAAAAAAAAAATTGCGATCTCTAATGGCAATTCTATATAAATCGACGCTAATCTCTCTTACGCAATTCAGTGTAAGATCAGATCGACATCACGTCGATCAATTCCAGCCAACTGCATAATAGGCTACAGTGCATCGGTTACCACTTGACCATCAAGAAGTTGAAGTTAAGAGGCGGTCTTGTTCTCAGAATGTAGAAAAGCTGACACAAAACTTGTCTGCTAAATTATGTATGCATCAAATAAAAAATGAAAGACATCTAACTAGACAACAGCACATGCCCAAGATGAACTCACATTTGCTTAATATGCTATCTGGAGAAAAATCCAAAACACATACAAACTTTAGCGATTGAGAAATTATTTTTTCTACCACTAGAACTTCTCAATTTTCTCAGCCACTTCTCAAAAACTAGTTCTTCTACTGTGGTCGTCGGATTAACCCTGGAATCTGCAGAAGCGAATGCAAGTCATGAACTAAAGTAAAAAGGACTGAAAGCCACAATGATAACCAAAAATATAAACAAAGAACAAGTTCAAGCATGATTTCTGGCACAGGTAACAGAGAGACCATGATCACATAGCTGTCCTTTCACTTCCTGAGATTAAACTAAATCTATGAGATGAGGAAACTACCATAAGTTACCATGAACATTTTCTGCCAAGTAGGTCATCATAATAGCATCCAGATTTATATACAACTTAATGCACTAAAATGGTGTACTATTGGGTATGGATTAGCATGTCCATTCACAATGAATTAATCCTTTGCCCTGCTTTTAAGTTCTCAAACTAGACAAACAGTTCATGATACATACTTTTATGCAGTTTTAAGGTCGGAAGTCGCATTGTCCAGATGCCTGACCAACCTTCACAATGTTTAGTATGTGTCTTTCAGAAACATACATGCAGCTGAGCATAAGATAATCAAACTTAAAGAATTACTAGCCATCCATGCTCATAGGCTACTGTTGGGAGATTTCACTGTAAACCTTCCATCGAAAGTCAGTCCTATACCCATAATATCATAAACGTGTGTATCACGTCGGGTTGCTTTTTAACCAAGAAATGCAAGATTGAGATGGAAGACAACCGGGTCAATATGAATCATGTGAAAGCATATAAGACGCCAACACAATCAAATAAGAATTTAGTCAATGTCATCACGATATCCACATCATCCCTAGGGATCATGTTGAATATGTAACCATGTATTTGAATATATTAAACATCTGTGCAATTTGAACAGTTATTTAACTCTATAGTGATAGTCCCTGAATAGTAACTGATATCATGGCATTAAGGACTTGACCTTGCTGGTTTCAGAGGCCTCTTAAAATCTTATCGTCTGTCTTTTCATATTTTCATAATGCAGAAAACACATGTACCATATATCATTTACAAAAAAAAATGTTTTCCTTCCTCATGTCCCACATCTCATCTTTCCTTGAATATATGATTTACATGATGTGGCTTAAAATTTTAATTTACCATTTTATCAACTTAAACCAAAAGGTACCTATTTATTGTTTTTGAACACAAACCATGGCAAGTGAAACTTAACATTTACATCTAAGCTGGATTACAGTGATAAAATACTACGATCATTGTCTTGTAGATATCATTGTAGATGGCAAATTCAAAGGAAAAATGTATTGGCTTAAAAACATAAGAAGAAAGATTTGATCTCAAACAAAGTCACAAGAGTTACTAACCTCGACACCATTTGGGCCTATCCGGTTGCGAGATATAAAGTTGATTATGAGAGATGCAAATTCATCAGGTACATCTTCCTGCAACAACAGCAATGATGTGAACATGTAGTTTTAGTGAAGTTCATGCTTTACATAAAAAAAATAGATGCCTGAATGATTGGGAACACCCTGATAACATAATTTTAACCACCTCGCATTAATGAATTTAGTGCGTTATTAAGACTGTAATACTAGCTCTACTGTTACATAGTTTATAAAGCCCCAAGTGTACAATGTACATCAATACATGAAATTTGAGGTTATTATATTAGCCCTAGTTAAGTTGTAAAAATAGTTAAACTGATGAAAGCAGGCACCTTTTCTGTTGGGCCAGTAGTTAATCACTAATATATTTTAGACATCTGCAGTTCATTTTTTTTTGCATAAGAATTGGTAGTTTGAAATGATCATCACCTGTATAGCGTGTCCAGTGTGCCGGACAACTACCATTTGGAATTTGCCTTGCATTTGTCCAATTGTGAGAGATCTGTTGTATCAAAAGACATACAATTGTCAACGCCATGGATTACATCTTACTAAAGCATCAAAGGCTACATAGTGCTTAGGCCATAGATTAAAACTTTACAAAAGCTTCCAAAGTTTAAACATATAGAATGGATTGTCATTGAGACATTAACTTTACAATATAAAGTATACAAGTGACAGAATGAAAGTGCTAATTCTGAATCCAACAGAATGGCATAAGTTGGATGATATAAATTCATATATTTTATAAATTCAACAATTCATTAAAATGATTAATCTATTAAAAGTTGATAATAAGCAAGGAATTTTCTTTTTATTGGCTCAATGACAGTTATTTTACCCCATGACAATTGGCACAAACAAACATAGCAAAAAGGTGATGCATACTGATCGAAGAAAAGATTGTGGTACTATATTTGATAGAAATAACAACAAACCTTCAAATGACCTCAACAAGTAAAAACAAATATGTAAAATAAGATCACAATAAGTGGAAGGAAACCAATAATTAAGGACAGAGCAACAGAAATTGATTCAATATTTTCCTTTCCAGTTGCATCTTAAGTGGTTATAAACTGAAAAAAGCAACATAAGCTTGCGCATCGATAGCAGCAAGAAATCTTTCCATAATAACAATGGTGATGTTCCACATCATGGAGAGAGCGCAGAGGACCTAGAAAGCAAGTACAGAATTTTTTTCCCAGCTTTCTTCATTTCATTTCTATTTGGTCATCTTCTCTTTTCCACCATTTTTCACTAAGATTCCTTCTGTTCATCCTTTTCTTGTCATTTTGGAAACTCCAGACAATCAAAAACACCACAGAGCATTCCACTGTCCTACACAAGTGGATCCCAGGCTCAGCCAAGTGGCTGAAGAAAACATAATATGAACAACATCACAGGGCAGATGCCAGTCTCCTGTGGCTTTATCTCATTGACATCACACTTGAGGTCTTAGGTCCAATTAATCCATCGTGGAGAAGCCCAGGATTGATGATAAAAAGCAAATTCTTGTTGAGTCTGCAGTTATTGCTCAGACCACTTGACAGCATGACCTAACTTGGACATTCAAAGACACCCAATCAAGGTTGTTCAAGACTGAAACAAGCAAGGAGCCAGACTGATCTAACCCGGATCGGTCAGGGGCCAATCGAAATATTGTTGCTTTGTTTTTTAGTATAGACTAGGCTTTGGTTATGCATATTTGTTCACAAGTTTATCCTGATATACTAAGAGATGTTAGTTTATCCTGACATAATCCAAGAAAATTAATTGGAACATCCTCCAACCTTAATCACCTGAAACACAATTGGTGCAAGCTAACCCATGCAATGAATTTGAACTGGATTGCTGCCAGAGGCTAACCAGCATGGAAATTCAATGCCCTACAGTGGCCTAATCAGGTTAGTTCAATCAGAAAGAGTCAGTGCTCTGCATATCAGAACATACTATTCAGTTGTGTCTATGGAAGCCAAGGAATTTAATGGATCATCTCCACTACATCTTGATTTAAGCCTAACAAATTTCTTGCTGATGAAGCCAGTGGCCTGCACTACACATCAAAGTGCACAATACAAAAATAGGAAGCAGACTAGTATGCATAATATTTTACTGTGACAACCATAGTTTGTCTTACCAGTCCATACCGGTGTATTGACCAACCATCGGTATGATATGTCGTACCAATGTATCAACACATGGTACGGTGTGGCATACTAACAAACCAATATGTATTGCCCATACCAATCCCCTGTTGGACAGGTATATACCGCTAGTACTGGGTAGTATGCCATGGTATGATGAACCTTAGAGACAACTATCTGGATTCAGCTCTAGCAATCAATTTTTCATCAGTGACAACATGCTGGACTAAAGATATATATAGTAAGGTGTCTGCTAGAGAGGACCTGTCTAATCTGTCTGTTCCAGCTAACAGCAGCAGCTTTGGCACTGGACATGATAAGAACATTTCTGAGAGGCCGTCATACCTGGAATCACACAGCAATAAGATATAACAACTGCAGTAGAAGGTGATATGAGTAACTGTAATGCTTCTATTTGCCTCCTGATTTTGTGATTCTAAACAATATCTTAAAGTCACTCCGTTAACTAAAATTTCTGCATCTTAACCCTTCTAAATAAATTTGTAACATTGCAAGTACAAGATAATAATGAAATAGAAGTCCTAGGATGTCACCCATACTTACAATCATAGTTATTAGAACTAACCAGATTGTCGGCTGGACCAAAAGAATGGGAACAAGACTTCTGGCCAGTTTGATTAATTTATTAGATCAATTTGCTTGAAATACATTTTAAACCAATCAACAAAAATGGATTTTTTATTGACCTGCAGGAACTGGCCGAGTCAAACAGTACCAACCCTGTTGTCACTTGGCACATAATGACTAGAGTACCCTCCATCCAAGCTATTGTATTTATCTTGAAGACATTTCAGTCTATTCAATCATAAGCATGATTGAACCCTCTCACACGCAAACCACTACCCTCTCTCTCTCTCTCTCTCCAGCCACCCTTTTATCTCTGTCTAACTACTCTGTCCCTCTCTTGCGCACTCCTCTCTCTCTCTCCAGCAATTGACATCCAGTCTCTTTTGTCCTTGCTCCCTCTTCTTTCCAGTCATCATTTTATCTCTAGCCGCAAAATATTGCACCATTTCCTTACTTCTTAGTACTTTCAGATTTTTAAATATTTTCCAATATGAGGTAAATTTGTTTTTCTTTTAAGTTTTTATATTTTCTGATAAAGCATGAAACTAGATTGATCTTGGCTATCTTATTGGTCCAACTAGTAATCTGAGGCTTAGTAAAGTTATTGTTCGGTTTGAGCCTGATAATTATGGTTTGAATGCTTAAAGACTAGTAAATCTACAGAAGGTTACAAAACCCCAGAAAATTCTAGCTTATACTGCAATAAAGAAACATCTTCGACCTACCAGCCTTTCCAGTATCTCTCGGTTTTTTCAAGAGGAGTACGGTAGGTGTAACTGCAACAAAACGTTCAATTAGAAACATTCTAGGTATATGTCAAACACAGACTGCATGAATTGATGAAATTGCTGTAGAAAATCATTTCATAATATAGCTACAAGTATACTTACCACTTCTTTGAATCATCATATACTAGTGTTGATGGAACAGATACACGGGCAGATTCAATATTTCTTAATGGGCCTCCTTTAACACTCCACTCATTCTACAAAATTTGGTAATCAATGAATTAAAATGAAGTCAAATGCATCTGAATTGATGGTTAGGCATGCTGAACTTCTAGATAAATCAAATAAGAGTCCATTAATTTTATTATTTCTAAAAGCAGATTTCATACCAAAGAGGACTAACTAATGGTGGTTGTTACATATGAAATTCTTAGATAAAAGTTTCTACAATATATCTGTAAAATTGACAATTGATGCTAAATTTGATACAGACAAAAACATTTTGGTAGGTATGATTACAACTTTGTTTCTGCAACTAGCTAAATAATCTGTTCTTGCCTCATTGAAACCTCAAATTTTAACCTTGAAAATTTATTGAATCATCTACAAGAAAGGAAAAAAAAACTCTTTAACTTATTTTTAATTGTTATATGCATAATATTAGATCTCCTGTGCAAGACCATGAACTATCTTGTAAACTTATGATTTGATCCATCACTAGTTTGACAGACCTGTTTTGAGTCTTAACCCTTAATTCTTCAATGATTAACCAACAATATAACATAGAGCTGGCTATTTACAACTGAGCTACATCATGTGCCTAAGTACAGGAATACTGGGACATCTGACTAATATTCTACTGTAGTTAGATTCTGCCAGAAGGTCAATAGTTAATGGACAACTAATACGTTGAAGATAAAGTAATTTAAGATTGATCATAAGTAACAGTAACTATTATCAAAGTATTAAGATTAACTGCACAATAGTCTGTCATTGATAGCTAAGTGAGAACTAACAAGCTGACTTAGAAAGCAAAAAATGAAATAGATAGATCGTAAAATGGACAAAAGGATCCACACTTCATAATCAATCAACCTTAATTTGTGGACCATGCAAACAAAATACAACAACCAGTAACTTTAACAGAACAGTTCCTAGAAACTCCTGTACAAACATAACAGTTGAAATGATATAAGCAGAAAAGACATCTGAGTGAATACCAAAAGCTGTACCCTCATAATCTTCATTATGCTAGCATGCAATTGAACCAAGACAACATAGAACAAAGATATCACCTTGTTATCTTTATTACACTAGCTTGCACTTGAACTAAGACAACATAGAAAGCTAGAAGACAAGTAAATCTCTAGCTGAATAATATGACAGTATATGGCCTGCTGATAATGTTTCACTAGGGCAATTTTCATAGACACAGCATGAAATATGCCAACACTAGAAAATCAATCCACTTAATTGCTAACATATATCAAAAAGTTTCTTAACCAAGGAATATAACATTTGGTTATGGGGTTAACTCTTCAGGATTGCATTTCCAATCAAGCTACTAGAAACATATTCTGAAACAAACACCCCAGTTTCATGTTTGATAGTCTCAAGAGTTCAAGGAAACAAAACATGCTACTTAAGCATCATGTACCATGACAACATCAGCAACTCCTCAAATGACATTTCTATATGGACCAACTAGGCTTACAAGTGACATTGTTGCTACATACTATCATGAACTTAGTGTTGTCTAGCAAATTTATGTGGCAGTCATCTGTTGCACACTGCCAAAGAAGTCAACCTACATGAATGATTGTTAGGGTGAAACTTGTTGATTGCTCGTAACTGCAACAATTCAGTAGACAAGGATCTCAGACGTGTCATTATCAATGGAATGGGTAACTTATTATTTCAATGGAAGGCACACAAAATTTGCATTGAAATTTTTTTACTGATAATGGGACTTACAACTTGATATGACACCACAATTTCCAATAACAAGAAAAAGGAAAACCATCAAACAGAACTATGCAGAAGTGTTAGCTGGCTTAGTTCTCAACTGCCACATCCTAGGAACCATCTGCAACTATATCCTGTGTGCCACTTGCGGGGCTTCCAAGGTGATGAAATGAATGGTGCTTGAAAATTAATTTCATCCACGTCCCTTGTTAAACTTACAGTCCATGATGGCTTATTAAAACTCCCACTGTGTTATGGTAAAATGGTCCCTTGCAACGCCATGCGATGGATGATAAACAAAATTATTATTATCCATATTTACATGATTGTTAAGAACACAGCACCAAATCCTGAACATTCTCAAACACTTGATCACTTTGATGACCATGTCAAAGACATTCTTGTATGCTGTAACTTGATCTTTCTTGTGCCACAAAGCATCTTCAGACTCCCAACTTGTTTTTAAATTGGTAAGTCCCCATCACTTCATCAAGTATTCCATTTTTGTATATCCGCTGAAGAGGATGCAAACTCAATCCACCAAAACTAACTCAACTCACACTCAACAACAAAAGTTGGGGGTTTGACCAAGTTGGTTGCGTCACAAGTGATTTTGCAATCTACATTGACAGCCCACTAAGATCCTTACAGTACGTCAAAAGATTATTGAAGCTTAAGGTCAACCATCTAGATCAATTTTATGCAGTTCCACTGCTTCACCATAATAAGCTTGTAAATTTAATAGCAATAACATGTCAATACACAAAATCCATATTTGCTTACTGTACTAGGAAACTGTGGCATGCCAAAATATAGAAAACAGACATTATCCAAGGTTTGACTAAAATTTTCATTCAAAATGACAACAAACAATCGGAACAAAAAAGCTTAGTGGCATACTACATACTGCTTTTTCTATTGTGGGAAAATATTGCATTCGACTTGAGAGGATTTTCTGCATATGGACTAAGGATGCCATGGCTGTTCCCTGTTATTCAAGATGAAATTGACTGGATTAGCATTCAACAAAAAGAAATCAACATCCATACGAACAGCTTCATATGTGAAACAGACCTCGACAACATCAATGACAACAAGACCAGCTAAGTTATGGATAACTTTTCTTGCAGCTACATGCACGGCCACTGAACCTCCCATGCTACAGGGACAGAATTAGAAGAGACATTTATTTAAAGATTATTTTAGTCAAATGTAAAACAAATTAGATGTTCAAAACACATGCATGCGAAGTTACATATTTTTAAACAACAACAACAAAAAAATTTCGCATACACTACATAGTGAAGGAACAAACAAAATAAATTACTAGTAGTTGTCTAGGCGCACAAGGAGAGCTATAAATTTTTTTCTTCTTCATAGCAATTCTGTGATGCAACTTCAGCATTATCCCCTCAGTTGATTAATTTCTAGTAAAAAAGTTAACACAAGAAGAACCTGGATTATTTTGTCTAATTGCACCTGCAGGTGCTTAGAGAGCAAATAAATAGTAAAGATTTTTTGACCAAAGGATGCTGCACTAATAAGATTTGCAAGCTTGAAAGCTACTCTTGGTCTTGGGAAACTTGAACATGACCACTAGAGTAGACTTATGGATGGGATCCATGTCTTCTTTTCTTTTTCACTGTCTCTAGGTTAGGGAAATAAGGTGAGCATTATTTGCACTTTCATAAATATTTACTACATTATTAAGCATGTCAAAATTAATATCACTGGTTTGCACATGTGCACCGGAGAAACACAATTTGGTTTGTCATTTTCATATTGTACTTGAAATCATGGTATGCAATTTCGAATGATACCGCCCGGTACGGGCGGTACGTACCGGTCCAAGAGGATACCGGTACACGGACCGCCCGCGTACGTGTATTTTGGCTGGTACCGAGGTTACCGACCGGTACCAAGGCGTACCGACCGGTATCAAGGTGTACCGACCGATACCAAGGTGTACCGACCAGCACTACCCCAGATTTCGACCGTTACCGAGATATACCGATCGGTACGGCCTAGCATGGTACCGTCGGTATGCCATAGCGTACTAACGATACAAATCGGTACGTACCGTACCGACCAACTCTCGGTACACCGGTATGGTACGGTATTGCGGACCTTGCTTGAAATAGTCATTTTCATATTGTACTTCAATGTTAAGGATAATGATGTGCTAATTTTGTATACATTAGGTCAACCATGTCTTGTGGACCAAAAGTTTATTATGCAGTTAAGATGAATATTGAGGTGGATGCAAGGAGCTACTAGGAAAAATAAAGAAATGCAATATATTCACTTGTGATGATTAAGTGCAGCCCCATGAAAAGATATCTAAAATGCTGTGGACATATCCGAAAAAGACTATCAATGTTGTAACTAGATGAGGTCAGCCAATTAGTATATTAGCGGTCTGAAAAGAGATGGAGGGAAACCTAAAAAGACTTTACTAGAAAAAAGTAAAAAAGATATTTGAGTGTTCTTCATTAGAGACATTGTTTGGTGCAAAACTCAATCACAGAAAAGATACATATAGCTGCCTAAAAGGGATATTATCTCTTGTTGTTGTGCTGTAGGAATTCAATGTAACATATTGTTGTAACATCTAAAGGTGATAGGAAGTAAAAATGACTCAATTTTACATGAGCCTATCAAAGATTGCATTTGTATAATGTCCTATTCTACCTAAAATGTTTTATTCTGATTTCATATGTATCAACATGCAAGATAAAGATTAGATGAAAAGGTTTAATGATACCAAAAAATATTTAAAGAATAAAAAGAATGCTAATGTTCAATTAATCAAGTAAAGACACTAAAAAAAAGAAGTGTATTATATGGTTACTATGTTCAGCACAGTGAACAGATGCACAAGTCCAATGTACATTGTTGTAAATAAAATCTGTAACATCTTATTTTTGATTTATCTATATATATTCTTATTCATTTTTTATGGGATTGAAAGATCAAACACCAAGCAAAATTAAATGACAAGCACTTCATAAACCAACTTAAATTTTTATATATCAAGTGCCTAAATATTCTAATTCATTTTACATGGAATTGAAAGGTTAAACCCCAAGCAAAATTAAATGATAAGCACTTCATAAACCATTTTGAATTATATATTAAGTGCCTTAGTTTCATTTGCATTATGATAAGTTATACTGATCATAGATGGTTCTTATATAATTTGCTCATGCAAAAAATGATCAATCTTAGATCCCAAACAAAGGAGAATTCATAATTTAATAATTTAATTAAAAACAGCATCTTTGACATCATATTAATGTGAATATTTTGAATTCCCAATTGTGAATGAAATGACTAGATGCTGAGCTACAAAAGACCTCCAAGCTTAAGCAAATGCATTAATAAATCATAAAGATTTCATTATGCTCCAATGAGAAAACCTGTGGCCGACAAGTATAACTGCAGGTGGGGAATCTCCGTACAGTGTCTTCAAAACAGACAAAATATCATTGCATAAAGTCTGCAAATTTGAATATGTTACTTCCCATTTTTAAGTAAAAAAATAGTATCATCTAGAATACACAGGTTTTATCGATCCCTGGAAGAAAAAATGTCAAAGATGTCATGAATATTTATAATCTGCTCTCTTGACAGATTTACCAACTAAGAAAGCACGCACTTCTATAGATAAGTCCAGGTCATTGTCGGTGACTGATTTTCCATGCCCTCGAAGGTCCATGGATAACACCCTAGCTTTTTCCTTTATCTTACTCGCTGCCAGAGCAAAAGAAAGCCTAGCCAAAAAGTGATAGCCAAATATTAATGGTAATATGTAAGACAACTGCAAAATCTTGCCATTAACTTGCTTAAAAATGCTATCAAAAAGTTTATGAAGGTTCATGATTGACAACAGAATCATAACAAAAACAAGAGAGGAAAAACATACTTGTGCCTAAAAGAAGTTATACACAAAAGACAAATGTCCAAAAAAGTATTCAGCAGCATTGTCATATCTGATTCAACTAAACAGAGGATGCCTTCTCACTTCTACAACATATCCTAATAATCATAGAGGACTAGACTTATGTTTCCACTATGTAAATTTGTTGGAAAAAATGTCCTGAAAAGCTCAAATGGACATCAAATATATTCACTTATGGTTGATGGAGTTAGATTACAGACCAACCAAACTAATCATGAAGAATATGATGTGACAAGAAAGCCAGACAAAACAGTCACATACATGCTTCAAACTAGATGGTCATGTTTATGCATAAGCATGCATTTTATATAGATATTCAGAATATTACTAGCCAAGCTGCTGTGCTGCAGAAGACCATCAATCACAAGTGTTATCGGACAAAGAAAAACCTTAGGATTTGTGTGGAAAGATGATAACCACAAATACTCAAATTGTAATAATTCATTAATGCAAAAAAGTGAGTAATTTGAGAATCCATGTTTCAGGGATCACAAAGATTATAAAGGCTACAAGTCATATGATTGTTGCAATGTCAAACTAGGCTAGCTTAATATGATCGTGATGCTGCACCTTTCTTTTTAAAAAGTTCCAAAAGTAACCTTTAGATAAGACAAAGGCAGGAAACAAACTAGCCGAAGCATAATGTCACTGACAAGTGCAAATCTTAGCCACCATCACAAATGGACCTCATCTTAGATTGATACGAAAAACTTGGTTCAATCATTCATCAAATCATCCAAACTGTCTTTTTTCTTTGTAAGGGCAAGTGACGAAGGTGGGATTCGAGCCCAGAATCTTGTCATAATCTGTCAAAGTCTTTACTAGACAAGCTAGCAAGCACCTTCAAATGATCACAATTGTCAGATCAAAATGACACCATACTTTAGGCTATCGTAAATAGTTACGAGAGGTATAATAGTACGAACAAAGATGGTGACACTATGTGTACAGAAAAGCGATATATGTTAAACCATAACATCCAAAAACTATTTCCCACAGCAGAAGTATCTGAATGAAAAGTACATTAAATATAGATATTTTAAAATCAACTCTAATCATAATCAGCCAATTTCTTAACTAATGTATTAAATATCAGTCAACGCCTATACACTTTTGTTGACTGACAAATTAAAGTGAACTATCATAAGTTAATCATCCCAATTATACCAAAAAGTGAAATTACTGCACAAAGCAAATTTCATTACTCCTGAAACATAGAGTTGACTACTTAAAGCCTGAAATGAATTCAAGAATGAAACACAAGAAGCACTAATATTGTTATATAGGATGCAGATACAAAATTGCGAACTAATGTCTCTGGCTTGAGAAGTTTCAAATACCCTGAATAGCCACCTCCATGTATGCAAAAAACAACTGGTCCTTCAGATCCAGCCATATAGACATGAAAAACCTAATCAGAAAACAGTAGAGAGGCATAATGTTATACAATTTCTTATGATAGGAAATCAAATTCAAAAACTTAAATCAAGAACATTTAACAAATATCATAAAATACTAAAGATTACTCACATTATCTGATCCAGGAACTTTTACATCATCTTCTTTATCAAAATAATCTGACCAATCTAAAGGTGCATACTTTTGAAGTGAACTCCTGCATGAGCATTCTAATATATGGTTACATATCCTATTTTTCAAGTTGCTTACACATAATTATAATGATAACTTTAGTATAAATTTCCTTTTAAGAAAAATATCAAGTTGCTTAGTTAATAACATAGAAAAGAAGCTATACGAACAACCCTTGACTAAGGCAACTACCTCACCCAAAAGAAAGTAAAGGAATAGAACAACATAAACAGGGAACATTCCAATGCTACATTTACTTGGTGATGAATCGGAAAGTTGTTATGACATCACAGTGGTTCAGAGTTAATTAGACTAATTCATATAGCAACCAGTTCCTAATTTGATGCAACAGAATCAGATCCATGCAGTGACACATTGAAATTAGAAGTCCATGCACGAGAACAGGTCTAACTTCTGTACTCAAAGTCTAATTCCTAATTCGATGCAATCAGAATCATATTTACACAAGAACATGCCTAATATATGTACTGGAAGACAATGATCCCCCAGTGGTTGATGTAAGATCACAAGACTTGCTCATTCCTAAAAGAGCAACGAAAAAACTTCTACACCTGATGAACTAGTAAATCTACAGAAACGCAAATGAAAAGTACACCAAAGCGATGACACTATGGAACCCTAGCTTGCCTCTTGATCCAACATCTTACTCGAATAAACGCATAGCCACCGTGAAAAATCGTGTCAAACAACGCGATCAATCAGATGCCGTAGCTTCACGTGCATCTTTTATCTCCCGAAATTTCCCATTCAATCGAATAGCACGAAACGAACTATCGGAAACGGAGACAACTCGGATTAGAGTTCTAAATGTTACCAATCAAAACAAGTTCCTGGGTTCTAAATTCCCCCAAAAAACATTCGATCTCACAACTGCTGCATCCAGATGGTTAGGATAAAACAGGGTAAGGAAATGGATCTATACGGAGCGGTAATCTCACTGTGACGCGGGGCGGGGAGGGATCGAGTCGGGAGAGAAAGCGGACGGGGCGTGGCGTACTTGATCTCCTCCACCGACAGAGGTCTCGTCCTCCTCTTCTTCTTCTTTGAGAGCGGAGAGGTTAGAAGGCTCCATGGGTGTCTGTTCCCCTCTGGGAAAGCTCCACAATGACGAGACGCGGCGAGGAAAGTGAGAAGAGCAAGGGAATTCTTCGGAACGAGGACGAAGGCCGTGGGAGCATTCGGAGCTCGTGATAAATAGTGCGGGTGGGGGACCCGAAATTGCGACCCGGATCGAATCCAGCCCGACCCGTTGACTGCTCCTCGAACTGTGACCCGAACATGGATCCGACCCGTATACTCAAACGGGTCGGATCGGTTCACCAGTTTCTTGATCCTCTTGTTGTTTTAAATGAACGATAACTGCTAATGATTTTCCAAATTAGGGAATAATTATTTTTTTTTCCCACCCCATACCACTCTAAATTCTTGAAGTATGCTAATTACCAAATTGCTTCCATTATTGTTAGCTGCAAAAAAAAAGAGAAAAAAAGAGGTTACGATCAAGGTCTCTCTTGATCATCAAATGGGGTTGTTCATTGGTCTTTGTTGATTTAAATGGAGTCGATTAGGTTTACATTTTTCGATCCATCAATATCGCTGATGAGGAATAGTAATTGGAACATACTCCTACCGATGTGTTTTTTTTCTCGTTTTTAGTAATACTTTTTTGATGGTTAAGTTAGTGTTTTTCGCGAGTTGAAGACCCTATGAAAGTGATGATATCCTATAGAGTAATAACATTTGGCGCTTGCTAGGAGGAGTTGACACCCAACAGAAGAATAATGTCTTGTCCAAAAGATAGATCATAACGGGAAGGAGTTATTTGAACTTTGATTAATTTATATAAGCCTCCATGTTTGATTGATGAAAGCTATTTCAAACCTTTGCCAGTACTTCATGACTCATCAGAGAAGGTGAAGGAGGTCAATAACTGTGTTGGTGAAAGGAAAGATGAAATATGAATGATTTCTTTAAGTGTTTTCTCTGGCAATTTTAATGTATGCATCTATATATAATTGGATTAATTGTTGTGTATATAATAATTGTTGCTTCTTCCAATGTTGTCATTTGCAATGCCCTTTAATGGTTGAGACTGCTTCTTTTGACCTCTTCCTCATACAGTCATTGCTTGATATATCTGCCTTGGATATATAATTTTGGACAGCATTTCTTATTCCACAAGCATGCCTAAATTCAGTGGGCCATTCTTGGTTCATTTTATGGGAATTTTGATGGGATCTTTTTGTTGGTGGATTGTCATGCACTTCTTGCAGGATCACCCAACCTTTTTAACAAGCAAAAGCTTTATAATGCACTATATTATGATGGTTAATGCACCTATCAGTATCTACAGTTGTACATCACCTATAAGTTCTTATATATTATTTTTTTATGAGGTAGATTAGGTATGACCATATAATGTGGCAGCCAATTGTTATATGATATCAGAAGTTTCTTGCTGAATGGATAGTGAAACTACTTTGACTAAGCAACTCTTTGTGATTAGTTGGTAGTTAGCTAATGAATTAGGATATTGCGTTTTGAGGATTAATTTCATGTATAAAGGAGGTTGAAGATTAGTTCCACAATGTTAGGATATAAATATATGGCTTAAACTTTTATGTTATATTGGTGTTCAAACCCTATTCCATCAGGACTTGAGTAACTGTGATCAAAATATTGGCCTTTAGTTCTAGTTTTAGTTTCATCCTCATTCATTTTAGACACATTAATTGCCTCCATTATACTATAATCTGAGCCTTATAAAATGCTTATATTAGATCTAACTTGGCTCATACATCAAAAACAATTGTTGCTAACTAAGGCTTTTATCAAGCAATTTAATGATGGTTAGCTTATTTTATTGCATTTACACATGCTCTTATTTCTGAGCATTTCAAATGTCTATTATGGAAGGCAGGACAGAGTTCAAGCTTTCTTGGAAAGCCTCTGAACATGACATCAAACAATTGTAGCTTTCTTGCATTGCAATTCAAACAAGATACTGTAAGTCCATACATGGTTGATTTAATTACAACCTCATCTACAAGACTTTTCTAAACACATAGTTGATTGATTCAAAAGTTGCTTCTCAGTATTCTTCACGTGATGTCTGTTTTCTATCTTCAGCGAGAGAACTTGATCATGTCTTCAACCCTGAAGAATTCTGGAATCCTGAGCCATGTCAATGCTTTGAAACCCTAACTTTGCACAAGGAATTCATGGCACCTCTGTGTATATATTAGTTACCTTTGTCTCTGTAGCAATCAACATTAGTTATGTGGGTTATTCCATTCACCTGTTTGCATAATGTGCATGAGACCATGACATTCTTTGATCTACCAAAATAAAGAACTTGATGAATCTGTTTCTTGCACTGTTGTTAACCCAAGACCTCAAAGAAAGATTTTTCTTTGGGTAGATGTGTATGATAGAGAGTATTGTCAAGGAAGTTAAAGGAAAGAACGTGTACATATGACTGCATTAATGGAGTTAGGACAGGTGCAATTTGATAGAGAGATGATGGGCAATGGCCTAACACGCAACTCTAACACTGCCACCCTTCCTTCTCTGTCGTGTACAACTAACAAAAAGGACGTGCCATCCAAACCCTAACCCAATCTAACTCCTCATTTCTTACTTCTCTTCTTCTCTTCCCATCCCCTAGTTTTAGTAGGAGAAGTGATGGAATCGACAACAACATCCACTGGATCAGGTGACATGAAGGCATGCCCTCGTGGGCACTGGAAACTAAGCGAAGATGCGAAGCTGCGGCAGCTTGTAGACAAGTTTGGGCCTCACAACTGGAACTCGATAGCTGAGAAGCTGCAAGGTAGATCAGGTGCGTTTCCTCTTGCCTTCTCTTGCTCTCGAAGAACTGTGTGCCATGTGTTGTTTTCATTCTGTTGCAGGTAAGAGCTGCCGACTGAGGTGGTTCAACCAACTTGACCCGAGGATTAACAGAAGCCCATTCACAGCGGAAGAGGAAGAAAGGCTGCTTGCAGCTCAACGAGTTCATGGAAACAAGTGGGCACTGATCGCACAGCTCTTCCCCGGAAGAACAGACAACTCAGTGAAGAACCATTGGCATGTCATCATGACTCGGTGGCACAGAGAAAGATTAAAGCTCACGAGGAAGAGAACCTATCAGGATTTTACTTCACAGCAACCTTTTGAGGTTGGAGATGGCACGAACGGTACAACTATTCCTGCATCAGCCTTCTTCGGATCAAGGGTCCATTTGGTACCACAAGGAATTGGTTCAGAGAGAAGGAAGTGCTTCAGTTTTATATGCAGTTGCTGCACTTTTGAGACTTCACAGCTCCATGATCAATCGATTCGCCGTCGTCACCAAACTTACAGGAGTCTCAGAGCATGCGAGGATGATCACTACAAGAGGGCTGCCGCTCCTAACTCCAAATTCTCCTCCGAGTATGATAGTTGTGTAGGCCATGCAATTAGACGTGGGGATGATAACGAGCAGAATGGGAGGGGCAAGAACGTTCCCTTCATAGACTTTTTGGGAGTTGGAATAACACCTTGAATCCAAAACCTCAATTAGCTGTAAAATATAATGGGAGAGAAGATGTGGTATATATGTGATGTAGTTTCTCAGGTGCATTAGTTCTTATCAATGTAACTTCTTTCTTTTACCCACGGCACATCTGTGTATGATATGCATGAAGAAGTGCAGAATAAATTATGGAGGTAGATACTTCAGTATTGGGTGAAAATTCTTTATAGCACCAGGAGAAAAAATTATATAATGTTGAAGAAAAGGTGAATTCCGAAAATTTTTTGGGTTTTGTTCCGGGAGTATCCTTCATTTTCAGAATTCTCTAATAGCATGCTTTTTTTTGTCTAATATCTATTTTTATTTTTCTATGAATGGGGGTCCACAGGATGAATCGGTCTAGTTACGTATTTTTACACTATGTTATAGTATAAATTTGATAAAAATATTATTAATAATAAATAATATTTTCATATTATGTTATAGTATTTTCAGCAATATTAGAAAAAATATTGCAACATAATTATAGTATTATCATATTATTATTGAAAACATTATAATGTAGTGTAAAAATATTGTAACTAGATCGATTTATCTTGTGGATCGGTCCCTATGAAAAGGAAAGGGAAAGGGATATGTAGCTAGGGGTGTTTCAAGCATTAGGTAAAAAGAAAGTGTTAGAAAATTCTAAACATGGAGAATGCTTTTTTTAGAAAAACTCAAAAAGAAGTTTTTTTTTTTTGAAATATACCTTTGATGAAAACTTTTTGAATCTAGATTATCATAGAATATATTATATTATGAAGATATTATCCATGAAGATATTATTAATAAAAATTAAAAATATTAAATTGGAGATTATATTAAAGGAATGATTTTATCATACTATTATAAGATCAACTATAGTATTTGTATAGGAACTTTGAACGACTAAGATATAATTTGCATAAAAGAAATGCGTAATTGAGGTAAAAATACTGCACGTTATCAGAAAAGATGAAAAAAATATTTTAATAAAAAATAATTAAGTGTTTTTCCAAAATTAATATAGCAACAATTGCGATTAGTCATAAGAGTAAAGATAAGAGGAGGATTCAATAAAAGTTTACTAGAAACAATATAATGAATGTTTGGCTATTCAAATTGTTTACGTTTATTCTATCCTTTTTCTTGGAATACATCTATTGATGGTTCCCAGAAACAACAGAGTTGAAATGAACAACAGATACGGTGCTTTGGATGTTTTACTAGACTTGCACATCAGATGGATAGTCCTTCGGATGTTTCTTGATGGTTTCACGGAGTGATTTCTCTTGCTCCTGCAGGTTCGAAGGAACTCGATCATACACATCTGTGAATAGCTCGCTCAACGGCGGTTTTTCTGCTCTCTCCGCAGCCTGAATAGCTTGCAATAGCTGCAAGATGGGATGCCATGCACAGAGATATTAGAGGGAACGGATGCTGAGAGAGTTCTGCACCACAAGCATTACAATTTGCAGTTTACGATACCTCCTTCCTGGTACTGCTTCTGTGTTCCACTTCAGCAGCTTCACTCCACCAGCCATTTCCTTCAACCCATTTCCTGAATCTCGACACAGGGTCTCGTGCGATCTTCCAGTGCTCGATCTCATCAATCGACCGATACTTGGTGGAGTCATCTGATGTAGAGTGATGCCCCACTCTATATGTCAGTGCCTGTTTGTTTGAAGCAGTGTTGAGTTCAGCAATCTTGAAGAGTGATTTTATCAGTAAAGATTCACACCCACCTCAACCAAAACAGGCCTGCAATCATGGACGGCCATCTCGCGAGCAGCATGCACTGCACTGTACACAGCAAGAGCATCATTGCCATCGACACGGATACTGTGAATTCCATAAGCCTGACCTCGGACAACAGCACCGTCACCTACCATTTCAACAGCACAGCAATATTAGATCTAGTTTTGGGGGAAGATCCTAATGAACTATGTGGATTCGCCGATACTTCGAAATTGTTCTGCTGTAGGTGTGCTTATTGCCCATCCATTGTTACGGCAAAAGAAGATGACTGGTGACTCCATGACTGCGGCAAAGTTTAGTGCAGCATGGAAATCTCCCTGCCACAACATTTCTCAATCAGAAAAATCAATCATGGTGGTGGAAGTTTTACTGATGCAGCAGTAGTGAACTTGCTTGTGTACCTCGCTGGTGCCACCGTCTCCGAAATAAGTGATGGTGCATGCATTCTTCCCGTCCATCTTGAGGGAATAGGCAGCTCCAACAGCATGAGGGATTTGTGTACTGTGAAGTACAGAATGTGAGGAGAAAATATCTGATCTATTTACTGGCTTATAAGAGGAAGTTGATCCTTACGCTATAGGCGATGAGACCGTGAAGTAATTGAGCCGGCTTGACCCATAGTGGATTGGCATCTGTCGTCCTTTACCATAATCTAACATGTTGCCAAAGCATTGGTTTGCAAATTCTTGCAGGGTGAAACCTCGCCACAAGAGCACACCAGGCTCCCTGTACTAGATTAAGCACGGTTATCCATAATGATTAGATTATGTCATCAGTGGATAACAGCAACAAGAGAAAAAAAAGGATCATTCATTCTGTTTATGTACCTGAGGAAAGACGACATCATCCATGGTAAGAGCAGCAGCTGATGCAACATTTATAGCTTCCTCCCCAATAGAGGTAAGATAAAAGGAGATTCTTCCTTGTCTCTGAGCTTCATAGAAGATAGTATCCATAACTTGAAGAGTGACCATGTCACTGTACATTTTGATGGCGACTTCTTTGCTCACCTGATGGTGAAAAATGGTTTTGTTAGCAACAATCAATAGCACACTAAAATTTCTGCTTTGTTCTGCTTTAAAAAAATTGCAAATCACTACCAAAGAGGGGAGAACAAATACCTCCTGGAATCTGCTGCCTGATATAGTTTGCCCATTGTCATCGAGAACACGGTAGCAGTTAATTCGTTCATTCGGAGACCCTGGTAAGAACCTCATTTCAGGGACAAACATAACCTTTCCTCCAGGAAAATCCAGCACCTGCCATTACCATGACGAAAATCTGTGAGATGGAGCCAGAAATCTTAAGAAGCCAGAAGACTACCATTATACTTCTGCAGTGGGTAAGTCTAATTGTAAAGCCTAAAAAGCATTAGTAGGTTAATCTTTGGAGTTTAGTCTGTTCTTACTCAATGCAACAATCAAAGCTAATTCACAAGTAGAATGAGAGAGGATGGAGAAAGGATTTCTTTAAGTGTTCACAGAGGTACTATTTTTCACTAGACTAAAGAGTTTGCACTGAACACAGTGGTATTGAACAAATTGTTCACAATGTAGCTGGCAACTACAGTCCTTGATCTATAATTTACTAAACCATGTAGTAATCTCAATATTCCAAGGACTCTCGTAATGTATAAAAACTAAGTAGCAGTCAAAGCCAAAACACCGAACCTAAAAACATAGCTGGTAATTTATTTTATTTTCTCCTCAGTACCATGAGAAAGACGTCCTTTCCAACCAACAAATTTATGTCCCCTTATCTAAATCCTGTTCCTCCCTTGCCATTCTATCTCTTTGGCACGTTTTCCTTGGCTTTACTGTCTTCTAGGATCAAAAGTGAAATCAGGAACAGTTCTACTTTTGGATAAAATAATTGTGAAGTCTCCCAATTCCTAAGCTTGAAAATTTATGGGTATATAACACTCCAAGTTGGCCACACATCTGATAAGACCCCTTAGGGTTTTATCGTGGAAAAAGCGAAAGAAGCGGAGGAGAAGCGAAAGAAGTGGGGGGAAAAGGGGATAATGATCGCTTCGAGGGGATCGGCCTCCTTGATCGCTTTGAGGGGATCGACCTCCTTAGTTTAGCCAAAAAACTAAATGATTCTTTATTGCCTTTCTCATTGTGTGAAAGAAATAGTTACATTCCTATTTATAGAGTCCCACATAGTCTCCCAGGACTTGGACTCTTATTAACCGACTCCGTAACCGACTCCTAACCGAATCAGTAACCGACTCCCTACTAGACAACTCCATAACATTATCCAAAACATTATCCAAAGCTTAAAAAATAAAAGGTTCGTAATAGTTCCGCTCTCATCAAATCAGCCTTGCCCTCAAGGTTGAGCAGCATCAAATTCGGCATAAAGTATCTGCGGCGCGTCACAACTCGCTGATCAAGTAAGTACGACCTCTACATGATGGTGTGAGCAACAAGTCGGCCTTTTAATGTAGTAGTCTTTAAAGTCCTTTGGAAAACCCTCTTCATTCAATGGCTAGTAGCAGCTGTGGCCTTACTTCTTTGTCTTCTCTTTAGGATCACCATTTCGAATTCTTCTAAGGGTAGCAAAAAGAAATCCCACAGTAGTTTTTGGTCCTGTATAAATAATTTTATCTTTGAACATTTGCTGTCATAAGTCAAAGTTTGTCTATCAGCGATCTTTACTTCGAATTTGTCACAGTCTTCAATATGATAGGCTAATCGGTCAGCAACCTTACTGTCCATGAAATTGTTAGTGCTTCCGGTATCAATCAAGACTGTAATAGGTTGATGTTCCAAAATTCCTTCAGCTTTTATAGTTTGTGGGTTAGAATAGTTAGCTAATGCATGCACTGTATGTGTAATAGATTCAACATCTTTATCAAAATTCATACCTTCATTATCGAAGTCAACTTTGTCAGCTTCCGGTTCTTCTCTAATTGGTTCACTCACCAGAGGTTGCTTTTGTTTACATTAGTGCTCCTTACTAGGTGGCTCGTCGATCATTTGTTTGTAGTCACTTCTGTATCGACAATTTTCTCGGTTGATTTTTTCCTCATATAGACATGCAAATGAAATTGCAGCTATTATAGTGCGGGGCTGTCGAGCCTTAACTTCACATCTGATATCTGGATTAAGCCTTTCAATAAAGGTGTTCACTAGCTGTCGTTCAGACCAATATGTGGCTTGATTTGACCATCACTCTGATACTCTAACACTGTAGAAGTTTGACGAATTTTAACGAGTTGTCCATCTTGTTGAAACTTACTAAAGTTCTCCAGCAGGCTTCTTTTGAATTCATTAAGGGTCTCCTGCAGTCGGTTTTCAAATCTGATTTCTAATGTTTCAATTTGGTTCCCAATTCGAATTTCTAATACCTCCATTTGGTTCTCAATTCGAAATTCTAATGCTTCTATTTGGTTCCCAATTCGAAATTCTAATGCCTCCATTTGGTTCCCAATTCGAAACTCTAATGTCTCCATTTGATCCCCAATTCGAGTTTCTAATGCTTCCATTTGGGCTGTCACTGGTTTGTCGGTGGTCATTGCGTAAGATTGTAGATCGGTAATTCTCAATTCTTGTTTCTGATGTCTAGTCAAGGGCATCCGTGCTGCAAGCGTGGATTTACGACAAATGTAAGGCTTACTGCAGTTGTTAGGAGGATAGCCGCGAGGAGGGAATCAACAGTCATCGGAAGGACAGCCGCGAGGAGGGAAATCAGCAGTGCGGCCTTGGTACCGTCGCCTGTTGCGACGGCAAGCGGGAGCGGCAGCGGAGATGGTTGGGCCGCGGCGTTTGCTCCTGAGGCCGGCAGCGAAGAGGGCAGCGACGATGGTGGTTGCAGCCGAGAAGCAAGGTTGGGGTTACGACGGTTGCTACTAAGGCTGACAGCGAAGAGGGCAGCGCGGTTGCTGTTGAGGCAGGCAGCGATGAGGGCAACGACGATGGTGGTCACGACCGAGAAGCAAGGTTAGGGCTGCGGCGGTTGCTGTTGAGGCTGGCAGCGAAGAGGGCAACACAGTTGCTGTTGAGGCAGGCAACGAAGAAGGCAACGGCAGCGATGGTCGCGGTCGAGATGCGAAATTGCAATGAAAACGTCGAGGATCGCTGCTCTGATACCAATTGATAAGACCCCTTAGGGTTTTATCGTGGAAGAATCGAAAGGAGCGGAGGAGAAGCGGAGGAAGTAGAAGAAAAGGGGATAAATGATCGCTTCGAGGGGATCGACCTCCTTGATCACTTCGAGGGGATCGACCTCCTTTGATCGCTTCGAGGGGATCGACCTCCTTAGTTTAGCCAAAAGACTAAATGATTCCTTATTGTCTTTCTCATTGTGTGAAATAAATAGTTACATCCCTATTTATAGAGTCCCACATAGAGTCTCCCAAGACTTGGACTCTTATTAACCGACTCCGTAATCGACTCCTAACCGAATCAGTAACCGACTCCCTACTAGACAACTCCATAACATTATCCAAAGCTTAAAAAATAAAAGGTTCGTAACAACATCTAACATGATATTTTTTAGCAAAATGAACCATCATCTTGCACAGTAATCTACTTAACACATCATATCTGGTAAGGTCTCCTCCAATTTAAAGTCCTCAAATATCTCCCTATTATTTGCTCAGTAAATTTAATCAACTTAGCAGATGATGAAAAGTAGATCTAGGATTTCAGCCTTATTGTACACTGTTATGGGTATTAAACATGACGTGACATCGGTTCCTGTAGATCGTGCCTGGGTGACGTTATAGCCCCTCCTACGTTCAACTGTGGCAGGCGTCGACTCTCAGACATCATCTTCCTCTGCCTCTCCCCAGGTCCGTGCGAGGGTCAACCACGGCATCAGCCTGCGGAGCCAGGTCCGTGCGCCACTCTCAGACGCAACCAGAAACACATCAATCGCCCGATCTTCATAAGCCCCTGAAGAGTCTTGTTGAAGGCACCCCCTCTTTTTCTTTGAACTACCCACCAACTTCCTTATTTTTCCTCAAGCCGACTTGAAGCGTTGAGGGGCTCGGGCGAGTATCCTCCGACCCGCCTTTGTGCAGGGACAGATCCAAACGACGCTCCCAGGAAGCAGAGTCTCACCCTCTCATCCCTTCCCGACCTCGGAATCTCGGAGAACCACGACCTCGACCGGCCCGAACCCAACCGCGACGACCTCGGAATCTCGGAGTCAAAGCCGCCCATTCCTAGGTCACTGAAAAGTTGCTCAGATTAACAGATCGGGCGCTTAGAAGGAGGGCCATGTCGAGGGATCACCTGGTTAACCCCGACGATCACCGGGCGAGGAGATCCATCTAGAGCGGCCCTGGCGAGGCCTCCTTCCTCCGCACAAGAACGGAGGACCCCACCTCGACCTCGTAACGCCATCGGGCGCTTGTTCAATGATCCCGACTCCTCCCACCCGAGGGTGTCCCCGCCGCCCCGTCCCTCGCCACCGCTGAAGACTTTCGACCTCGCCCAACAGTCCGAGTGTTGGTCGACTGCAAGCCGCCGCTCTCCTATCCCTGACGACGGAGTGCCCAAAATCAAAGACCTGTGCCTTCCTTCAGCCCGCAATACGCCGCCCACGCTACCGCCTTCTCCACGCCTCACCCGGCCTTGATGGGATCCGGTATCCCACCCGAGCCCGAGGCGGTATCCCTGACCGGCTGCACTTATTCCGAGCCCAACTCCGCTCCATGTGCCGCCACGAGGTCCAGAGGGACGTCCGGAAGTCAAAGGAGGAGCAGAGGGAGGAGCCTCACTGGGAGTCCCCGTTCACCAGCGACATACGGGATTTCCCGGTGCCCCCGAACTTTCGCCTCCCCTCCATCGATCTTTATGATGGAGCTAGCGATCCGGCAGATCATGTCGCCGCCTTTCGAGCTCAGATGGCCCTATACGGAACCTCTAACGCCATGATGTGCCGAGCGTTCCCCACCACGTTGAAGGGGCCCGCCTGCACTGCATACAAAGACTTCAAGAGTGGGACAATCGTGTCTTTCAAACATTTCGCCAAAGATTTCGAGCTGCACTTTCTCGGCGCTCGCGACGTCCAAACCATCTATCGCGCTCCTCTTGGGATTGAAGCAAGGGGAGGACGAACCTCTCTCCCATTTCGTGCGCCGGTTCACCACGGAGATTCGAGGGTTATCTGACGCACACCCTACACTATTGATGCAGGCATTCATGATGGGGTTACGACCCTCGAGATTTTGGCCGGTCTCTCGAGAATCCACCCGCCCCTGGCCGCAGAGATGCTTCAACGCCGCAAAACCATTATGTCTCGGCCGAGGCCCGATGTCGGAAGAAGAGAAGAACGACAAAGAGCGCGCAGTAATCTTCCCGAGCGAACGACATCCGTGCAAAGAGCCTCGCAGCCAAGGCGCAGGAGGTAGATCGCCTCGACATCTCCACGCCGGGGCTCCCGCCTTCCTTAAACGCGCCCCGACGCAAATATTTCTCCAGATAAAGGAGAAGGGATGCTCGTGCCTCCCGCCCAATGACGAGCCCGCGAGTTGGCGGATCAGACCTCGCCATCGCCGCTTCCATCGGCAGTAACGGGCACGACACAAGAGTGCGCGAGTTGAAGCGACAAATTGAGGAACTGATACGAAGGGGCCATTTAGGTCGCTACTTCCAACGAGACCGGGAGCCCTCCCCGCGTCCCGAAGGCCCTGTCGAACGACACATCGATGTAATCATCGGTGGACCAGCCTCCGGAGGAAACAGTACATCAGCACGGAAGGCCTATGCCCGAGCCATTTTGGCCGAGGAGCCTGAACCCGCTCCCGAGCCAGAAATAACGTTCCCATCTGAGGACTTAGGACGACCAGAGCATGACGATGCGCTGGTAATCTCGGCCAGGATCGCCAGCGCACAAATAAGAAGAATCATGGTCGACACAGGCAGTTCAGCTGACATACTTTACCTCGACGCTCAAGCCGGGCTACCGGAGGACGCCAAGCCCATACAAGCACACATCGGGTTCACGGGCGACTAATCTCGCCGAGGTGCGGTCACCCTACCCTTAACACTCGGGATTCACCAAAGACGAAGACGGTGATGGCGACCTTTCCGGTAGTCGACCTCCCACGCATACAACGCCATCCTAGGCGACCCACCTCAACAAAATAAGAGCCGTCATCTCCTCTTACTACCGGATCAAATTCCCGACTGTGATGGGGTCGGGAGGTCCGGGAAATCCTCGAATCCAGCAAGGCTACCGACGGCGGTCTCCACGGGCAAGAAGAGAAGACCGAGCGACCGACGACTTCGTGAATCCAAGCGTCCCGGCCAAAGATCCCGAGCCGACGAAACCCACGGCCGATATCCCGCCGCAGAAAGTCGCCGACCGATCGGGATCGGCTCGAACTCGACACGCAGAGCGCACTCAACTCATCGGCCTCCAAGAAAATGCCGACATCTTTGCTTGGACTGCCGACATCACGGAATCGATCCTAAGGTATCTCAACACTACTTAAGCATTTCCGACACCGCCAGAAACAAAGACCAAGGGTTCGTGCCCGAACGGCAACAAGTCGCGAGAAGAAGTGGAGCGACTCTTGGCGGCCGACTTCACCGAGGAGGCCGGCACCCGCGGTGGTCGCCTAATGTAGTCCTCGTAAAAAGCCTAATGGAAGCCGGAGGATGTGTGTTGACTACACCGATCTTAATCGTGCTTGCCCAAAAGATTGTTGCCCTTACCAAGGATCACCAATCGTCGACTTCAACCGCCGGGCACGCCTGCTTTTCGTTCATGGATGTCTTTTCCGGTTACAACAAGATCCGACGGGCACCAAGATCGAGCACACGCCTTCCTCACCGCCAGTGGAGCCTATTTTTATAAGGTCATGCCGCTCGGATTAAAGAATGCCGAGCCACATACCAAAGGACCATAAGCAAGATGTTCGCCCATCGACAGGGCGAAACACGGAAGTCTATGTCGACGACATGATCGTAAAAGCCTGACGGATCAAGACACCTTGCCGACCTAGCCGAGACTTTTGCCACGCCGAGGAGGTATGGGACGCCTTTAATTCGCCAAGTGTGTTTTTGTGTGACTACAGTGTGTTCCTCGGTTCATCATACGAGGGGAATCGACGCTAACCTGCAGAAGATCCAAGCGATCATCAACATGCAGGTCCCCGAATAAATAAGGAGCTTCGCAACGGAAGGCTTGCAGCCTTGTCTCTGCTTTTTATCCCGACGGAGATAGATGCCTCCCTTCTTCCAAATATCAAGGACCCAAGAACTTTCAAGGACAAATGGAGCGCGAAAGAGCCTTCGCATCTGGCAAAAGACTTGTCCGCCCTTCCTCGCCTCACCTCTGCCTCCACCCAAGAGAAGCTTTCTACATCTACCTCGCGGCCTCGACACGCCGTGAGTTCCGTGTTGTCAAAGAAGTCCCCAAAGCGCCTCCCGGTTTATTACGCCACCATGTACTACGGGGACCAGAGGAGCGCTACACTCCTATCGAGAAGTTGGCGTTACTGCCCTCGCCTAAGTCGCGACCTTATTTCCAAACCCATACGATCGAGGTAATGACCGACCAACCACCGCACAAGTTCTTTCTAAATTGACGTAGCAGGCACCTCCTCAAATGGTCGGTGGAGTCGTCCGAATTGATCTCCAATACAAACCAAGGACGGCCATCAAGGCACAGGCTGGCCGACTTCATCTCGAGTTAACTCAATCGGAGCACGGAGTCCGAGCAGAAGACCGGATCTCGCGTTGATGGGTCATCCGCCGAAAGGTGCCGAGCCGACTCATATCGAGGCCTCGATGGGCGCCGCTTGAACGCTCTCCGCTTTGGCTTTGAGGCCACTAACAACGAGGCGGAATACGAGGCGCCTTAGCAGCCTCCGCTAGCGCCAAGATGCGCACTGGGAGCTATCCACGCCTCACCGATTCACAACTTGTCGCCGAACAACTCGGCCGAGAATACCGAGCTCGAGATCCAACCATGTCGAAATACCTGATGGAGGTAAGAGCCCAGACCGCTAGTTTTCCCCGTTTTACGCTATCTAGAATACCCAGATGCCAGAATGAACGAGCGGACGCGCTTGCAAAGTTAGCTTCGGGGTCGGACTTCGGGGAACACCCCGAGGTCGAGGAGCTTCTGCATCGAGCTATAGATGCTATGGTGATAGGCGAATCCGGAGCCCCAGCCTCCCCGATCACATGGACACAGGAGATGCTGAGGTATAAGCGCCGGCGCCCTTCCCATCGATGACACCGCGCGCGACGCCACGAACCTGCATGGTATTGCGAGATTGGCAACCAGCTCACAGGTCATTCTCTCGCCCCCTGTTACGATGTTTGGATCCCGACGAGGCAGGGTTGATCCTCGCCGAGGTTCATGATGGGATCTGCGGGGAGCATATGGGCGGTGAGCCTTGGCATTCAAAGTATTACGTCAAGGCTATTATTGGCCTACATTACACCGAAACGCCAAGGCTTACGTGCGACAATGCGACGCGTGCCAGCGCCACGCCCGAGCCCCAAATACCGTCCCGCTTTACTTCTTGATTGCACCGCTCGCAAGAATGGGGAATGGACCTCCTGACCATTTTCCCGACGTCCGGCAATGGAGATATATTATCGTGGGAGTCGACTATTTCACCAAATGGGTGGAAGCCGAGCCGCTGGCGACTATCACGGCCCGATAGGTTGAGCAGTTCGTGTGGAGAAACATCGTGACCCAATTTGGCCTCCCTAGAATCATCGTCACCGATAATGGTACTCGCCATAGTACTCGTTCAGTGGAATTCCGCGCGCACACGGATACAATGAGGTTTAGCCCGCGGGCCCACCTCGCACTCAACGGCCTGGCGAACCAACCGATCGATCCTCGATGGGCTCAAGAAAAGAACTCAAAGCCCGGACGAGCTAGGGTCGACGAGCTACCAAGTGTCTTATGGTCCTCGCAAAACCACCCCAAAATCGCTTCGTGAATCTCGCATACCGCCGCAGACGGAGGCGCTTCGCCACCGAGCCGGGTCATCCCGACTTCGTGGAAGCCTTTGGCAACGACGCCGCCGCAAGGAGTTCGGGCCGCCAGACCTGCTCGAAGAACGCAAAGCCAAGGCTCACCTAAAAACCTTGTCCTACAACCGAAGTATCGCTAGAAATTACAACAAAAGAGTTCGCCCTCGACCCCTCGGGTTGGAAGACTTAGTGTTGCGTAAGGCTGAGGTAAGTGACCCAGTCCACTCGAGAGGCAAACTCGCGCCTAAGTGGGAAGGGCCTTACCGCATCATCAAGGTCGTCCGACCAGGCACATTCCAACTTACGGCTATGTCGGGCCAACCTGTGCCGAGGACCTGGAACGCCCAAAACCTCAAGAAATACTTTGTGTAAAGTTTTTCACAACGGAATCAAAGACTAGCAGAAAGGCGAATATTTGATTGCTGAAATTTCAAAATATAAAATTCATCCATGGAGAAGGGAAAGTACACATAGTCAAAAGAAATCAGATACAAAATATCCCTTAAGAGCCCGCCCCCTCTAGGCTATCATCGAAGGGGATCTCTTCGGGCATATCCACCTCCAGATCCTCAGGACGGGAGGTGAAGGGGTTCTCCTCGATCACAGAACCCGGAGGACACGCTCGAAAGCGAGCCAGGGCCACCTTGTATCCATATTCATAGGATACACGGCCCGTCTCGGCCCAAACCGAGAAGAAACCTCGGTTTTTTCAGAGCGCTCGATCGCCTCCCGCTCCCTCCGACGGAGGCGTTGTTCTCGACGAGGGCTTCGAGGAGGTCCGCCTCGGCCTCCTTCGGCCGCCGCAGCCTAGGCCTGAGGCCTCCGCCTTCGGAGGCGGTTCTCAGCCTTCTCCAACCGCAGAGAGCTTCGCAAGTTAGCCAAGACGACTTCTCGCCTCGAGCTCGGTGAGGCGAGCCACCTCGGCCCTGTGCCTGGCCGCCTGCTTTCACCGCCACCGCTCAGACTGAGCGAGTCGGACTTCCTCCAACTGGCGACACAATTCGGAATTGCGCTCGCTGAGACCGCCGATGATCCGACCGGCATCGCGCGTCCGGTCGAGTAAAGCAGTGTAGTGGAGGTTCTACATAAGACAATAAGGTCAAGACCGAACAAACGGAAAAATTTGAAGGGGATCAGGAACGGCTCTTACCCACAACACCGACTTGGCTGACTTGGCGATTAGAGCCTCTGAGGGAAGCGTGTATAAATCCCGAGCTATGCCTGGACGGTTAAGCCGAGGAATAAGGCCGATGGGTTTCCACCACCCCATACCTTGTCTCCACGCGACAACCTCCCGCTGGGAGACTAGGGTCGCCGCACTGGGACCTCTCCCATCACCCGAGCAAGAAAAGGCTCCTCGCCTTGCCGAAATCCGACATAGGTCTCTTACGGCCACGGGCGAGGTTCTTCCATGTCATCACCGGCCGGGCCCGCCTCCCGGCAAGGACGGGCACTTCCGGCGGTGGCCCGCCGATCGCGTCCTTAGGACGGGAAGCCGACGCCTTGGGACCCCGGGCGTCCACCACCTTGGACTTTTTCTTTGGCCGTTCTTCCTCGAACACCAGTGGAAAATCCCTTTCCCCTCGCTTCGAGACAGGTGATGGACGTGGGACGATGAACTCCGCCGAGTCGGCCCACTCAAGCGCCGCAAGTTCACCATTTCTCAAGAACAAGGAGCCCGCCGGGTTAGATAGATGCTATGAATACGGTACACGATGAACAAGGCAGACCTACCCGAGAACGCGCCGAGTCCCGCCGCCAGCCATCGCTCCGACATATTGCGATGGCCCGGGAGGAGGGAAGAATCCCTCGCCTCTCCAAATATTGACGCCTGTATGCTCAACTTCGAGTCAGATTATCAATGACCCTGCACCACCGAACTCCAAAACCCCAATCCTTTCACAACGGACGTAGAAGCCGCCTTTTTCCACCCTTTATTGTTGGTAGGGGCTCCGCCGACTTAATCCCGCCGGCGCTAAAAATATCCCCGACTCGAGGAGGCGAAAACACGAGAGGAAGAGGTTTCGGGTCGGGACAATGTCGGCGTAATGGCATTCTCCCAAAAATGCCACGAGATAGCGCCAAGAATTGGGCGTCACTTGCGACGGCGAGATTCGCCACAAAGAAAGGCAAGAAACTATGACCGGGTGTAGAGGGAGATGTAGGCCTGCCTCAAAGGCATCGCGAGTCAAGGCGAAGCCCCTAGGGACGGGATCATAGGCTCGCTGCCCCACCTCAGGGGCCTCTAGGACGTAATCCTCCGGATGCTATAGCGCTTCCGGAGGATCCCCAAGGAGGAACCACTAATGGTGGAATCTTCATCGTGCAGCCACATTAGGGCCTCCAGCGCGCGCGCCGCCTCCTCATCAGAAGAACGGCTCAAGGCGGAGAAGGTGGAAGGTCACAGACGAGTGGTGACTAAGGAGGAAGAGGAAGAAGTAGAGGAGGAAGAAATAGGAGTCATTCTGCACTGACCTACGGCGAAAAGGGACGACTGAAGGGTGGCAAGGAATGCCGAAGCCAAGGAAGAAGGTTCAGAAGAAGGAGACGGCAAGACTCGAGACAGAAAACTCCACTGATAAAAAGTTGTAAAGTGTCGCAACCCTCGCTATTTAAAAAGAAAGGCTTCGCCCTTTCGTCTCCCGAAGTAGGCAACATCATGTCACCGCGCGCACCACCCACCCACATCACATCGGGCAGTCCAAACGGCGATGCGATATTAATGGGGGCGTGACGTGTCGACCATCCAAGCGGGTAACTTGGGCGACACGCCAGCGTCCCCTCGATTCCCGTAACTGCGCTCATACGAACGGCGGTTCGGTTCTCTTGGTCTTGAGCGGCGGCTCGACCATTGGTTTTCACGGTCTTGAGCGGCGGCTCGACCCCTTATCCCGAACGGCGGTTCGGCTCTCTTGGTCTTGAGCGGCGGCTCGACCCCTTATCCCGAACGGCGGTTCGGTTCTTTTGGTCTTGAGCGCGCTCGACTATCAAGCTTTCACGGTCGAGCGCGGCCGACTTTATCCCGAACGGCGGTTCGGCTCTCTTGGTCTTGAGCGGCGGCTCGACCCCTTATCCCGAACGGCGGTTCGGTTCTTTTGGTCTTGAGCGGCGGCTCGACCATTGGCTTTCACGGTCTTGAGCGGCGGCTCGACCCCTTATCCCGAACGGCGATTCGGCTCTCTTGGTCTTGAGCGGCGGCTCGACCCCTTATCCCGAACGGCGGTTCGGCTCTCTTGGTCTTGAGCGGCGGCTCGACCCCTTATCCCGAACGGCGGTTCGGTTCTTTTGGTCTTGAGCGGCGGCTCGACCATTGGCTTTCACGGTCTTGAGCGGCGGCTCGACCCCTTATCCCGAACGACGGTTCGGTTCTCTTAGTCTTGAGCGATGGCTCGACCAATGGCTTTCACGGTCTTGAGCGACGGCTCGACCCCTTATCCCGAACGGCGGTTCGGTTCTTTTGGTCTTGAGCGGCGGCTCAACCATTTCTACCTCGAGCGACGGCTCGGTCCCCTGGGTCTTGAGCGGCGGCTCGACCATCCATATCCCGAGCGGCAGCTCGATCTTCTCGGTCTTGAGCGGCTGCTCGACCATTTCTACCCCGAGCGGCGGCTCGGTCCCCTGGGTCTTGAGTGGCGGCTCGACCATCCATATCCCGAGCGGCAGCTCGATCTTCGCCTCGAGCGCGCCGACCATTCCTACCCCGAAGCGTGGCTCGGCCCCTCGGTATTGAGCGCGGCCGACCATTTCTATTCCGGCGGCGAATGGAACCCCAGCCGTGACCCGCAGAGGGGCTTTCGAGGGGGCAGCAGTATTAAACATGACGTGACGCCGATTCCTCGTGGATCGTGCTCGGTGACGCCATAGCCCTCCTCGCTCAATCGCGTGGCAGCGCCGACTCGACATTATCTTCCTCTCGCCTCTCCTGTCCGTGCGAGGGTCAACCACGGATCACCGCGGAGCTCATCCGCGCGCCACCTCGACGCAAACTAAACACATCAATCGCCCGATCTTCATAAGCCCTCAAGAGTCTTCAAGGCACCCTCTTTTCTTTGAACTACCCACCAACTTCCTTATTTTTCCTCAGCGGAAGCTGACTTGAGCGTCGGAGGGGTCGGGCGGAGTATCCTCCGACCCGCCTTTGTGCAGGGACAGATCCAAACGACGCTCCCGGGAAGCAGAGTCTCACCCTCTCATCCCTTCCCGACCTCGGAATCTCGGAGAACCACGACCTCGACCGGCCCGAACCCAACCGCGACGACCTCGGAATCTCGGAGTCAAAGCCGCCCATTCCTAGGTCACGGTAAAAAGTTGTTTGCATTAACATACACAAACCAGGAAGATTTGCTAGAATTTCTCAAGTTTTCAATTAAATACGGTATAATCCTTCATGATGCTGTCTAAGTAAGCATATAACACTTCCCTACTCAACAAATCTAAGTCAAAACATGACTCAAAAAGAACCAGAGACCTAACGGGGAAAAAAAGAAATTGTTGGAATTCCATTATTGATTCACAAAGAACCAGAGACCTATCAAAAACAAACTGTTGGCATTCCATTACATGTTTTCATGCCCATTAGCATCATTCATGAATTCTTTCCTCCGAATGTTTCCACAAAATAGTTAAGCAGAAAAAAGAAAACAATGATACATGAACTTCTGAGCCCATATTAGAAGTTATGAGTATTCTCCCAACTTGTCAAAGAACTCTTTTCACTAGAACTTTGTTATTCAATTCCATTGAGCAATCATATGGTTAAAGATCTGATGCTATGTCTTTCATCTATCAAGTAAGGCCATGTTCTGGTCAAACATTTTTATCTCTTGATCCTCATGCTCAAATTTGCAAAAGATAAAAGTAAGAAGCTACGGCTGAAACTAATACAAGAAGAAAGCATTAAATATCAGTCACATCTATCACATGGTCTCTGTGCGGTGAGCCAATTAAAGAGAACCATGTACCGACTATCTTGTTGATCCTTTTCCATAAACATGACATAATGAATTCTCTTGCAATTTATCAGGCTTCTCCCATTCATAGCACGTTCAAATCTACAAGCAGATAGTACAAGCCACTGGGCATTTGAGAGGGAAATGTCAAAATTACATCAGAAGTTCTAATGCCGTCTATAAAATCCTTTACCCTTGAATTTAATAATCGGGACACCGACACTCACAGGAATCCAAATCCTCGTCACCAACAACATCAACATCTTCCCTCTGTGAATGCATAGGGCTCTGCGTTGGGACAGCTTTGGCACATTTAGTCATCAATACCCTCAAGTCAAAATCTTACCTGACCACTCTCTCAAAATGTCTAATAAAAAAAGGATTCAACTAAACTTAAAACCTAAAAACCAAAGATATCATTTTATAAGAAGGATCGGGTACATCAACCCTAAGATAAATCCGGCACAATCACCTAATGAATTCTCTTGCAATTTATCAGGCTTCTCCCATACAGAACACATTCAAACCTACAAGCAGATAGTACAGGCCACTGGGCATTTGAGAGGGAAATGTCAAAATCACATCACAAGTTCTAATGCCGTCTATAAAATCATTTACCCTTGAACTTAATAATCGGGACACCGACACTCACAGGAATCCAAATCCTCATCACCAGCAACATCAACACCATCCCTCTGTGAATGCACAGGGCTCTGCGATGGGACAGCTTTGGCACATTTTGCCATCAGCAGCCTCAAGTCAAATCCCACCTGACTCAAAATGTCTAGTAAAATGAAGAATTCAACTAAACTTAAAAACTAAAAACCAAAGATATCATTTTTATAAGAAAGATTGGGTACATCAACCCTAAGATAAAGCCGGCACAATCGCCTATAAGGCAGAGGATTAAACCTGATCACTGCAGCGATTGTCCACCTGCAACACGCCTTCACCAGCGGCTTCTCCCGACCCAAGGTGCCGTAACGGGCGAAGGAGACTTCCGTGGTTGCCGCAAGCCGGCGCCGGGAACAGAGGCGATGTAGGGCAGAGGCTACGACGAAAGGCGGCCAGAGAAGCCATCTTCCTCCACGCCAACGTTGGTGATCTCATCAATCGGACAGCCATTGTCGCACAATGTTACATAAACTCCTCGGAGGAGAAGGGGGAAGAAATAGGGAGGGAGAGAGGAGAGGAGAGGAGGAGATGGTGAGATGGAGGAACGAGTTGTCCCAGCATTATCTGGGCTTGCTTGTCTCCTTTTATTCTGGACTAATACGTACCATAAGATTCCAGATGACGCGGCGATCCACGGACGATGATCAGGATCGTTGTCATCACTCACACAGCCGATACGATCGCCACATCAGCGTGCTCGTGGCCTGAGGTTTCTCCCTAGCGCGTTTTGGTCATTTACGGGGATCGGCTGCTTCGTATAGAGCAGGGTTCGGGTCTTGAGAAGACGTGTCGCATAGGGAGTGAGCGTTAGCCCGGCGTGAGCGGCGGGGGGAAGAATCCGGCACGTGGGTTCTGGTAAGTGCTAGTTTCTGAATTTGCATGCCGTACATTTGTTTTTGCGTCTCCGACACTCTTTTCTCGGTAGCGTTGGACACGTCAACTTGGACTTGGGTAAACGTCGCTGTTGATCGTAGAACTAGTAATAAGAAGTGCAGTTTAGTTAGTATAAAAATTATTAACAAAATTAATTTTACCGATTACAAATGTAATTGTTAAAGAACGATTGACCAAAAAATTCTTACTTTTTAAGCTTTTATCGTTATTTACTTTGGGGTGTCTTAATCTGCTTAAATTTCTCTATATGTGGCTTATCATCATGTTAATTTTTTTTATCAATATTGATAGAGATCCTCAAAAAATTCATTTTATCTTTCTTGCATGTCCTCCCATCTTAACTATAACAATGTACGTGCATTTGACCTGACAAGTTGAGTATCTTCAACATCAAAGGGTAAAAAACTTATCATTGCATAGGTCAAACATTAGTCTTTGCTTTTCTCTTTTTTTTTATAAGGATATTTAACTTCAGGGATTCTTTAAAAATGTTGACAGCTCTAGGGTAGAAAACACCTCATTCGATTCCTTTTCAAGAATTTGCCCCACCTTGAGCTTCTAACGACTAATGATGCTTCACCTTTCTTATAATTTTCTTCGTTCTTGGTTGACTAATAATGGAAGAATGGTTGGACCAAGTCAAAACTAACACATCGGGTGATAGCTCGTGAGTGAGCGAGGAAGGAGCTAAAGAGGCCACTGTTATATTTGAAGAGGAACCAGCTCCCTTTCTTCTCAAAGTTTACAAATCCATACTTGTAGAAAATTGGAATAATATTGATGTGATAATACTCCCCATTAAACACTACTAGATAACGTCACGAGTTGGACGTTATTTGAAAGGACGATATCCTCCATTATTGGAGGCAAGACATAATCACTAGTGGAGAGGAAAGCAAAGTTTCACCTTCAATGCGTTAGAAGACAAACAGAAAAAAAAACCTAAACAATAAGTCATATGGATAGTGACTTGACAAAGGGACTTGTAGCTCGAACTCAATCGAGATAGAGTACATGGTCCAAAAATAGTTCAGGAGTTGAGGGGTCATTAGTGAGTCATGATCGTACGTACTTTTCATGAACTTTAAATCTTAAAGGATTTTTGAGTTCATGAGGGATTGAGTCTTCCAACGAAGGGGAGGTAAGAACTTCCTCCACTCGTGGCTATTTGAGGATGGAGGGTCAACCTCCTTAGCCATTTATGACTATGAGATCAGGAGGAGCTTGTGCAAGAAAAGAAAGACATCCCGGTCTATTGAAACGAAAGAAGTGCTTCGAAATTAAGGTGCTAGAAAGTTGAGGTACTGAAGAGTTGACATGCTTGAAGCTGAGACACCCAAGGATCAACTTGCCTTGAAGAGAGAACTAAAGACTGACTTGCCTTAGAGAGGAAGATCAAGGCTAAGAAGAAAAAATTCCTAAGGGGGATCATAGAGGCTCAAGTGAGAGAATGAGCCCCACCACCTCATGACTAAGGGGGGATTTATAGGATGGGGATTAAGCTCTCACCTCCCACATTGAAGACAAGTGTCCTTTTAGGTTGGCTCCGATAGTAATACCCTAACCCCCAAATTAATTACAACATGATAGTACATTGGAAAGGGTAGGAAGCATGCCTCTCTTGAAAGTGAAGGCAACTTCATCCCTTCAAAGGATATCTCATAAAGTACGAAGATGCCTAATATGTAGAGGCTACATGGAAAAACATGAAGAAACCTATCACGATAAGAGGTATAAGATAAAATATACTCAAGGTATTCTAGTTAGAAAAACCAAACATATATGAAAAAAAACTCGTCATAATAGGAGGTACAAGGTAAAATATACTTAAGGCACATGAGTAAAAAAAATTGAACTTGCATTAGAAGAAATTTACTATGATGAAAAATATAAGATAAAATGTGCCTAAGACGTGTGAGAAAAATCTAGTTTGAGTGAGAAGAAGTTTATCACGGTAGGAGGCAAAAGGTAAAATATGCTAAAGATAGGTAGGTCAAGCATGGACCTCTCCCTTATTAGGACTGAAATTGATACTAAGAGAGGGTGAGTGGTGAATTAGTGCTTTCGTAAAAATGTCGGTTTGAAAAACTTTGTTCGATTAAAACTTTTGATGATTTGATAAAGCTCATATTAGAAATAAGTTTAACTTGAAAATGTTCGAGAGCGTAGTAAGTAAATCAGTTTGCAATATGAATGAAAAACATAGAGTAAATGTAAACCAGATTTATAGTGGTTTGGTCATCCCGACCTACGTACTCTCTCGATTCCTTTTTCGTCGAGGCCACCGGTGTCTACTAACACTTTCAATGGGTGAAGATCAACTATCCTCTTGTAATCTTTTTCTCCTTTTTACAGGTTTAAGAGATAATCTTTCTACTTCTCTTTTACAAGTGTTCCTTCATACACCTCTCTTAGGACTATCTCTAAACTCTAGGAGGAAGGAGTTCTACACTTTTAAGGATTACAACATTAGAATCACAGAGTTTTTGCTCTTTTTTCTTACTCAATTCTTGCTTTTCTAAGTAGGAATAGCTAGAGTATTTATAGACCTCAAATGATTTAAAAAATGGAGCTAAAATTTAAAACATCTCGAGATTTCAGGGTACTGACGGTACCATCGCATGTAGCACTAACACTGGGTGGTACCACTGCCTAACACTATCTCGAAGATTGTGTCTTGGAGACTGAGCCACTAATGGTTCCATCGCTTAGTTTGGCGATGCCACCGCTTAACCTATTTTTTGGGTCACTGAATGAGCCTTTCTCTTGACCCAAAATAGCCCCAACTTAGGTCCAATGGGCCCCTAATTGAGTTGACCTAATTACACCTAAAACCAATTCAATTACAAATCTAAACTACTTCGATCTAGACTAATGATTACAAGCATCAATCATATGTTGTCCAACATGTCATTGGTTTATCGGCACTTCGTCCGAACCTTCGGCATATCGTCTTCTCTTTCGATATATTGCCCAATTAGTCTGTTGACCTCCCACAACATCCGATCTTCATAGTGCAATGTCCAATCTTCTTGCCTCGATGCCCAAACTCATGGCATGAAGTCTTCTACTAATACATCGACCGATCCTCTAGCTCAACATCTAATCTTCTGACATGTTCCATTCTAGCCCAACATTGATTCTTCCTACTTTAATCAAATCATCTCTCCATGATTGAAGCTAGTCCTGCATCACTCAAACATAGATTAGTTCATAACTTTATTAATTGGTTTCATCATCAAAATCCGATATTCAACATTCCTTTGCTTAAGGTGGAGAGGTTAAGCGTTAACCCCCCTCTCTGCTCAAGTTGGATAGGTTGGGTGCCGACCCCCTTTTCTGCCTAACTTAACTTAGTTAGGTCAGGCACTGACCTCTCCATTTTCTTAAGGTAAAGACATTGGGTACAGACTCCCTCTTTATCGGAGTTGGGTAGGTCGCGTGTCGACCTCCCCCTTTTGCTCGAGGTGGAGATATAGGGCGTCAACCTTGTTGAATCTCAAATTTTAATGATAAAATCATTTGATAAATTATTAATCTAATCCATATATTGAGAAGAGTGTTGTAGATGATAATGAATAAGGCATAAAGCAGATGTCATGTTGAAGTCAAAGATCAAACGATTCGTTGGAAGTTCGAGAGTTCGTCGAGAAGTTCAACGGGAGTTTTGCTAGAGGTCGCTGAGAAGTTCGTTGGGAGCTCGCTGAAAAGTTCATTAGGAGTTCACCAAGAAGTTCATCGGGAGTTCATCGAAGCTTGCTGAGAAGTTCATCGGAGTTTGCCAAGAAGATCACCGAGAGTTCAAAAGCTTACCGAGAGTCCGTCGGAAGATCGTCGAGAGTCCGTCGAAAGTTTGTCGGGATTTTGCTAAAAGAACATTTGACATACCAGACTGAATTTACTTTGTTAGGATTGGGAGGTAATCCCACTAACTTAATTATGGATCAATTAGGTCCGAATTAGGACTGATTTGGCCGGACTAATGGCCCAAATTTTGAATCTCAAATTTTGATGATGAAACTAATTGATTATGTTTATGATTTAACTACGTTTTGAGTGATGCAGGATCACTTTCGATCAGGATTAGACAAATGAAGTAGGAAGAATCGATGTTGCGTCAAAAGAGAACACGTTAGAAGATTGGACCTCGAGCGAAGGATTGATCATCGTATCGACAGAAGGCTTCAGACAAATGATTCGGGCATCAGGCCAAAAAGAGTGAAATTGCATCAAGGAGGTTGGGGTTGTGAAGGACAATTGTCAATTGTGCAATAGGCCGCAAGAGAGGATAATGCGCCGAAGAATCGGATAAAGCACTGATGGACCAATGACATACCGGGCAATAAATTTGATTAAAGTTTTATAATAATTATCTAGATCGAAGTAGGATTAGAGTATAATTAGGTTAAAATTGGGCTAACTCAGTTAGGGGCCAACTAGGCCCATACCCGGACTAGTTTGGGCTAGACTCATGGCCCAAACAGTGTTGCTAAACCTTGTATGGCGATGGCACCGCCCAGGGTTCAGTCTCCTAGGTGGTCTGGGCAATTGTATCGCCCAGACTGGGTGGTGGTATCGCTTGAGTCCAATAGTCGAGACCTTGTCTGGTAGTGGTATCGCCTAGTGTCAGTGTGCTAGGCGGTGGTACCGCTAGTACCTTGAAAATCGAGGTGATTCAAATTTGGACTCTAAATTTGAATCCTCTTGAGGCTTATAAATACCCATCTCATCCCTGGTTAGACAACACACCAACTGAGAAAGAAAAAAAGAAAAACTCTACTGTAATAGTGTGAAAAATCCTTCCCCTCTAGTTTATAATTTGGTTAATCTAAGAGAGGGGTGAATGGGGTTGTATGGGCCGTAAAGGTTAACTCATGAACTTGTTAAAAGGAGAATTGAATTGTAAGGGTAGTTAGTCTTCGCTCGGTTGAAAGAAGACTGGTAGTGAAAGGGGATAGCCTCGACGAAGGAGGAATTGAGAGTGGACTATCATGCACTTAGCAGAAATTGCTTAATCAAAATAAAATTTTGATTAGAGTTGAAACGAGCGGCGGACAAGTCCTGACGTCTCACGAAGAGAGAAGCTTTACAAGCAATTCAGCGAGTACTTGGAGTGTGGGAAAGAGGAGAAAGAGAGGAGGAAAATAAAGACTTTAGAAGGGTGAACGAGCAGTTGTAAGTCCGTAAACAACTACTCCCCGGGTGCTGGGCTCGAAGGCAAGTTTTCATCAAGGTGATATGCAAACTTGTGAAAACGTTTAACGCCCAACACTACCCTGAAGTGCTGGAAAATCGGGAGATTCGACATCTCATGCACAGTGAAAAACAAAAATAAGATCGGATATCCCATAGTTACGTACTTGGCTGTCGTGCGACGATTGGTGTGCAAAAATTGTAAATCCGAAAAATTTGCATGTATCAAGTCAAAAGCGTTACTTGGGGAGATCGTATATCTCTGAAAATTCCAGATCCGATGAAGAGGATGAAGGAGCACTAGCGTACTCCTCTCTAATGGTAATCCACACAGTGGACGCAGTAACGACGCTCCTCATATCACCACGGGATCTCTCTCCACGTGCACAACAAGGCTGCCAGAGCTAAAGAGGAGGAGAGGAGACTGAGGAGAATAGGATGATGACTACCAAGAGCTGTCAGACTATGAACCAAGAGGTTCATCCTATTTATAGAGGTGGAGGAAGTTTATCATCAACAGATTCTGTTCACACTAGATCTATATCTAGTTGGATCTCATTGGATCTTATCCACAGGATCCAATTTGATCTCATCCAATTGGATCTTATCTAATCATTTAATTAGATCTCATCCAATTACCTAATTAGATCTCATCCACAGGATCCAAACTAGAGGCTTTGCAGATATTTCATATCTACACCTCTACTCATCGCAACATCTACCTTATGTGTATGACCCTCTAGGCTCGATACCGAGCTGGCCGTGAGTCGCTCCCGTCAGAACTCCTTTTGACTCAGAACACATTCTGATATAGTGAATTATTATCTTCATAATAATTCACTCGACTCATCGACTATGGACGTACTAGGCCACTACGCCATAGTCCCCAAACGGTACAAGGGGATCTAATCCATCGGACCTGTTTGTCCTCAATTACCATGTATCTATAGTCCCTCATCCATCTAATATCCCAAAGATCATATATTGGGCATGGTAGAGTCATGCCCATACGGAATTTTGTCAGAGTCTCGCTCTAATCGGATTCTCTCGGAGAACTCCTTCTCTCTCAATCCGAACGACCCTGGCCAGGGATTTTGCTTGAGCGAGCACACGTGGGATATTCATCTCATGATTACGAGAGTGGATGATCCTCTATTGACACACAATTGCCTTCGTAAGGTTGGCTACCATTTTTGAGAACCGGCTATACCAGATCTGGAGCTCTCCAAACCTGTAAGTCCGGCGTCAAAGAATGAAGTACTCAAACAAGGCATCTTTGGTACCTCAAGTCTAAGGACCAAATATACTACTGGGACTACGAAATCGCTATCTGACATTAGGTATCATTAACTATACATCATTCTGTAAGTGGATCAATTAGTGAACTCATTCTCTAATGAGTACCTGCACTGTACCTCTAGTGTCCCCACACAAGCGACTATGAGACCAGTTGCCTCCATCATATAGACGAGTATACAGTGCACCAGTCTATCTAATTATCTCGATGTCCTCATCGAGTAACCTATGACCAGGATGATTTAAGATATGTGTTTAAAGGTATATTGGTCTCATTATCGTGATCTCATTACGATCTGATTCCCATTGCAAAGATCCATGGACATCACAATATTCATCCAGATAATGTGAGAAAATACCAATAATAATATGCGAAGAGATCGACGTACTATGTAATAGGTGCCATCACTCACATGATTGGCTTGTAGGGCACCTACAACCAACAATCTCCCACTTGACTTAAAGCCAATCACTTACGTGTCTGATCCCCATCAGACCTCTGTGACGCTCAAATATAATATGAGTCAACGGTTTTGTCAATGGATCTGCAATGTTATCTTCGGATGGAACTCTTTCCACTACTATATCTCCATGGGCTGTGATCTCATTGATCAGGTGGAATCTCCTCAGAACACTTCTAACAAGACCTGGGTTTCTCAGCTTGATCAATCGCCCTGTTATTATCACCCTATATGGGAATCAACTTCACGCTGTTTGATATGATTCCTAAATCTGTGATGAACTTCTTCATCCACACACCTTCTTTTGCTGCCTCTACCGCAGCAATGTATTCCGCCTCTGTAATACTTAACTATCTTGATAGCCAAGCTTTTACTATGGAGAGTATTCTTATATCATTCCTAATGATTATGATATCATCCATATATAACACCAAGAAGGTGATAACACTCCCACTTACCTTCCTATATATACAAGACTCATCTTCATTCTTAACGAAGTAATAAGATCTGATCGTCTTATCAAATCTTATGTTCCAACTTCGGAAAGCTTACTTTAGTCCATAAATGGACTTAAGCAATCTGCACACATTATCTGGACTGTGCTTGGACATGAACCCCTCAGGCTGTATCATATACACTTCCTCTTCGAGGTTGCCATTGAGGAATACAGTTTTCACATCCATCTGCCACATCTCATAGTCATAATGTGCTGCAACAATCAATATAATTCGAATGGATTTCAGCATAGCTATGGGTGCAAAGGTTTTGTCATAGTCAACACCTTGCTTCTAACGATACTCCTTAGCCACTAGCCTTGCCTTATAAGTCTCTACATTTCCATCTACCCCGATCTTCTTCTTGAAGATCCATTTGTAGCTAATAGGTATGATACCCTCAGGTGCATCAACAAGGTTCCAAATCTTGTTGGAGTACATGGATTTCATCTTAGAATTTATGGCTTCTTGCCACTTCCCGAAGTCTATACTCATAATAGCCTCCTCGTAGGTCTAAGGATCAATGTCCTGAATGTCCTCTCCACTAAAATGTCCCACATATCTTTCAGGAGGGTGTGACACTATACCGGTCCTACGCAAAATTGGAACTTGTGTACTAGGTAACTGAACAGACTCGATCTCTGGAATGGTGCCTGAGCTAGGTTCTCCAACCTCGCTCAATTCTATCATGCTCCCACTGTTTCCGCCAAGAATGTGTTCCTTCTCAAGAAATACTGTTCTCTTGGCAACAAAGATCTTTTGGTTCTCAGGGTGATAGAAATAATAACCATAAGTTACCTTGGGGTATCCCATGAACTTGCACTGTTCTGTCTTGGATTCCAACTTATCGGGGCCATGTCTTTTAACGTGGGTAAGACAACCCCAAATCTTAATAACCTTAAGATCGGGCTTCTTCCCTCTTCATATCTCATATGGTATAGACACTACCAATCTAGATGGAACTCTGTTCAGAAAGAAAATTGTGATCTATAGGGCATATCCCCAAAATGAGATGGGTAGGTTAGCGAAACTCATCATGGACCACACCATATCAAATAGTGTGTGATTCCTCCTTTTTGATACACCATTAAGCTATAGTGTATAAGGAGGTGTCCATTGGGACAAAATCCCATGGTCCTTGAGGAACTGGGTGAATTCTGTACTCAAGTATTTTTCTCCTCAATCTGATCAAACTGTTTTAATACTCTTTCCAATCTGTTTCTCTACTTCATTTTTATACTCCTTGAATTTCTCGAAGGCTTCAGACTTATACTTCATTAAGTACACATGTCCATATATAGAGAAATCATCAGTGAAAGTAATGAAGTAGGAATAACCACCTATGGCATGAGTTGATATATGACCACATACATCACTATGTATGAGTTCTAGTAACTCAATGACTCTCTCTCTCTCTAGTTCCACTAAATGGAGAGTTGGTCAATTTTTCACGAAGGCAAGGCTCACAAGTTATATATGACTCAGTCAAAAGGATCTAAGTATCCATTTTTCAACTTTTGAATCATTCCCTCATGGATATGACCTAGCCTATAATGCCACAAATATGTATTGTTCACCTCTTCTCGTTTCCTCTTGGCCATGCTTACATTCATGATGTGTGAAGCAGTATTTAGCATAAACAAATCATTATACAATGTCCCTCTAGTAATGATATTATCATTCTTACTGTTTGAACAATAATTGTTCTAAAAAAGTACTTTATAATCATTTAATGTCAAACATGAAATGGAAATAACATTTTTGATAATAGAGGGAATAAAATAATATGCACCTAATGTAATAATAGCTTCATCATGCAGGTGTAGAGTGACCTCACCGACAGCAATAGCAGCAACTCTTGCTCCATTGGCCATCTTGAGGTTCATCTCACCGTTTGTCAATCTCCTATGCCTTGTCAGAACCTGCAACGAATTACAGATATGATAAGTACTACCGGTATCCAATACCCATGCATTATCACAAGAAATTGACACATTAAGACTGATCATGAAAGTACCTAAAGCTTTTCCAAGCTTTTGTTTCGCTTTTTCTACAAGATACGCCTTGTAGTTCTTCTTCCAATGACCATCTTGATCGTAGCGGAAGCACTGGCCTTTGTCCTTTGCTAGGTCAATTTTGACAACCTTTGCCTTACCTCGTTTGCTCTTACCTTTACCCTTCTTAAGGGTCTTCTCAGCCTTCCTTTTCCTTTTGGTCTCACCAATATAGAGAACTAATTTCTCTTTCTTGATAGTGCTCTCTGCCTCCCTCAACATATTGAGGAGCTCAGGGAGAGATACCTCAAGTTTGTTCATATTGAAATTCATGATGAACTAAGAAAAGGAATTTGGTAGGGACTGAAGTATAAGATTAATACACAGGTTATCATCTAGGACCATTCCTAGACCTATGTGTTTTTCAATCCACTCTATCATCTTCAAGACATGGTTTTGAACCGATGTTCTCTCAGTCATCCTGGCACGGAAGAGACTCTTGGATATCTCATATCGCTGAGTTCTTCCTTATTCTTCAAACAGTTTGCGGAGGTGTAGGAGTATGGAATAAGCATTCATGTTTTCATATTATCTCTGTAACTCAGGAGTCATAGAGGCTAACATGTAACACTGGGCGAGAGTAGAATTATCTATATACTTCGCATATTGGGCAAACTCTTCTTGAGGAGCTTTTGCCTCAGGTTGGGGCATGATCGTATCTAAGACATATGCGATTTTATCTGCTATAAGAACTATTCTTATGTTGCAGAGCTAATCCGTATAATTTAGACCAGTGAGGCGGTTGGCATTAAGTATGCCACATAAAGGGTTTGATGACGACATATTTTTGATAAATAGGAGATATAGCATAAGTAAATAACACGCAGATTTCATAAAAATAAATAATCAAGATATGGACTTCTATCTTGACATGCTCCCACTAATTTTTCTAGCGAGTTACATGACACCCTTATGCACGTGAAACGAAAGTCTCCGGCAGACTTCTAGTGAGGATCAGCATCCAATCGGTATCTTAGTGCAACCTCAAGGGACTCGACCAATCACACTAAACCCAAAAGGTCGACAACTCTTGCCAATCATAATTCCTTGTGATTCCTGTCATATTTGACCTCCGAACCACCATGGCCTCGAGGGACTCGACCAACCATGATGTCTAATTAAGTTATCACCATCGTTACAAGATGAGTCTGATTCGGTGATATGCCCTTGAAGGACTCGACCAAGCATACCATGTCCTCAAGTCATCGGTGACATCTCTATGTCGAAGATAAAATAGCGAGACGCGAAATAGGTGAGCCTCGAGGGACTTGACCAACTCAGCTTACGTCGGGAATCGGTTCTTGCCCCTAATGATGGAAGGCCATGTGGGTCAATCTTATTACCTCACACTTACCGACTTAATATTATCATAGGAGGGGTTTTAAGTTCGGTCTTGTGATATGATGTGTCACACACATACATATTTAATATATATTTACATCGCATGCAAATATATATATATACTTATCTAGTAGGTGTATAGCATTCACACGCACAAGCACACTAGATGATCATGGACTTCAACCTAATATGATTAGGCTTGAGCCAGTAGGCCTACTCACTTACATCAGGATCTATGTGTATATTAGTACATCTCTATGTACGGTGATCATCCATCTCGTTATCGTCGGATCTGTCGGCACCTCGACGCATCTCCATACGTCGCGATCGTCTGAATCGACCTTAGGGGTCTTGCTACCACCTCCAGGCTTCCGCCGCGCCTCTAGGATAATTACAACATAATTACAGGTATGCAAGCCCGACAATCAACGAAAAATGAAGGCTCGCAAGTCCCAATAATCACATACACGCATCACAAAGTCCACGATCATCTTCCCACATCACATCACATGTATATATCATGTAGGATTACTAGATAAATAATAATAGTTACTTAAATCTTTTAAATAACTAAAATTTGAAATCTGGGATATGTAAAGAATTTTCTAAATTTTGAGGGGTATTTTGGTCATTTTGTCATAAAGGATAAAATTAGAATTTTAAAAATTTCGAGGGGCAAAATTATCTTTTGGTCCAAAAACCCTAATCTCCTCCCTTTCTTGCTGCTGCATTGCCATCGCCGCCACCCTACCGGCGGTGGCATGCACGCAGGGGGCATTGCCCATGCCTACGAGCGGCTCACCCACGGGTGGTGTGCCCGCGGGTAGATGCTACCCCTGCATGCGACTGCGGTGGCTCGCCCACGGGGGGTGCCGCCCATGCCTGCGAGCGGTCTGTCCGCGGGTGGTGCCGCTGCTCGCAGATGCTACCCCTGCACGTGGCAGTGGCGGTTCACCCAAGGGGGGCACTGCCTGCAGCCTGCAGGCAGCCTGCCTGTGGGTCCCCTTTGCCTGCAGCTACCGTCGTCGCGAGCAGGTCGTCAGTGGCAGCCAAGGCTGCAAGCAGCCCTGTGAACACAATAGTTGCTACCATTTTTTGCTTTTGCATCGATGAATTTGGCATTAAAAGCGCATCCAAAACACTGCACAAGTAGTTTATAAGCCAATCATCACATGACGAACCTAGCTCTGATATCACTGTTGGAAAATCGAGAGATTCGGCATCTCATGCACAGAGAAAAACAAAAACAAGATTGGATTTCCCATAATTACGTACTTGGTCGTCGTGCAACGATTGGTGCGCAAAAATCGTAAATCCAAAAAATCCACATGTATCATGTCAAAAGCGTTACTTGGGGAGATCGTATATCCTCGAAAATTCTAAATCCGATGAAGAGAATGAAGGAGCACTAGCGTACTCCTCTCTAGTAGTAATCCACATAGCGGACGCAGCAACGACGCTCCTCAGATCACCACGGGATCTCTCTCCACGTGCACCACATGGCTGCCGGAGCCAAAGAGGAGGAGAATAGGAGGATGACTATCAAGAGCTCTCAACCTATGAACCAGGAGGTTCCTCCTGTTTATAGAGGTGAAGGAAACTTATCCTCAACAGATCCTGTTTATACTGGATCTTTATCCAATTGGATCTCATTGGATCTTATCCACAGGATCTAATTTGATCTCATCCAATTGGATCTTATCTAATCATTTAATTGGATCTCATCCACAGGATCCAAACTAGAGGCTTCGCAGATATCTCATATTCTCACCTCTACTCGTCGCAACATCCACCTTATGTATATGACTCTTTAGGCTCGATACCAAGCTGGCCGTGAGTCGCTCCCGTCAGAACTCCTGACTTAGAACACCTTCTGATATAGTAAATTATTATCTCCATAATAATTCACTCGACTCATCGACTATGGATGTATTAGGCCACTACGCCATAGTCCCCAGACGGTACAGGGGGATCTAATCCATCGAACTTGTCTGTCCTCAGTTACCATGTATCTATAGTATTTCATCCATATAATATCCCAGAGACCGTATATTGGGCATGGTAGAGTCAGACCCATACGGAATCCTGTCCAAGTCTCGCTCTAATCGGATTTTCCCAGAGAACTCCTCTCTCAATCCAAACGACCCTGGCCAGGGATTTTGCCTGAGCGAGCACATGCGGGATATTCATCTCATGATACCGAGAGTGGATGATCCTCTATTGATACACAATTACCTTCGTAAGGTTGGCTACCATTCCCGAGAATCGGCTATACCAGATTTGGAGCTCTCTAAACCTGTAAGTCCGGCATCAAAGAATGGAGTAATCAAATAAGACATCTTTGGTGCCTCAAGTCTAAGTACCAGATACACTACTGGGACTACGGAATTGTTGTCTGACATTAGGTATCATTAATCATACAACATTCTGTAAGCGGATCAATCAGTGAACTTATTCTCCAATGAGCACCTGCACTGTACCTCTAGTGTCCCCACATAAGCGACTATGAGGCTAGTCACCTCCATCATATAGACGAGTATACAACGCACCAGTTTATCTGATTATCTCGATGTCCTCATCGAGTAACCTATGACCAGGATAATTTAGGATTTATGTTTAAAGGTATATCGGTCTTATTATCGTGATCTCATCACGATCCGATTCCCATTGCATAGATTCATGGATATCACAATATTCATCCAGATAATATGAGAAAATGCTAATAATAATATGCGAAGAGATCAACGTAACATGTAACAGGTGCCATCACTCACGTGATTGGCTTGTAGGGGACCTACAACCAACACGAAGTCCCATCTAGCCCTGTACCACCTGGGGGGTTCCAGGGTGCTGAGATGCCTAACGTTTTGCAAGCGATTGCAGTTTACAAAAAATAGGCCGTAACACACAAAAACGGAGACTTTTTGGGGCAGTTTTGCCCGGTGCGACGAGCGGTTGTACTATAGTGCTGCAAACTATCGTTTCTTCAATTTTTATAAGCAAAACACACTAAAACTATGGTAAAACAGGCTGCCAAGGATATGTACAAGTATGCACAAGCGACGAACGGTTCGTTGAACGAAGTTGCTGCGAGTGTGTGACGACCGTTCGTGATATTCTCCCCCACTTAAACTGTTGATGCCCTCGTCGATGCTTGCTGGTAGGCTTTGATGGTTGCTTCTTCATGCCGGAGGGCATTTTCTGGCTCCCAACTGGCTTCAGTTTTGGGAAGCTTTCGCCACTTCACCAAGTACTCAATCTGCTCAGCTCCATTGGGTAGCTTTGTCTTTCGATCCGCTAAGATGGTCTTAACTCACTTATCGTAGGAGGCTCTGGTGGGGGGTTGTCAAGTTGAAATATCTCAAGAAGCATCTTGCGGATCAGAGTGGTAGACATTCAAGTTGCTAGTACAAAAGACATTATGAATTTTGAGTCACACCGACAACTGCAATTTGTAGGAGACGTTGCCCACCCTACTGATAATTGGGAAGGACCCATCATACTTGCACACCAATCCTTTGTGTACCTTGTTTCTAAAGAATTGGAGTGATGCTAGTTGGAGCTTCACCAACACCAAATCACCAACTTTAAATTTGATAAGACCCTAGTAGGGTTGGGTCTTACTCAACAATGTAGCAGTTAATAAAAACCCTATGAGAGTATAATAAACCCCACCTAGTCGCCTCTATCCTATAAAGAAGAGAGGCTAGGGTTTACATTTGGGTCATTGGGCTTCTCAATCGCCGCCCCCTTGTTATTGGGCCGGTCTGCTAAGGTTGAGGGCAAATTGGATAGTTCACTTAGGAAGCAGACCCTAGAGCTAGGGTTTAGAGCTCGATATAAGCATATAGCCTCCATCTCTTTGGAATAAAAAAAGATCAATCTACTTTGCAGCCATAAGACTGATTACTTGGAGGGTGGAACCCCTATAGCGTTCCAAGGGTTGATCCCCCTCAAAGATCAATCTATATAGAATTTCTCTAGGGTTCTATCATCTGGTATCAGAGTAGCGATCTTGCTGCTTTTGTTGCCATCCTTGCCATCCACCATCAACCAAGCAATTCCTATAATTTCTCTTGACGTCGCCGTCTCCACCTTCATCTTCTGTCGTAGATCAAATCAATCTACTGCTGTCACTTCCAATTGCATCAGAGATATGGTATTCTTCTATCACTAATACCTTTTGCTACTGCAATTTGCCATTCAAAATACAAAAAAATGGTCATAATATCTATCCCTTGCTACGAATTCCTTTCGTCGCAAAAGTTATCATCTTTGCGAACGAAGGATTGTTGCAGAAAATTTCAACCACATATTGCTGCCTTTAAACCGATCTATTGCTATCCTTTTTGAACGAAATTTCTTGAGCACCTCATAGATCATCTTGGATTTTATCTAGGATTGATCTATCATGGAATTCATCTTTGAAACATTACTGTGTTGCTGCAAGTTTTCATCGAAAATCGTTGAAATTTTTCGACGAGAATTCTACTATCTCAACTTGCACCGAATTCTTTGCTATTATGCTACCAAAATTTTCTTGATCCAAGTTATCATCCTTACTGTTATTTAAACTAAGATTCTGCTGTCAAATCCCCTCCTTAAATTTCTGGGTTCTCGCTGGAAATTTGATAGGACCCTAGCAGGGTAAGGTCCTACTCAACCATGTAGCAGCTAATAAAAACCCTGTGAGAATGTAATAAACCCCACCTAGCTGCCTCTATCCTATAAAGAAGAGAGGCTAGAGTTTATATTTGGGTCTTTGGGCTTCTTAGCCGCCGCCCCCCTTGTTACTGGGCCGACCCGCTAAGGTTGAGGGCAAATTGGGTAGTTCACTTAGGAAGCAGCCCCTAGGGCTAGGGTTTGGAGCTCTATATAAGCTTGTAGCCTCCACCTCTTTGGAATAAGAAAGATCAATCTATAATTACAGCCACCAGGCTACTTGGAGGGTGGAACCCCTATAGCATTCCAAGGGTTGATCCCCCTCAAAGATCAATCTCTATAGAATTCCTCTAGGGTTCTATCATCTGGTATCAGAGCAACGATCTTACTGCTTTTGCTGCCATCCCTGCCGCCCACCATTAGCCAAGCAATTCCCACAATTGCTCTTGACGTCGTCATCTCCACCGTCATCTCTTGACGTAGATCAAATCAATCTACAGTCGCCACCTCTAATTGCATCAGAGATCTGGTATTTTTCTACCACCAATATCTTTTGCTGCTGCAATTTTTCATCTAAAATATCAAAAAGAAGTTTTTCTATCAATCCCTTGCCTGCGAATTCCTTGCGTCGCAAAAGTTACCATCTTTGCGAACGAAGGATCGCTGAAAAATTTCACCACGTGTTGCTGCCTTTAACTGATCTAATTGTTATCCTTTTTGAATGAAATTTTTTGTGCACCTCATAGATCATCTTGGCTCCCATCCATGATTGATCTATTATGGAATTAATAAAAAAAAATCGTGTGTTGCTGCAATCTCTCGTCGCAAACTGCTGAAATTTTTCGACGAGAATTCTGCTATCGCAACTTGCACCGATTTCTTTACAGCTTTGCTGCCAAAATTTCTTGATCCAATTTGTTATCCTTGTTGCTATCTAAACTAAGATTTTACCGTCAAACCCCCTCCTCAAATCCTTGAGTTTTCGCTGGAAATTTCATCGAGAAATCACTATTTCTTCGACGACAATTCTGCTCTTACGAGGCAATTACCACTGATTTTGTCAAATCTTTGCTGCGATCTACCACAGATCTAAAACCCTCTTCCCTAACCTTTATCCACTACCATCTCAGCCCAAAACTCCATCAAATCGCAGCCCCAAACAGCACCCAAAACAGCCACAAAACAAGCCTAAACCGCAGTCTACATCCACCGATCCACAAACCCTTTCGGCCACCACTGCCCTCAAACGATTCATGCCTTTAACCCGGCAACAAAAGAGAGATCTTAATATTACAGATCTGGAGGCATATACTATGGCATCCGAGGAGGCGATAAATGCTAAATTCGAAGCCTTCGAGATGTGAATGAAGGATAAGATTCGGGCTCTCTTTGCCAAACTCAGTTTGTGTCGAACACCGAGCCCAAAGAAATCTCATCAAGGAGAGAGCTCTAACTAAAGAGATGACTCCCAAGAGAAGGGATGCTCTATGACCGATCCCTACTATCCACGCATGAGGGTGGACTTCCCTAGATGGGAAGAATGAGACCCGATTAGTTGGATCTCGCGCGCGGAGCGATATTTTCGGTATCACAAAACCACGGATGCATCTATGGTAGAAATTGTAGCTATACATCTTGAACGGGATGCCATACAATGGTTTGATTGGTTTGAATACACTCATGGAGTCCTCTCATGGCGACAATTCAAAGAAGGACTACTGATCCGCCGGACCAACCGACATGAGAACATCGACGGACAACTAGCAAAGATCTGACAAACCTCCACCATCCAGGAGTATCAAACCAGATTTGAAAGGTTATCTAATCAAACTCATGATTGGTCTGAAAAATAATTATTGGGGACATTTATTGAGGGCTTAAAGCTGGAGATCCGGGGAGAAGTTAAAGCACGACAACCGTACACGCTTATGGCAGCCATCTCTTTCGCACGACTTCAGGAGGAGCGATTGAACCACGAAGCTCGGAGGACTAGGGTCATTCCCCAACCAGCAATATCAAATCCCTCAGCCCCCCTACTATCAGTTGAGCTCCTGCACCAAAAAGGTTGACAAAAGAAGAGCTTCGAGACCAATCTGCCAAGGGGTTATATTGGCATTGTGACGAGCCGTGGAGCCGCGAGCATCGCTGTAAAAAAGGGAGACTTCTTGTGATTGAACCAGTGGAAGAAGAGATCAGTGAACAGCCAGAAGAGAGTCTTGAACATGAGGATGAAGATGTGGAAGAAGAGCCACAATCAACTGACTTTATGGTACATGTGCTAGCCGGCTACTCAAATCCGCAAACGATAAAAGTTGGAGGCCTACTCAAACAACAACTAATCACCGTTCTCATCGATACAGGCAGTACTAATAATTTTCTAAATAGTAAGGTTGCTGCTCGGATGGCGCTCTATATCGAAGGTTGCAGTAAGTTCGACGTAAAGGTTGCCGACGGCCGAATCCTAAAATGCGACCAAAGATGCCCACAGTGAAACTATTACTGCAGTGGGACAAGAAATTGTTGCCGACTTCTTCCTCCTACCAATTGATGATTATGAGGCTGTCTTTGGGCATAGAATGGCTGACGACACTAGGTGATGTCTCTTGGAACTTTTCCAAATTGATTATGAAATTCTATTACAAAGGTAAACAGGTCACCCTACGCGGGAAGCGCGGAAGCAACGTAACCATTGTTTCAACCCAACTAATGGAGAAAGTTTTTCACAAGATAAATGGTGGCTTTCTTATGCATCTCCAGCAGCAACCAGAGGGGGAGGAATGGAAGAAGGATCCAGAAACCAACAACATCATCAAAACATTAGAGGAGGATCCAAGCGCAATAGCTCACTATACTTGGGATTCGAGGGATCTACACTATAAAGGTTGTATTGTGCTTATACCAAACTCCCCTTACATCAAAGTCATTTTGCACGAAATGCACTCCACACCTTTAGCAGGGCACTCCGGATTTCTAAGAACCTACAAAAAGAGTGAAGCAAAACTTTTATTGGAAAGGGATGAAAAAAATTATTTCTAAATACGTAGCACAATGTGATGTATGTCAACAGCAAAAATGTGAAACAGTGGCGAGTCTAGGGAAACTACAGCCACTACCCATACCAGACTCAGTGTGGACTGACATCTCCATGGACTTCATCGAAGGGCTGCCACCTTCCAAAGGTAAAAGCACAATCCTTGTGGTGGTAAAAGCACAATCATTTTTGTGCTATGCGAAATCCATACACTGCTGTTAGTATTGCTCAGATTTTCATAGAAAATATTGTCAAACTACATGGGATGCCAAGGTCCATCGTAAGTGATCGTGACAGGGTCTTCACTAGTAAATTTTGGACCGAGTTATTTCAGTTACAAGGCACCAAACTCAAGATGAGCACAGCATATCATCCACAAACTGACGGCCAAACAGAAGTGGTGAACAGATGTTTAGAGACATACCTTCGGTGTTTCGCTAGTGATCGACCAAAGGAGTGGACGAAATGGCTCCCTTGGGCCAAATGGTGGTACAATACTACATATCATTCATCTATAAAATGTACCCCATATGAAGCATTATATGGTCGGCCGGCCCCTGTGATTCCAAAGTATATAATTGGCTCAGCTAAGGCAGATCAGGTCGACCAAGATTTAATTGACAGGGACAAACTCCTACAGCTGCTAAAGGATAATCTCTCTACCGCTCAAGCTAGAATGAAGTAGCAAGCTGACACATGAAGAAGTGAAAGAGAATTTTTAGTATGAGACTGGGTTTATCTTCGCCTACAACCATACAAGCAACTATCCATCAACACACGAGCCTCCATGAAGCTATCTCCACATTTTTATGGGCCCTATCAGATCATAGAGCGTATTGGAGCTGTGGCATACAAACTTAAATTACTTGAAGATGCCAAAATTCACCATGTCTTCCACGTGTCATGCTTGAAGCCCAAGTTGGGAGAACACGAGACACCCCAGATCCAACTGCCCAACACCACTGATGATGGAAATATTCAAGCCCAACCACAAGCCATCCTCGACCGCAGAGTTGTGATGCGTCGTCGACGTCCCTCTACTGAAGTACTAGTACATTGGACTAATTTACCACTCGAAGATGCCACATGGGAATCATATGAGGAGTCAAGTCCCTGCCTCGAAAGTTCATGGAACCCACTTGAGGACAAGGCCGATTTGAAGAGGGCGGGCTTGATAGGACCCTAGCAGGTAAGGTCCTACTCAACCATGTAGCAGCTAATAAAAACCTTGTGAGAATGTAATAAACCCCACCTAGCCACCTCTATCCTATAAAGAAGAGAGGCTAGGGTTTATATTTGGGTCTTTGGGCTTCTTAGCCGCCGCCCCCTTATTACTAAGCCGGCCCGCTAAGGTTGAGGGCAAATTGGGTAGTTCACTTAGGAAGCAACCCCTAGGGCTAGGGTTTGGAGCTCTATATAAGCTTGTAGCCTCCACCTCTTTGGAATAAGAAAGATCAATCTACAATTGCAGCCACCAGGCTACTTGGAGGGTGGAACCCCTTTAGCGTTCCAAGGGTTGATCCCCCTCAAAGATCAATCTCTATAGAATTTCTCTAGGGTTCTATCAAAATTTCATCAAGAAACCATTATTTCTTTGACGACAATTCTGCTCTTACGAGACAGCACATATCGGTAGCAACTTCCACTGAATTCTATTAAATCTCTATTTCCATCTACCACAGATCTAAAACCCTCTTCCCTAACCTTTATCCACTACCATCACAGCCCAAAACTCCATCAAATCATAGCCCTAAACTGTACCCAAAATAGCCACAAAACAAGCCTAAATCATAGCCTACATCCACCAATCCATAAACCCTTTCGACCACCACTTTTCACAAATAATACATGCCTTTAACCTAACAACAAAAGAGAGATCTTAATATTACAAATCTGGAGGCATATACTATGGCATCTGAGGAGGCAATCAATGCTAAGTTCGAAGCCTTCAAGACGTGGATGGAGGAGAAGATTCGGACCCTCTTTGTCGAACTTAGTTTGGGTCGACCACCGAGCCCAAAGAAATCACATCAAGGAGAGAGCTCTGATCGAAGAGATGACTTCCAAGAGAGGAGAGGCTCTATGAACGATCCCTACTATCCACGCATGAGGATGGACTTTCCTAGATGGGAAGAAGGAGACCTGATTGGTTGGATCTTGCGCGCGGAGCGATATTTTCGGTACCACAAAATCCAAGACACATCTATGGTGAAAATTACGGCTATACATCTTGAAGGGGATGCTATACAGTGGTTTGATTAGTTTGAACACACTCATAAAGTCCTCTTATGGTGAAAATTCAAAGAAGGACTGCTGATCCGCTTCGGACCAACCGATCACAAGAACATCGACAGACAACTAGTGAAGATCTAACAAACCTCCACCATTCAGGAGTATCAAACTAGGTTTGAATGGTTATCTAATCAAACTCATGATTGGTCTGAAAAATAACTATTGGGAATGTTTATTGAGGGCTTGAAGCTGGAAATTCGGGGAGAAGTTAAAGCGTGACAACCATATACACTTATGGCAGCCATCTCTTTCGCACGACTTCAAGAGGAGCGATTGAACCATGAAGCCTAGAGGACTAGGGTCACTTCCTGACTAGTAGTACCAAAGTCCTCAGCCCCCCTACTGTCAGTCGAGCTCCTACACTAAAAAAGTTGGCAAGAGAAGAGCTTCGGGAGTGATCTATAAATGGGTTATGTTGGCATTACGACGAGCCATGGAGCTACGAGCATCGCTGTAAAAAGAGGAGAATTCTTGTGATTGAACTAGTAGAAGAACAGGTCATTGAATAGCTAAAAGAGAGCCTTGAACATGAGGAAGAAGATATGGAAGAAGAGCCACAATCGATCGACTTTATGGTACACGTGTTAGCGGGCCACTCAAATCTGCAAACAATGAAAGTTGGAGGCCTTCTCAAACAACAACCGATCACCATTCTCATCGACACAGGTAGCACAAATAACTTCCTAAATAGTAAGGTCGCTGCTCGGATGGTGCTCCACATTGAAGGTTGTAGCAAGTTTGACGTAAAGGTCACCGATGCCTGAATCCTAAAGTGTGACCAAAGATGCCCGCAGGTGAAACTATTATTGCAAGACCAAGAAATTATCGTCGACTTCTTCCTCTTACCAATTGATGATTATGAGGCTATGCTAGGCATAGAATGGCTAATAATGATAGGTGACATCTTTTGAAACTTTTCCAAATTAATTATGAAATTCTACTACAAGGGCAAACAGGTCACCCTATGTGGGAAGCGCGAAAGCAACGTAACCACCATTTCGACCCAACGAATGGAGAAAGTTTTACATAAGATAAATGGTGGCTTTTTGATGCATCTATAGCAGCAACTAGAGGGGAAGAAAATAAAAATTGAAGATCAAAATCTCACCCAGTTGCTTGCTGAATTTGACGATGTTTTTATTGAACCGCGCGGTCTTCCTCCTACTCGATAATATAACCACCAAATTCTAATTCTTTCGGGCAAACCACCAACGAACACTCAGCCGTACTGCTATCCTCACCACCAGAAGGATGAGATTGAGAAGATCATCAAGGAGATACTTGAAACAGGGGTGATTAGGCCAAGCTGTAGTCCCTATTCCTCACCGGTGCTACTTGTACGTAAGAAGGATAGAACTTGGCGGATGTGCATCGACTATCGAGCTCTAAATGGTATCACTGTCAAGGATAAGTACCCAATACCATTGGTGGATGAACTTCTTGATGAGTTAAGAGGAGCTTGAGTTTTCACGAAGTTGGACCTCCGATCCGGTTACCACCAAATTCGGGTATGTGAAGACGACATCCCAAAAACAGTTTTTCACACTAATAACGGCCATTATGAATTCTTGGTAATGCCTTTTGGACTCACTAATGCTCCTTCAACCTTCCAAAGTCTCATGAACGATATTTTTTGAAGCTTTCTTCGTAAATTCATGCTGGTATTTTTCGATGATATTCTCATTTACAGCCCTTCTCTTGAGACTCACTTTCAGCACTTGCGGTCTATTCTGGCGATCCTTCGGGAGAATACTCTTTTTGTTAAACTATCAAAGTATAGCTTTCTCTAGCAAAAATTAGTGTACCTTAGGCACATAATATTAGAATAAGGAGTGGCAGTAGACTCAATAAAAATTGAGGCAATACAGAGTTGGCCGAAACCAACAAATATGAAATTGCTGCATGGGTTCCTTGGACTAACGAGCTACTACTGAAAATTCATGAAGAACTATGGGAAGATCAATGCACCCCTCAATTCTCTACTAAAAAAGATGTCTTCCAATGGTTGGACGAAGCCTCCGTTGCCTTCGATAAACTTAAGGTAGCCATAACGACGATGCTGGAGCTAGCATTTCTAGATTTCAGTCGACCCTTCATCATTGAGGCCGATGCATCTGGAGTCAGAATTGGAGCAGTTCTCATGCAAGAGGGTCAATCGCTCGTATACATCAGCAAAGCGTTGTCTCCCTCCCATCAAAAAATGTCTATATATAATAAGGAGATGCTCGCCATTGTTCACGTAGTAACAAAGTGGAGGCCCTACCTAATTGGTCGACAATTTCATATTAAAACTGACTATAGAAGCCTCAAGTACTTTTTGGAGCAGAAGATATCATCCCTAAAGCAGCAAAAATGGGTCACCAAACTTCTAGGATTTGATTATAAAATTATTTACAAAAAGGGGAGAGAAAATATTATTGCAGATGCGCTCTCACGATTACCTGAGCAAGCTGAATTTTCAATCGTCTCTCTTCCTACCACCAGCTTCCTTGAGGACATTAGGGAGGAATGGAAGGACTCAGAGACCAGCAACATCATTAAAAAATTAGAGGAGGATCCAAGCGAAATAGCAACACTATACTTGGGATTCGAGGGATCTATGCTACAAAGGTCGTATTGTGCTTACTCCCGACTCCCCTTGCATCAAAGTCATTCTGCACGAAATGCACTCTACACATTCAGCAGGATACTTTAGATTTATGAGAACCTACAAAAGAGTGAAGCAAAATTTTTATTGGAGAGGGATGAAAAAATTTATTTCTGAATACGGGCACAATGTGATGTATGTCAATAGCAAAAGGGTGAAACAGTGGCAAGTCCAAGGAAACTACAATCGCTACCCATACCGGACTCAGTGTGGACTGACATCTCCATAGATTTCATCAAAGGGCTGCCATCTTCCAAAGGTAAAAGCATAATCCTCGTTGTGATTGATCGACTTACGAAATATGCTCATTTTTGTTATGTACGAAATCCCTACACTGCTGCTAGTATTGCTCAGATTTTCATAGAAAATATTGTTAAATTACATGAGATGCCAAGGTCCATTGTAAGTGATCATGACAAGATCTTCACCAGTAAATTTTGGACCAAGTTATTCCAATTGCAAGGCACCAAACTCAAGATGAGCACAGCATATCATCCACAAATTGACGGCCAAACAGAGATGGTGAACAGGTGTTTAGAGATGTACCTTTGGTGTTTCGCCAGTGATCGACTGAAAGAGTGGACGACATGGCTCCCTTGGGTCGAATGGTGGTATAATACTACGTATCATTCATCTATAAAATGTACCTCATATGAAGCATTGTATGATCGGTCAACCCTTGTGATTCCAAAGTTTATAATTGGCTTAGCCAAAGTAGATCAGGTCGACTAAGATCTAATTGATAGGAACAAACTCCTACAACTGCTAAAGGATAATCTCTCTACTGCTCAAGCCAGAATGAAACAGCAAGCCGACACACGACGAAGCGAAAGAGAATTTTCAGTAGGAGATTGGGTTTAACTTCGCTTACAGCCATACAAGCAACTTTTCATCAACACACGAGCCTCCATGAAGCTATCTCTACATTTTTATGGACCCTATCAGATCATAAAACGTATTGGAGCTATGGTGTATAGACTTAAATTACCTGAAGATGTCAAAATTCACCATGTCTTCCACATGTCATTCCTGAAGCCCAAGTTGGGAGAACACGAGTCACCCCAGATCCAACTGCCCAACACCACTGATGATGGAAATATTTAAGCCCAACCACAAGCCATCCTTGACTGTAGAATCATGATGTGTCGTTGATGTCCCTCTACTGAAGTACTAGTGCATTGGACTAATTTACCACTCGAAGATACCACATGAGAATCATATGAGGAGCTGAAGACCTGGTTCCCTGAGTTCATAGAACCCCAGCCTTGAGGACAAGGCTGATTTGAAGAGGGCGGGCTTGATAGGTCCCTAGTAGGGTTGGGTCCTACTCAACCATGTAGCAGCTAATAAAAACCCTGTGAGAGTATAATAAACCCCACTTAGTCACATCTATCATATAAAGAAGAGAGGTAGGGTTTACATTTGGGTCTTTGGGCTTCTTAGCCGTCGCCCCCTTGTTATTGGGCCGATCGACTAAGGTTGAGGGTAAATTGGATAGTTCACTTAGGAAGCAGCCCCTAGGGCTAGGGTTTGGAGCTCTATATAAGTATAGCCTCCATCTCTTTGGAATAAGAAAAGATCAATCTACTTTGTAGCCACAAGGCTGACTACTTGGAGAGTGGAACCCTTATAGCGTTCCAAGGGTTGATCCCCCTCAAAGATCAATCTACATAGAATTCCTCTGGGGTTCTATCAGAATTTCTATGGTCGCCTTCCTAGGTCTACCCACTTCTTTATCTTTTTGGCAGCCTTCTCCAAATAAGCCCGCGCAATATCTGCATTTTGATATCATTCCTTTGCAAAATAATATGAAAACAGACTACTTCCAGCATAACCACTAGCTAAAGTGTGAGGAGTCGACGAATGTTATCCTGTGATGATCTCAAAGGGGCTCTTGTTAGACGCAGAGCTCTGCTGTAGGTTGTAGGAGAATTGGGCTATGTCCAACAATTTTACCCAATCTCGTTGGTTGGTACTCACGTAGTGCTGAAGATATTGCTCCAGTAGTGAGTTTATTCTCTCAGTTTGGCCATCCATCTGGGGGTGGAGGCTAGTGGAGAAGTATACCTTAGACCCCAATAATTTGAATAGCTTAGTCCAGAATCATCCTAGAAACCAAGCATCTCGATCACTTATGCTATTATGTGGGACTCACTAATACTTTACCACATTCTTCATTATTAGCTTAGTCGCTTCCTCTGCTGAATAGTATAGGGGTGCAGCAATAAAGGTTGCATACTTCAAAAATCGATCGACCACTATGAGTATTGATCCGAGTCCCCCTACTATTGACAAGCTTGATATGAAGTCTAGAGAAATGTTCTCCCACGGCCTTTCTGGTACGGGCAACAGCTCTAAAAGTCCCACCGATTTCCGTTGCTCCACCTTATCTTGTCGACAAGTTAGGTACGTTTGAACATATTCCTCCACATCCGTCCCTATCTTCGGCCAGTAGAAGGCCCTCTCCACAAGAGCCAGTGTCTAGTGAATGCTTAGATGTCCTGCCCAAAGGGAATCGTGACACTCTTTCAAGAGTTTCATGCCTCAAATTATCCACTTGAGGAATATAAATTCTATTCCTTTTAGTGTAGACGAGTCTCTCCTAGATCCAAAATCTTCATACCTTGCCCTCTTGGATTAGTTGTATTAAGGTTACTGTTTGGGGATCACTGTACAGTCCATCCTTGATCTGGGAAAAGAAGTTGGAGTGCAACTGACTTGCTTGGCCTCTGCCCTCTAGTTGTATAGCATTCACTCGCTCCACTTTCTAACTCAATGCATCAACTATGACATTTTCTTTTCCGGGCTTATACTCCATATGTCATTTGATACTTGCCTAAATGTTTCTTATGCCAACAAAATGCTCCAAATTTTCTTTCTCCTATCGTTGTGCTTAAAGCATATTTCGAATGAGGTAACCCTTCCTGATTTTATATCAAATGAGATGCTTTCAATGAACACTTGTATCTATGCTTTTGTATTTTGATATCGAGCTTGCTTGGACTTCCCCTATCGCCATGGATATGTTAGTCACTTGCTGAACTCTGTTATGCTTACTCCGATTGCTATAACTTTTTTTTTTCAAGTTAGCTTATCAGTTTCTGGAATGTTTAAAATCGGTTGAGGACGGAAATACTAGAAGATTTTGGCTTGAGCTTTAATGGTTGATAAGTTTTGTTGTACAAGAATATTTTGTACTTAAGGAAATATCTATGATAAATTTAAACTTATGCGTTTTGTAAAAGTTAAAGAACCTCTCGTGTTAAGATTTGAAATGTTAAGTTTAAATTGTATAGTGATACGATCATGTGGCAAATGTTGGTTTAGTAATTATATGAATTCCCACACTTGTGTATTTTAGTGATGTGGATGTTATTTAATTGAGTTAGTTTTAGATTTTATAAATCAATGAATGAAGTGGAGTAGTACTTTTATGAAACTGTACAGGTTTATGGAGTATGAATTTATGAGTGTGTGAATATTGATTTGATTGATTCTTAGTATCCTCAAATTATTTAGTTTGGATCCTGGATTTGTACTGCTGTTTAATCTTAATGTTATGGATTTTAAGACAGGGTCACACCTCCTGAATGAGATCAAAAATTCAGGGGGTGTGACACTAATGGCCCAAACAGTAACTTGGATCCTGTCTAGTAGTGGCATCGTTAGGACTGAGCCATGGAATCGCCTAGGACTTAGTCTCCCAAGAGGTCTAGACGGTGATACCGTTGGTAGTTAATGCTATTAGGTGGTGGTACCGCCCAGGCAGGCGGTGGTACCGCTTAGGTCTAGTAGTCGAGACTTTGTCTGACAATAGTATCACTAGAATAAGCGATGGTTTCGCCCAATGTCAGAAAGTACTGACAATGTATCGCCCAGCACAGGTGGTGGTACTGCCAATACCCTGAAAATTCGATATGAGATTTTTTTTTGCTCCATTTTTGAAGCCAATTGAGGCCTATAAATACCCCACACTTTTCTGCTTGTGGAGCATATAAAGTGAATAAAAAAACTGAGATCTTAGTGAAAACGATGTTGTAATCTTTTGAGAGTTCACCTCTATAGGTTCTAGCTTAGAATTTTATATAAGGAGAAATGAGCGAATTGTAAAAATGTTAATTCTTGAACTTGCTAAAAGGAGAAAAGAATTGTAAAATGGGTGATTGATCTTTGAACAAAGATCAATAGTGAAAGTCAGTGACCTCAACGGAGGAGGAATCGGAAGTGGATGTAGGTCACAACGATCGAACTACTATAAATCTGGTGTGTTCTTTCCTTGCTACTTACTTTCATTACTTAGCTACTTTTTATATTTTACATTTACTTCAAGTCGATATCTTTTCGATACAATTTCATCAATACATTTTTTTTATCAACTTGGAAAGATTTTGAATTGCAACTGTCTTTAACATATGCACTAATTCATCCCCTCTTAGTGTCATCTTGATCCTAACAAACCCCTCTTTACTTAAGGTGGGTAGGTTGGGCACTAACCTCCCCTTTCTACCCAAGGTGGAGAGGTCAAGCATCAACCCCCCTTTTACCATAGGTGAGTAGGTCGGGTGCTAGCCTCCCCCTCTACTTGGGTGGGTATGTTAGGTATTAATCTCCCCCTTTGCTTGAGGTGGAGAGGTCGAGTGCCAACCCCTTCTTCACCTGAGGTGGGTAGGTCAAGCACTAACCTTCCCCTTTGCTCGAGGTGGAGAGGTCGGGCATTTAACCCCTCTTTGCTTGAGGTGAGTAGATTGAGCATCGACCTCCCCCTTTGCCCCACATGAAGAAGTCGGGCGCCAAACCCCCACCCTCCCCCCCCCTCTACCTAAGGTAGAGTGGTCATGTTAGGAAATCTGGAGCGATATCACATATGTAACGAAAGAACAGAAAAAAAAATCATATTTCCATAGAAAAAGAAGGTTTCATCGTTGTATGAAGATTGGTGTACAAAAATCATAAAATCAAAAAATCACACGTGTTAAAAAATATATGTTACCTATGTAGATTGTGTATCTCTAAACTCTTGTAGATATATAGGAGAGGATGAAGAAAGTCAACTGTCCTCTTTTTTAGCAGTGATCCACATGGTAGAGGCTACGAAGATGCTCTTTAAAGGGAGAGGAGAATAGGAGGTGGCAGCTAAAAAGATTTAGCCTGTGACCTTTTGGTTTCTTATCAACTTAACCATAATGGATCCTGTCCTATTGGGTATTGGATCTCCATTTAATTAAGCAAGCCTCTTAGATTAGTGGATCTCTATCAAACCCTCTAGGCTCAATATCGAACTGGTTATGAGTCATACCTATCATAACTCCTTCTGACTCAATGAAATATTATTTGCATAATAATTCACTCAACTCATCGACTACGGATGTATTAGGCTACTATACAGCAGTCCCTAGACGATATAGGGGAATCCAATTTATTGAACATGTCTATCCTCAGTTATTGTGTATCTATAGTCCTAGAGACGTATTCTGGGCATGGTATTGTCAAGCCCATACGATTTCTACTCGAGTCTCACTCTAATCAAATTCTCTCGAAGATTTTTTTTCTCTCAATCTGAATGACCTTAGCTAAGGATTTGCCTAAGCAAGAGTGGATAATCCTCTATCGACACTTAATTCCCCTCGTAAGGTAGGTTGCCACTCCCGATGACCGATTATACTAGATATGGAACTTTCAGACCTATAAGTCTGGTATCAAAGAGTGGAGTACTCATATAGGATATTCGTAATGTGTCAAGTCTAAGGACTAGATACACAACTAAGATGCCAGAATCGTTATCTAATAATGAGGTATCATCAACCATCCAGCATTTCATGAGCGGATCAATTTGTGAACTCATTCTTCAATGAGCACCTGCTTTGTATCTCTAGTGTCTCCACACGAGTAGCTATGAGATCAGTCGCCTCCATCATATGGATGGGTATACAGTGTACCAATTTATCCAATTATTTTGATATCTCTCTCGAGTAACATATGACTGAAATTATTTAAGGTCTATGTTTAAAGGTGAATCTGTCTCATTATCGTGATCTCATCGTGATCTGATTTCCATTACACAAATACATAGATATCACAATATGCGTAATAAGCAATATAAAGTAAAAAAATATCAAATAAATAATAAGCAAAAAGAGTCTATATCATGTCACATATGCCATCACTCATGTGATTGGCTTATAAGGCATATATGACTAGTAGGTCAAGTGTCGATCATGTGCTTTGCTCAATGCGAAGAGGTCAAGTGTCGATCCCTTTTCCACCCAAGGTGGGTAGGTCAGGTGCCTCGACCCCCTCGCTATCTAAGGTGAGGGGAACGAGCTTTCCTTTTGAGTGTGCTCAAGGTACATTGGTTGGGCACCCCTACTCTTCCTCAAAGAATTGATAACGTTAACATGTCAGATGGGTTAGACATATAATTCAAGATCCTCACCAAAGAACGTTAGACATATAATTCAAGATCCTCACCAAAGAACTCTTGAAGCATGCCTTTTAGAGGGTACAAATGATAGAAAGAATATCACGTGTCCTCTGCATGACGACCAAGCTGAAAGAAAAAGACAAAAGCTATCACTCATTAGCATACCCACATGGACATAGTTTTAACATAAATGTCATGGGCTATCTATGCCATTGTCGTCTACATAGATAAAAGGCTTAATTTAGATTATTAGAAACATGTTGTCTCATCAAAGAATATTTCATAGATTATTTCATCCATTTACTCTCCGATAATTAAAAATTAACTAAATTAACTGGTTCACTTTAATAATTAAGGTTTCAAGATTAGATGCTATTTTCATATGTTACCCTTTGTAAAACGCATATAGAAAAGTAAGAACACAGCAAAAGCGTTAATTGAACATTAAAATATAAATGAACGAGATTTACTATCAAAACTCACAATAGTGCTAAATATTTCTCTATTTTAAAAAAAAAATCTAGTTGTCTGAATTAGATACTAACTCAAGCCAACCAAGATCTTATTCCATGTTTATCCCTTGTCAATATCGAGAACAACCAAATCTAAATGATGTCACCTTACAAATCTATGTTAAGAGTATATCTGACAAAGCCTCTCCCATGCTTAAGTTAGCTTACGAGTTTAGACATCAGCAAAGCATCAAAAGTAGACTATTACATTTGTAGTCATAGATTAATACCAAGGATGATTTCTTGTATTCCCTAGCTTAGATAGAATTGTGTTGTATCAGGGAAAATATGACAAGTGCAATAATGCCGGTAATGTCAATGTGACATGTCATGTCAATTGCACATAGTGAAAATATTATTATGGACGTGACACTACGATATTAGTCACCTAACAATACGTGTGACCACCTATCATCTTAGATGTTGGTCACTGGTGGTCATATAATGTTGAGGCATTAGTTATGTCATTATATGTCCTTATTTCCTTAGCACTAAGTATAGCGCAATTGTTAACCTATCAACAAAGGGGGCATATCATGTCGATTGAATAATATTATCGTTCCAAGAGGTGTTTCAGGTCATGTCGACCGTGCCATCATCGCAGATAGCACTTTGGGTCATATTGACTATGCTATCATCATAGAGTGGGTTGTATTAGCTATATTATCATCATAGATGGTGCTTTTATTAAGATCGAGTCGGCATTAAGAAAGAAGGGAGGGGGGTGAATTAGTGCAACGATAAAAACGTTTGATTTCACAAAATTTTATACAATGAAAGAATCATTCGATCAAAATAGATATCAAAGTGTACTTTAGATTAAAGAGAATGCGAGATGGAGTAAACAAAAAACTTAGTAAGTAGTAAAGAAAAAGGCACAAAAAGAGAGTACACTGATTTTATAGTGGTTTGGTCATCGTGACCCACGTCCACTTTCGATCCCTCTTCCGTCAAGGCTACCAGCTTCCACTAACAATCTTCTTTCAATGGATGAAAACTAATTACCATTACAGCCTTCTTCTTTTTATCATAGGTTTAGGAGACAACCTTTTACAAACACTCACTCCTCTCTTAAATTGAAATCTAAACTTAAACAAGAGGAGAGGAACTCTCAAGTGATTGCAATAGCGTTTTCCCACTATTATATTCTTAGTGCTTGTGTATGCTAACTAGGGATGAGAGGTGTATTTATAAGCTCTAAATAAATTCAAACTTAGACCAAAACTAGTCTCATCCCGGGTCTTTCGAGTACTGGCGGTACCATCGCCTATGCTGGGCAGTACCACCACCTAGGTTATCTGACACTAGATGGTACCACTATCCAGTTTGGTGGTGTCATCGCCTGACATAGTCTCGGAGACTATCTTGGAGACCGAACTATCAATGATTCCATCGTCTATTCTAGAGGTACTACTGCCTGGCCTACTTGTTGGGTCATTGTTTGGATCTTTCACTTGGCCCAACATAGCCCAAACTTGGACCTAATTAGCCCCCAATTGAGTTGACCCAATTCTAACTCAATTATACATAAAATTATTTTGATCTAGATAATTATTACAAAGTTTTGAATCAATTATTATCCTACATGTCATTAGTCCATCGGTGCTTTGTATGATTCTTCAGTACATCATCCTCTTTTGTAGCCTATTGCTCAATCGATCAGTTGACCTCCACAACTTTGATTTACTTGGCATAATTTTGGCTCTTCTTGGCCTGATGCTTTACGAACCGTAGCGCGAAGCATACGCCGATCGTCGGCCGTTGCCGGTTGATGTCGGTTGATATTGTCATCATCTAACATGTTCCACTCTGACCCAACATCCGATTCCTCCTACTTTAATTGTCTCTTCTCGATCGAAGCTAATCCTAAGTCACTTAAAATGTAGATTAGATCATAAACACTATCAATTGATTTTATAATCAAAATCGAGATTCAATAATCTTTTCCTTTTTTATGTTGACAACCAATTGATGATGAAGTTTAAACAAATTCCCCCTATCAATATTACCATATTGATAGATCATTTGAAATCAAGAAATCATACAATATATCATTCATCATATGTATATCATTGAATACATCATTCAAAATTTCAAATCATAATTAAAAATGCATCACAACATGTGCATGAAATTTAAACATCGTCATCATTCTTCTCCCCCTTTAACATCAGCAAAAAGGAGAAGTACATCTAGCAAGTTTTTAATATATGCAAGTCTTACAACATACAAGCTAGCAAATTTTTTATCACTTTACAACATGTATGATTACCAAATCATTATTAGTTTTAAAGATGTGCAAGATTGTAAATTTTTCAAGTTTGCATTTCTGCTTCTTGCTTCTCTTTGCGATGTTTAAGCTAATAAATTTTATTTATTCTCTTTTGAGAAGTACAAGTAAATTTTATCTTTCTTTGCAAGTTAGCAATTCTTGGTGATGTTTAAGATGACAAGTTCTTTCTTCTCTTTTGAGAAGTGCAAACTTAGTAAATTTTGCTTCCTTTGCAGTGATCGAGCTAGTAATTTTTTTCTCATTGAAGTGTGTAAGCTAGTAATTCTTGCTCCCCTATCTATATGCCGTACTTGAGAAAAGATAAACTTAAATTCACAACCTTTGAATTCAAACATAAATTGATTTTATCAAAAAATTTATACATTATGCTTAGTTGTCAAGATGTAACATGCACAATACGATCTAGAAACTAATCAATTTGGCAATTATCACTTCATGCATGATACTACAATTTATCATTTCAAACATTCATTATAATACCATTTCAAACATTTAAGCATGATGTCATGCCAAACATTCATCATTTAAGCATGATACTAAACATGATCATGATTCATCATTTAAGTATGATACTAAGCATGATACCAAGCATTCATCATGATACCAAACATTTAAGCATGATACCAAAATTTGTCATTTCAAACGTTCATTTTGATACCATTTCAAACATTTAAGCATGATACCAAACATGATACTAAACATTATGATACCAAGCATTTATCATTTCTCCCCCTTTTGTCATCAAAAAGAAGGAAAAAAGAAGGGAAGAATTCAAGAATGCAAATATTTCAACCATCACATAAACAAATAAAAAATCTAGTCATGAATCCAAAAGTCCATGAATCATTTTGACAAAACTCCTTGTTAGCAATTAACGAAAAGAAATCTTAGAAGATCAAGGATCTTAATTGATAAAGAAAATTCAAGTTATAATTATCAAAATGTCAAGTGACATATCATGAATGAAAGATTTTCACCATTTTTAGGATAAATTTCCTTTTTAGTGATAGTAAGAAGAAATATAAAAGAACAAAATAAAATGAGAAAGATAGAAACATTGAAAATGATTCATATTAAAATATATCTCAAGTCGTAAACACAAATAAATCAAGTGTTTGTTAAACCTAGAATTATTATCTAAATCACTTTTCTTTTATTCAGAAAATTTATTGAAAGAAGATTAAAAGTAACTAACGTGCTTTTAGTTTTGTAATTGATTTCATGCAAGTATGCTTAATTCTTTCATTCAAATAAAGACATGCTTCAATATTTAAAACCGAAACACAAGTTTCATCATAAAAATCATTAAGACCAAAAATATAACATATTAAACATAAGATATTTTCAAACAAAAGATTCGATTTATTATTTTAATTCTAATGATAACATATTTTTCTTCTTAAGTGAATTTAACTCTTTATGCTTAGTGTAATAAATCAATATGCAATAGTCATGCTCATTTTTTTTAAATTTTTAAAATCACTAGAAAGAAAAGCATGATATATTTTAGCACTTTTTTATTTCTTACAAACTAAATCAAGCAACTCATGAAAAACATCTAGTAATTTCATAATAAGGTAAAAATATTTCAGGTGAGTTACTTACCTCATTATCGAAAGCCACCAAAGTGTAGTTCGTCACCTCGCCTTCTGATGTGCTCGATTTGTTCTTGAGTACTATCTTCCTCTTTAGCAGCTTCTTCTTTTTAAGTTCATTTTGTTTCTTAGTTTCTTGTTTTATGAATTTTTTAAATTTTATTATGAGAAGTTCTACGTCATTATCACTTGAGCTTTCGCTCGAGTGGTCTTCTTCTGTTCTAAGTGCATTTACCTTCTTGTTCTTTGGAAGGTTGTTTTTATGTTCATCATATTCAACACAAATCATTTCATAAGTCATCAAGGACCCGATAAGTTCTTCAAGCAGAAAGTTATTTAGGTCATTTGTCTCTTATATTGTCATTACTTTCAGATCCCAACTTTTTGGAAGAGATCTTAAAATCTTGTTTATAAGTTCAAGATTAGAAAAATATTTATCAAGATTTTTTAAACTATTGATGACATCTGTAAAATAGGTGTACATGACACTAATAGTTTACCTTGGTTTCATTCGAAATAATTCAAAATCATGCATCAAAAGATTAATTTTTGAATCTTTAACTCTACAAGTGCCTTTGTGTGTGATTTCAAGTATATGCCAAATGTCATGCGCAGTTTCATAAATTGAAATCCGATTAAATTCATTTTTATCCGAGGCACAAAATAAAGCGTTCATCGCTTTAGCATTCAAAGAAAATGATTTTTTCTCAAAATTAATCCATTCATTCATAGGTTTAGAGGGTTGTTAAAAACTATATTTGATAATATTCTATAAGTCAGTTAAAAAAAAGTAAGAAAACTCTCATTCGAGTTTTCTAATATGTGTAGTCTATCTCATTATACATAGGATGACGAATAATATAGTACCCTCTTGAAAGTCGAAAAGAGTTATTTCTTTTGAGTGTTAATCCAAATAAGAAATAACGTGACTCTGATACCAATTGTTAGGATCGAGTCAGCACTAAGAGGGAGGGGGTGAGTTAGTGTAGCGATAAAAATATTTGATTTTGAAAAACTTCGTATGATGAAAGATTCATTTAATCAAAATAGCTATCAAGTGTGCTTTAGCTTAAAGAGAGTGCGAGATGGAGTGAACAAACAAACTTAGTAAGCGGTAAAGAATAGAGCATAGAAAGAGAGCACACAGATTTTATAGTGATTCGGTCGTCGTGACCTATGTTCACTTCTAATCTTTCTTCTATCGAGGCTACCGGCTTTCACTAATAGTCTTTTTTCAATGGGTGATGACTAACTACCCTTACAGCTCTCTTTTTCTTTTTATAGGTTTAGGAGACAACCTTTTATAAGCACTCACTCCTCTCTTAAATTGAAATATAAATTCAAACAAGAGGAGAGGATCTCTTAAGTAATTACAATAGTATTTTCCCACTATTATATTCTCAGTGCTTATGTATGCTAACCAAGGATGAGAGAGGTATTTATAGGCTCCAAATGGATTTAAACTTAGAACCAAAACCAGTCTCATCCCAAGTCTTCCAAGTATTAGCGGTACCACCACGCAATTTAGCGATACCACCGTCTGACATAGTCTCGGAGACTATGTCTTGGAGACCGAGCCACCGACGGTTCCACTGTCTATTCTAGTGGTGCCACCGCCTGATCCACTTATTGAGTCACTGTTTGGGTTTTTCACTAGGCCCAACACAGCCCAAAGTTGGGCCAAATTGTCTCCTAATTTAGTTGGCCTAATTTCAACCCAATTACACCTAAAACTACTTCGATCTAGATAATTATTATAAAACTTTAAATCAATTATCATCCAGCATGTCATTGGTCCATCGGCGCTTCATCCGATGCTTTGGCGTATCGTCTTCTCTTACGATCTATTATCTAATCGGTTAGTTGACCTCCACAACTCTAATTTTTTTTGATATAATTTTTGCTCTTCTTAGCCCGATGCTGGAACTCATAACATGAAACCTTGTGCCGATATATCAATCGATCCTTCGGCTTTACGTCCAATCATCTAACATGTTTCACTCCGGCTCAACGTCCGATTTCTCCTACTTTAATTATCTTTTTTTGATTGAACTAGTTCTGCATCACTCAAAACACAGATTAGATCATAAACATTATCAATTGGTTTCATTATCAAAATCTGATATTCAATAACTTTGAGACGTATCAACCACCCTATTATCGTAGAAAGCAATCTGCATCATGTCGATCGTATTGTCATCGTAGAGGGTTGGTTTATGTCAATTATGTTATCATTGTAGAGAGCACTGCATTGATTATTATTATTGAAGAGAGTATTTTGTAAGGAGTGCTTTGGATCGTGATGGCCATGCTATTGAAACTTGTACATCTCTCTATGCATCTTATACAAACGTGTGTGGCATCGTCGGCGCCTCTCTCACCCGCAATCATGTCTTTTCGACCTTTGTGTAGTATTAGTCCACTTGACATCTCCTAATGACAGTGTAACATCCTTCTGGCGTCTCTTTTCAAACTTCACTTATCAAATTAAGGTCTAAACGTCTTTTAGCTCCTCTTTATCCTTTTCTTTCGAGTGGGACTCAAATGGTTCATCAGTTTTTTTATCATCTTCGATGTCACAAGCGAAATTTTCTCCCCCACCGAAAGCATTGAAGGGGTTGTTTTAAGGGAGGTTGCCACCTGAGGTGAATCCCATAGGCAATAGAAACTCAAACAAGTGAGTAGACTTTAAATTATTAAATTAAAATATAATTATTTAAATTGGATGCTAACTTGAAAATAATTTGGGCCCTATTTCGTGTTTGTTTATTATCGATGTCAAAAATAATAAAATCCAGGAGATTCAAGAAGATATCAAATCCTACAAAATTATATCGGAAGTATACTAGATAAAACCTTACAATGCTTAGAAGTTGAAATGTTGGCAAAGCCTAAGGTGACAAGGTTGAACAGACTGATTGAGTAAGACATTTTCTATATCTTATAATGGACTTGAAAGTGTACTTTGAAAGGGTGGCTCAGTGATTATTGTGTTTATACACGTGCATTGCATTGATATCGATGAAGATATTATATATTCAGCAACTCATGTGGAATTATGTTGTCAAATATGAGAAAATCATCATAATGAGTTTAGAAAGGATGTCAATACAAATCAAAGATTCAACTAGCAACGAAATTATGATAGCTAACAGATATTAACTGCAATGAGATATGCATAAGTTTTAGGTTTCAAAAGATAAATGTATATTAAATTTAAATTTAAAATGATAAATTATATATATATATATATATATAACCCAACTTTAGAGACATAAAATTTTGCCTAGTTCTAAAACCGCCTTCATCTCAATTGGACATGTCAAGCCTAACTGTCTTAACTAGTGAGACATGTAAACCTCTTCATACATTGTTAATGTTAATGTCTAAATCGTCAGCCCTTATGATCTTTGGAATAATGTTAATAAGTATCGTATCTTTTAATGTGATCATAGAGTCATACCGACTAACTTGAACAGTTAAACCATTCAAATCCTTTCAAAGAGTTGCTAGTCCAATTCCCTTTTGTACTTACATGCATCACACGTTTATTAATATCATATATATGATTAAGTTTATATTGACAATCATCACACTCTATATTTGCGCTTTTATTAGCCCTCAAATGCTTACAGAGGGCATTTAGGGTGAGGATAAGACATTGGCAATCTACTCGTCAAGAACAGCACCCGCGAATAACCAATAAAGAAGCCATGACGAGTCCATTAACAATGATAACTCCCGAGGGATTACGTAAGCTCTTGCATTTGTCTAAGGATTCAATCACCATTAACACACAGTGCGCAAACAAAGCAAACAAAATTTTGCAGGCCGTGCATCCCCACTATTCTAAACCCCCACTTGATACCCTTCCTACATCATCGCTGACGCCACAACCTAAATTACAACCATTAGCTAATCCTAAAGAATTCCTTTTTACTTCTCTTTTAATCTTATTACCTCAGCACGTATGTAGTGCTCGTGGTTTTTTGCAGTGCCTGTAGGGACCCACTAGACCGGTGTATGGAGATACACGAAGAGGTCCTGGAACGAGTCGCGGAACGCGGCCGCGGGCGACAACGGCGGGAACGCGTCTCCGGCAGCGGCAGCAGCGTCGTCGATGAGCCCGACTCCGAGGTCGATCATCCAGTCGCCGAAGCCGTCGTCGGCCCACCGGGGCTGGCTCTCGGCCTCCCGCTCGCACGCGAAGTCGGGCGACGTGTACGACGGCGCGTGCCCCGAGCTGCTGGACTCGCCCAGCAACCGCGGCAGCGACTCGGCCGAGTCGAAGCAGATCATGTCCGTCGTGGGCGCCCGCGCGTGGGAGACGACCTCCTGTTTTAGCTGTGGCTGTGGCGCCGGCCGAGGCTGGCTCTTCGGGCCGGCCGGCTTCTGGACCGGGTTGGCCTGCTTCCCCACGGCGCCCTTCTTGTGGTAGATCCGGCATAGCACCCAGTCGTCGAACTGCATATTGATCATAAAATAATTAATTATGTTCTTTATCTTTTTTTCCCTTATGCGCTATTTTTTTATGATATATAAAAAATAATAGATAGAAACCGGATCAGGTCCAAGAGGCGTTGCATACAGCAAGGCATGTGTAGGACATACCCGGAGGCTGTGGTTCTTCTTGCGGGCGGAGCGGTCGACGTCGGCGAGGCGGTACTCGTGCATGATCCAGTTGGTCTTCTCTCCCTTGGGCGGCTTCCCGGAGTAGAACACGAGCGCCTTCTTGATGGCGACCGGGCGGGGCGAGCCGATGGGCTTGTCGGCCCCGGTGGCTTTCCAGTAGCCGGTGCCCGCCGCTCGGTTAGGCCTCGACCCGTTGGGGTACTTGCGATCCCGCGGCGAGAAAAAGTACCACTCCTCCTCCCCGTAGCGGGCCATGCCTGGCGAGATTGGGAGACGTCAGGATCGATCTGCACCGTACGATTCGCATCGGACGGGTGAGAATTAAAGCGGGCGCGAGGGGGACGACCAGCCGCACCTACCTGGGAGCTGCCATGGGTCGTACTTGTACAGGTCGACCTCGGCGACGATGGGCACGGGGATAGGCTGCGCGGCGCACCGGCGGAGGAGGTAGTGCACTACCAGCTCCTCGTCCGTTGGATGGAAGCGGAACCCGGGTGGGAGCACCAGATCGCTGCCGCTCATCCTCTCGCTCTCTTCGCCGGCCACGAGAACGGAAGACAAGGAAGAAGGTTTGGAACTCGGCGAAGAAGAAGCGGGCGACATTTATACCGGCGAAGGAGTTGAGGCAAACACGTGTGCATGACCGAAGGCTTCCGCAAGTGCGGCGTGGGCCCGGCCGATTCCGTCATGGGTGACGTCGCCGGTTTCGGAGCGGAGTAGCGTGGGGCCCGCTTGCCCCTTGGGAGGCCGCGGAGGGTCGGCGTGGGGGGCGACGTCAGCGAGGGCCGACGTTGGAGACGACCAGGGGCCCGCGTGTGGACCACCGCGGCGCCCCGGCCGCGTGACGACACGTGGTGCGCGAGCGAAAAAGAACGCGGCGTGGTGAGTCGGGTGTCTTCGAACTTGGTTTCGGATTAATAAAATTCTGTTCGTATAAGCAAAAATATATATACTATGTTATGTATAATTGGTGTTGGGGGAGGGGGTGGGTTCTGGAGCCGGTGGTGAGCCTTGTCATCGAGTGCCGACATCGAGAGCACCCATGTCATGGTTTTGCAGTATTTTAGAGGGCAAGTGGGAGAAAGCATCTGGTAGAAACAGGGACACCACGAAGACCCGCTCGATTCCGTATCCTGATTCCGCCCGAATCCCTCGATCCCAAACTCACATTGGGTTCAATCATGAGCCGGGATTCAAATTGGATTCCGTTTGACTTGGATCAGAAGATCCCCGGAATCCTTCGGGATCCCGTAAACGTCAATGAGAACGCCCCAGGTAATCGGCACCGGAAATTTACCCGCGCGGGACCCGCAACAAACGATGAGGCGGCCGCTTCGGGCCTCGGGGAGCCGCGAAAGGAGCGACGCCGTCCCCTCCCCACCGCCGACGGCCGCTCGCTGTTGGCGAGTGGGAAGGTGGGGCCCGCCAAGACCGCGGCGGGAGGGCTGCGTGGGGAGGACGGACGCGGCGAGGTGGAGTCAGCGCGCCAGGTTCCAGTCAAGTGACGACGGCGCTTCCTCTGTTTAACGGGGAGACCAGAGTCGGCGTCGCTGTCGGGTGTCGACATGGGCGGCGGGGGTTGCGGTAGTTTAATGGGCAAGTGGGAGGAAGAATCTGGCGTCAAGAAAGAGGGATCCCAGTAAGGTTCATGAATCTGCAGGTATCTCCTCGTCACGCCACACATCGTTTTAAACGTTCATAGTCAACTTTCCCTTTTGTGAACTTATGCGACGGCGACTACAATCGCATCTGCATCGGAATGATCGCCGCTTCAAAAGACGGTGGAAAAAAAAAGTCAAACGTTAGGAGGGGTGTAGGTCAACGACAGACAGGTCAAATCGTGCGCAAGAATGTTCGATATTATCGGAATCTTGGAACCGAAAAAGGAAACAAATTCTTCGATGCGATAGGCCCTCGGATCGACAAATGCCTCAACGGCAGAGGGCGACGGAATCAGCTGTCGCGGCCGGACCACCGCGGCGAGCAGGTTGCGTGTGAAGGACGCGGCGAGTTGGCGTCGTCGCTGTCGCCGTTTAATTTATGGTGATATGACGACGCTGAAAGCACCTACGTTGTTTTATAGTAATATGGTAGCGTGTTAATGTTGGCAAGTGGGAGAATAGCATCAGCAAGGAAACAGCCATACCATTCTGATTCATTCATGGTGGAAGTCGCATGTATCCACTCATGTTTGACGTTTGATTAAGCTGGTGCGATCTTGGTATCCCAATTATTTAGTGGCGACACGAGCAGATTGATACTTGATGGGCTGTTGAAAACTCAGCAACCGGTGATCTTTGACCAACATCTTAGCGATGCAACGATACAACATGGTAACATGTGATCGGTACTTCCACTCTGAGTTCGTGGATAGCGAAATATAAAGCACGCCCATAATTTTCGAATTTAGCACACCTGTTACCCTTAACTAGATGAATTATATATCCATAATCATGTTTTCAACTCTGATCATAATTAAATTTTCTATAATTCTTCTTCGTACTATAAAAAATATTAGGAATAATATTGGTACCCTCCAATTTCCTTTGTCACGTGTCATCCAGGTCATTTGTTCGAAGTAAAGAAACATAAATTTCCTTCTCACTTACTAGGAAGACAATAGTAACAAATTCTTTTTAACCCCCTTTATGATAAAAAAAGACTATCCTCACAAACTCTCTTCAACTTCCTTTATGATAATATAGGTAATTCTAAACAGTTTTCTCTTCTTTGATGACAAGGGAGGACATCACAAATTCCTCTCTCCTCAAGAGTCTAAAAAGACAAACCAATATAGAAAAAATGGAGGGACTCATATTTGGGGACCTTAGATTACAACATGCTCCAACCTCCCTAGCCACCTCCTGGCTGACATCTCGAGCCACGCCTCCACATTAATGGTAGCTAGCAAGTCACCCTCGTTAAACACATCTATCGTTCAGAATAAGAGGGGCCTTGACTGATACATGTCCACATCACTCAATGCCCTAAATAGCCATGCCTCAACATTAATGACTGACAACAAGCTCCTCTCTTAATACCTATGCCATACAAGGAACTGCATACCCAGATTGCTCGGTGCTTAGGTATAACAACGAGGCTAAGCAAGCAATAATATCTCTATTCTCTCATTTACACATCTAATACTATTGTCTTTTTTGCCCTTTGTCTTGTGCTGACTTAAACATCGGAGGGGTCAAGCCGAGAAACATCCAGCACAAACATGTTATGTAGGACTACTGACGGTTAGGAGACGACCCCGTTGCTAGGACATAGCTTCGTTTCTAGGAGATGACTGATGGACAAGAGATGACTCCGTAGTAAGGAAGACCCTCATTCCTCTATCAGGCCTCTTCATTCCAAGGCTAGATCACTCTTGGTGAATTGCCTCCTAGCGCACCTCTTATGTCACCGTCACATCGGCCCCCACATCAAGAAGGAGGAGACATCAGTGATGCACCCGTACTGGACAAAACAACAACCTGGGCCGACTCACTACCAATGGTATACATGACATATCATTCTAGTACTAGAAGGAGAGCCAAATGTCGTAGGAATATCATTCTATGACTCCTCCCAACAAACCCTTGAGTAGAGAGGGCATGTACCCCATTTCAACAAAACGATGCCTTCGCCTTAGCCTAGGCACCAGGGCCTTACTGGCACCTGCTCAACGATCTAGGGCTAGAGACAAGCCCCTTACTCATCTCTTTAGAGGCATTATTGAGCCTCACTCAGCAAGTCCAAACTCTTATCAACATGATGCAAACCATCACCTTACTTCTGCCTTAGTTGACTTAATCAGCAACCCTAGTGTAACAGCTTGCTCTCGAATCACCAGTTGCACGTCTTCTGCCTGAAGTCTAATTGAGGAGTCTACACCTCATCTTCTAAGGATCTCTTCAGTCAAGAGGGATGAGTGGCCCCACATCGCACCTTCCAGCGGTAGAGTGCAATGTTCCACCAAGTCGCATTAAAGTCTTGCCAAAGTCTGAGGCCTAGTCTAATGACTCTTGGGAACCCTCAATAAAAGTTCGACACTGCCTCCGTCTCTGCCTTTGCCTCATCCTCGACAAAACCAAGGACATCCAAGGGACCTAGGCTTCAACAGTCTTGTGCTTTCGCCTCGTCCTCAACAATGCTAGGCATAGCCCAAGGACCTAGGCCTTAACAGCCCTACGCCTCCACCTCATCCTTGGCAACACCCTCTACACTTCCTCAAGCCTTTGCTTGGCCTCCATTGCTCATAGTTAGCCCATGGCAATTAGATTTGTTGGGAAATATAAGGGGACGACATCTCATGCGCAGTGGAAGAACAGAAAACAAAAATCTTGGATTTCCATGAAATGTTCCATCTTCGTGCAAAGATCAGTGCGTCAAAAACAAATCCACGAATCCAAAAACTACATATGTAAAAGAAAGTACCTAGGGAGATCGCATATCCCTGAGTTCTTACAGATTTGTAGGGATGGATGAAGGAGGTCAAGCGTCCTCCTCTCTAGCGGTATCCACATGCCAGGGACTACGACGATGCTCCTCTCTTAGGCAAAGGAGAATAGAAGGTGGCTACTGAAAGAACCCCAGCCTATGGGCCTTCAATTCCCTCTTATTTATAGAGGCCCCCTGTAAACCCTAATGGATCATGCTCTATTGGATATTGGATTTCTATCCAATTACCTAAGCTTCTTAGATTAATAGGTCTCTACCCAATAATCTCTTATTAGCTCTTATTGGATTCTCATCTTAGGATCCAATAATTTATGGGCTTATTAGATATCCAATAAGATAGGGGCTCCGGCGGATATCTCATATTCGAACCTCTACTCATCGCAGCACTTACAATATGTGTGTGACCCTCTAGGCCTAATATCGAGTTGACTGTGAGGCATACTTATCAGAACTCCTTCTGACTTAGTGAATTATTATCTCCATAATAATTCACCCGACTCATCGACTGCGAATGTACTAGGCCATTACGCCATATTCCCCAAACGATATAAGGGAATCCAATCCTTTGGACCTATCTGCCCTCAGTTACCATGTATCTATAGTCCCTCATCCATATAATATCCCAGAGATCCTATACCGGGCATGGTGCTGTTAGGCTCATACGGTCTCTCCTCGGGTCTCGCTCTTATCAGATTCTCCCGGAGAACTCTTTCTCTCTCAATCCGAATAACCTTGGCTAAGGATTTGTTTGAGCAAGAATATATGAGATATTTCTCTCATGATATCGAGAGTGGATGATCCTCTATTGACACTCAATAGCCTTCGTAAGGTTGGCTACCACTCCCAATAACCGGTTATACTAGATCTAGAATTTTCAAACCTATAAGTCCGGTATCAAAGAGTGGAGTACTCATACAAGACATCCTTGATGTCTCAAGTCTAAAGACCAGATACACTACTGGGACTACGAAATCACTGTCTGACATGAGGTATCAATAACCATCCAACATTCCGTAAGCGGATCAATCAGTGAACTCATTCTCCAATGAGCACTTGTACTGTATCCTTAGTATCTCCACATAAGTAGCTATGAGACCAGCCACCTCCATCATATGGACAGGTATATAGCACACCAGTCTATCTGATTATCTCGATGTTCCTTTCGAGTAACCTATGACCGGGATTATTTAGGATCTGTGTTTAAAGGTGAATCGGTCTCACTATCATGATCTCATCACGATCCGATTCACATTGCATAGATCCAAGGACATCACAATATATGCAACATGCAAGATAAAGTGATAAAATATCTAATAATAATAAACAAAAAAAAAGAATGCATTGAGCGAATGAAGGCCCGAGGCCTACACCTTGACCAAGCTAATACACTCCCGAGTTGTGCATCTCGGCATGAAGACCCTTGACCTACACCTCAGCCTAGCTAACACGCTCCTAAGCCATGCACCTCAGCATGAAGATCCGAGGCCTACACCTCGACTATGCACCTCAGCAAGAAGA
>CP097505.1:41620403-41697402 GCA_023547065.1 Musa troglodytarum
AATAAGAATCAGATCATGATAAGATCATAATAATGAGATCGATTCATCTTTAAACACATACCCTAAATAATCCCGTCATAGGTTACTCAAGAGGAACATCGAGATAACCTATGCATCGTGTACCGTATACTCATCCATATAATGGAGGTAGCTGGTCTCATACCTACTTGTGTGAGGACATTAGGGATACATGTAGATGCTCATTAGAGAATGAGTTCACTGATTGATCAGCTCACAGAATACTAGATGGTTTATGATACCTCATTGTTAGACAATAATTCTGTAGTCTTAATTATGTGTCTGGTCCTTAGACTTGAGACACCAAGGATGTCTGATATGAGTACTCCACTCTTTGATAACGGATTTATAGGTCTGAAAGTTCCAGATCTAGCATAGTCAATCATCGAAAATGACAGGCAATCTTATGAGAGAAATTGAGTGTTGATAGAGGATCATCCACTCTTTGTGTTATGAGAGAAATATCTCATATGTTCTTACTTAGGTAAATCTCTGACCATGGTCATTCGGATTGAGAGAGAAAGAGTTCTTTGGGAGAATCCGACAGAGCGAGACTCGAGTAGAAATCGTATTCGCTTGATAGCACCATACTCAGTATATGATCTTTAGGATATTAGATTAATGAAAGATTATAGATACATGGAAATTGAGGATAGACGGATCCAATAGATTAGATTACTTTGTATCGTCTCGAGACTACGACGTAGTAGCCTAGTACGTTCGTAGTTGATGAGTCGAGTGAATTATTATGGAGATAATAATTCACTAAGTCAGAAGGAGTTATGATAGGTATGACTTATGGCCAACTTGATATTGGGCCTAGAGGATCACACACATATGGTAAGTGTTGCAATGAGTAAAGATTCAGATATGAGATATCCGTTGGAGCCCCTATCTTATTGGATATCTGGTAAGCTCCATAATTATTTGTTCATATGGATAAGATCTAATAAGAGCATATGAGAAATTATTAGATAGAGATCCATTAATCTAAGAGGCTTGGGTAATTAGATGAATATCCAGTACCTAATATGGTAGGATGCATTAAGGTTAAGTTGATAGGAGACCTTTATAAGTAGAAGGGAACCAAAGGGGCCATAGGCTAGACCCCCTTTGGCAGCCACCTCCTATTCTCCTCTCTCCCTCTCCTCCTTAGCCAACAACCCCTGCTTGGGATGTGTGGACAACAAGAAAGGCTGGTCCTTTTTTGATTGCGTGGTGCACGTGAAGAGGAGGTTTGTGTAGTAATTTGAGGAGCGTCTTCGCAGCTCCTACCATGTAAATCACTGCTAGAGAGGAGAAAAGTTGACCTCATTCATTCTCTCTCATAGATCTGTAGAAATTTTGAGATATACGATCTTTCTATGTAACACACATCCCTTAATGCATGTGGTTTTTTGGTTTTACGGGTTTTTACATACCAATCTTCTCACGACAACATGAAACTATTTTCTGTGAAAATCTAATATTTTTATTTTCTGTTCTTTTATTGTGCATGTGATGTCACTCTAGGTTTCCCAACAGAAAGGTTCATCCTCCTACTTAAAAGTGGCCGAGCCAAATTCCATAGTAAGTCCTCTCACTTAAAAGCAGTCGAGCTAAACCCCTAGGTTAACAATCTATCACTCCAACTAAAAATGAGCAAACACCCCTACAGAGGAGCATCATCCATGTCACAGTGATTGAAAAGAACTTATGGCAAAGCAACATACATATTGCACATGCATAGAGAAAGCGACATCTTTCAAGAACTCCATTCAAAGCATCGAAGGATGCCTTTCTAGGGGGGATGAATGATAAGAATAATATTGGCACCCTCTAGCTCCCTTCGCCATGTGTCATCTAGGTCATCTGCTCGAAGCAGAGAAACAAAACCTTCCTTCTCATTCATTAGGAAGGCAATCTTAATAAACTCTCTTTATCCCTCTTTATAAACTCTCTTTAATCCCCTTTATGACAATGAAAGCAATCCTAACAAACTCTCTTCAACGCCTTTTATGATAAGGAAGGTAATCCTAAACTATCTTCTCTTTTTTGATGATAAAGAAGGACATCACAAATTCCCCTCTCCTCCTTCAGGGGTATAAAAAGACACCCTAGGAAAAATAGAGGGACTCCATATTTGGGAATCTCATATTACAGCATGCCCTAGCCTCCCTAGCCACGTTCTGGCTGACATCTCGAGTCGTGCCTCCGCATTAATGACAACCAGTAAGCCGCCCTCATTAAACGCTTTTCCATTCAGAATAAAAGGGGCCTTGACTAATACATATTTAGATCGCTCAGTACCCTTGACAAGCATGCCTTGGTATTAATAACTGACAGTAAGCTCCTCTCTTAATGCCTCTACCATATAGGGTAATGCATGTCAAGATCGCTCGGTGCCTAGGTATAAAAACCATACCCCAGGCCAAGCAGGGGCTAAGCAAGTAATAATCTCTTTACTCTCTCATATACAAAATTGATACTACTATCTTTCTCCCCCTTTGCCTTGTACTGACTTAAGCATTGAAGAGGTCGAACTGAAAAGCCCCTGACACAAACTTATTATGCAGGACTATCGACGACCAGGAGACAACCTCATTGCTATGAGATGACCTAATATCTAGGAGACGACCCCATTGCTAGGAGACAACTGGTAGTTAGGAGATGACATCGCAGTAAAGAAGACCCTCGTTCCTCTACTTGGCCTCTTTGTTCTAAGGCTAGATCGCCCCCGACGAATCGTCTCCCATTAGACCTCTTATGGTAGCTTGCTATGTCAACCCCCCACATCAGCAAGGAGGAGACATCATGATGCACTTGCACATTCAATAGCGAACCAATAGGGCTAACTCACCGGTCGATCGTATACATGACATATCAAGTATATTAACACAAGACACACATCATTTATCACACTAGATCACTCAAGATTACCTCTTGATTAATCTAAATTAGTATTTTTAAAGATTTGATATTCATTGAGTCCTTCCAATTCTTTGTTAACTTAAGAACAAAAGGGATATTGACATGCAGTTTTGTAGGACTAATATCCATGTATTTTTGCAAGACTCAATCGAGTAGATTCGATGCACCGCATAGTTCTGCTTGTGATATTCTCAAAAAAATGATCATGATTAGATTCATGTAATCCTTAAGGTTGGACAATCAAAATATGTGTTAACATTTAGAATAGACTATATGAATCGTTTGTTATCATTATAACACACGGGCAAATATGATTATCCATTTTAAAAATTTGATTGACTGGATAAGACACATCAATGAAGAAAATAATATGATTTTAGTATTATGCTGAATATCACGAATGACGATATGCATAACTCAGTTGTGTGACTTCCTTGCAAATGGGATAGAAACAAAAAAAAAACAAAAAAAAGTGAGCTAAATTAAGACCTAATGTTTATTGACTGTATATTTAATGCTATTATGTTCCTACGTATAATGAAAAAAAAATAAAGATTAATTTTTATAAAAATCACCTCACTTTTCTCTGATAAAGATGTAAGAATGCGATAACCAAATTGAAACGGAGTCATCGGATAATGGATATGCCATCAATATTGATGCTTGTGATTGCATGTGCAAAGAAAAAATCACAGCTTATATTGATAGAATCTATATGAATATCTATGTAAGTGTGGTAAAACCAAAATTTAAAGCTCATATCAAGAAAAAACTTAGGCCTCAATCCGTTTAATTCCTCACCAAGAAAGAGAGTAGCACCATTAGATTGTTACAAATCTAGCATACTGGTCAAAGTTAGCATATATTAGATCAGAGATCAATTTAACTAAAAGCTTAAGCTTCTAGATTATGATTCAAACCTATTATATACAATTTGATTTCTCTTATTCTATGTCTCTTTATATGTTAATTAATTATTTTTCTAGTTATTCTAAAGGTTTCAGACCTAGTTTGCATCTTTTCTAATCCTATAAGTCTACCCTCATGATGTCATTCATCTTTATTCAATCAAACTGGCAGCTGGACCGTGGCTCTTTTTTTTTTTTTTTTTTTTCAATTCATTCACAACTCAATCCTGTTTTTTCAAAAATTTTGATTCATTTAGTTCAAATTTTGTCCACATACTATGTTACAACTTAATCAATGATGAGTCTAAGTCAAATTGATTAGTGTTAACATATATTTGATTAGGCATCAATTTAGTCTATATATATATATATACATATATATATATACATATATATATATACATATATATATATATATATACATACATATAAATATATATATATATATATATATATATATATATATATATATATATATATATATATATATAATCATACAACGTGATCAAGATGATCATACTTTCAAAATTATCATATACCTGAACTTCAAGACCATCGCATCATATTCTTATGATGGACCATTACATCATTCCCGCTTTTAAGATCATCACATTCTCAAGATAGTTGTGCTTTTAAGATTGTCATATCCTCAAGATAGATACATGCCTTGAGTCTACCATATTATTAGTGGCAACAACAAAGTAATGTCGAGGAAGGGTTGTCATAGGTATGCCAATCTTGATTAACAGACTGTCATACATATTGGTTCAATGGTTTCCCCCCTCGTCATTATTATTAGGAGAAGAGTACCACTCTTCTATTGTAAATAGGGGTTTTCTTTATCTTTTATTGGGAGACCAAATAACTCATCTCATCAAATCATGTCTCTTCCCTAATTGTTTGATTTATATATCGATTTAGTGTGATTGTATATTAGTTAAACTTATTATAAATAAAATTATCATTTAGTTAATAAATAATTGGATGCTTGTTAGTATGACGATTATTACAAAAAAAAAAAAAAGTGTGACACAATTTTTTATTGTTCATCACTCCGTATACAACAAGGGTTCCTTGGGCTAACTAGCAAATTTAAGGATCAGCACCACATCGTTTTCCCTAAGATAATTCAATTTTGGGTATTAAATCCTTTAATGACATCACTAAATTTTTATTCCATATTTCCATTTTGAAAATTTCTTATCTTGATTGGTTAATTTACTTCTTTGCATGTGTGACCTAATAAGAAAAATTAACTAGCAATTATAATTTATTACCCACGTATATATATTAATTATTACTCTAGGAATCCAAATTTCTTTTCCTTTTCGTGGAAGGAACTCACTCTCTTCTCTTAGTTAATGGACGGCGGTCTTCAAGAACATGCTAAAGGGGTGTCGAGAGGAAGGAGGATCTTTGTCTTGACGACAGGTGAGGCTGCGTTAGTGTGTTGCTCAGGCAGAGGGTCGTCCATCATCTCTCTGAGTTCTACTGGGCAGTAGAAGCCATTGATGATACAATGGATGGATACTTAAATCTTATTGATCAACGAAGAAATGTTCTTTGAATTGTCAAATCTATTAAATATTTTTTAATTTATATCTCTTCATAATAGAGTATATGTCTATCTATCTCAATGCAAGGCACATTATTTCAATTAGTAATTTAGATCAAAACTTTGACCGGTAATGACTCTAATGGTCGATAAATAGGTTTTAATCACTAATGTCATGAAACAAAGACTAGTTGACCTATCAATTTTATTTGACTTGAACTATTAATCAAAATTCTTATGCTGAAGTTGATATTGATATATTCATCGAACCCTTATAAATTAGTCTTAGTTTTATCCATTTCTATATGGGACAAATGAGGTTGTTATAACTAAACTTTTACAAGAAAAAAAGGTTAAAACAATTTAAACTAAATATTTTCAGCAAATCTTAAAGAATCCTTCAGCATATCAAAATATAAACATCAATTCAAGTATTTTATAAAAATTATCGAGTTCTTAAATTCATGAAATTATATTATATGCTCTTTTTTTTTTTTTTGCACAAACTAATGCTTACAAGTTTGCCTCATAACATCATATGACACATATCAAGGATTTCAAAAAAGAAAAAAAAGCGAGAAAAGAAACATAAAACTCTAATTTACTTGACATAATCCATGATGCGAAGAAAGAAAAGAAAGTACTTTTATACTTGTTATGGTCAACAACTTTTCGCGGGCCGGCCGCCTGGGTTTCGGGTCCACGCGCGCAGGGTCGCCTCATCGATCCCCGGCAGAAGCCGACGTTGGGTGGGAGAAGCCGATCATCCGCTTCGGCTGGCCTTCCTTCATCCGTGGCTGGCCGCATGCCCCTCGGTTGCCTGCACAGTCGGGTCGTGGTTTCATCCCGACCCCTCCGATGCTTAAGTTAGTGTCGGATGGGAGTGAATAGAGTGTTTCATAGAGAGAGAGGTAGAGAGAGAGATCCTTTGGCTGCCGATGTCTCGAGGTCAATGCTGCTCCTCTCTGTGATGGGAACTCGGTTCTGCCATGTAGCGATGGGAGCTCGGTGCCGCATGCAGCGATGGGAGCTCGGCCGCCGCCATGCAAAGGAGGGAGCTCCGCCGCCATGCAATGAGGGGAGAGTGGCTAAGAGAGTCTTCTTCCCCTCCTCTTCTCCTTCTCCTCCTCCTTCTCCTCCTGAGTGCTGGTTCATCCCCCCCCCCCCCCCTTTACTTTTTCTAAACGTAGAGGTCTTATAGGAAAGATTACTGTTGGTGATGTGGCCCTCTGCAGGGTCGTACTGATGGCATGCTTCGGTCTCCTACGGAACTAGGGAAGAGCAGAGGGAGAGGACGTTTGTCGGTCAACCCTCGCGACAGTCAGCCGCAGGAGGGGCTGAGACGTCACCATGACGGGAACCACAGGGGCCGGGGTCACGTCACATTTAATACCCATAACACTACCCCCCTCGAAGAAAGCCCCTCCTGCGGAACTAGCTCCAAGGGCTGGGGGTCATCGTTTGTGAAACTCGGTCGCAACTTAGGCGGGCTGGGGAAAACCGCGATAGGGGATCTGACTTATCGTGATACAAATGATCGAGCCGTCACTTAAGACAGAGAGAACCAAGCCGCCGCTCGGGATATGAACGGTCGAGCCGCCACTCAAGACCGAGAGAACCGAACCGCCGCTCGGGATATGGAAGGTCGAGCCGCCGCTCAGGATATGAACGGTCGAGCCGCCACTCAAGACCAAGAAGTCTGAGAAGACCGAGCTGCCGCTCGGGATATAAATGGTCGAGCCGCCGCTCAAGACACAGAGAACCGATGGTCGAGCCGCCGCTCAAGATAAAGAGAGCCGAACCGCCATTCGGGATGAGGGGTCGAGCCGTCGCTCAAGACCCAGAAGACCAATGGTCGAGCCACCGCTCAAGATCATGAGAACCGAACCGCCGTTCGGAATGAGGGGTCGAGCCATCGCTCAAGACCCAGAGGACCGATGGTCGAGCCGCCGCTCAAGACCATGAGAACCGAACCGCCGTTCGGGATGTGAGGTCGAGCCGCCGCTCAAGACCCAGAAGACCAATGGTCGAGCCGCCGCTCAAGACCATGAGAACCGAACCGCCGTTCGGGATGAGGGGTCGAGCCGCCGCTCAAGACCCAGAAAACCAATGGTCGAGCCGCCAAGACCATGAGAACCAACCGCTGCCGATGAGGGGTCGAGCCACCGCCAAGACCTGTAAGACGCTGGTCGAGCCACCGCTCAAGACCATAAAAGCCGAACCGCCGTTCGGGATAAGGGGTCAAGCCGCCGCTAAAGACCATAAAAACCGAACCGCCGTTCGGGATAAGGGGTCGAGCCGCCGCTCAAGACCTAGAAGACCGGTGGTCGAGCCGTCGCTCAAGACCATAAAAACCGAACCGCCATTCGGGATAAGGGGTCGAGCCACCGCTCAAGACCCAGAAGACCGGTGGTCGAGCCGCCGCTCAAGACCTGTAAAACTGGCGGTCGAGCCGCCAAGACCATGAGAACCGAATCGCCGCTCGATGAGGGGTCGAGCCGCCGCCAAGACCATGGGAACCAACCGCTGCTCGGGATGAGGGGTCGAGCCGCCACCAAGACCTGAAGACCTATGAGCTTCGCTTCTAACACGTATCTAGTAGCACGAGAAGATCGATTCACCGCCGCAGAATTCTTTGCGATGCACCGCATGACCGCCGTAGCAATGGCTTATGTATGAGGGAGGTCAGCTCGTGGGGAGCTTCTCCAATGAGTGCACTGTTCGACAGGTCAGCCTGGTGAGATTACTGAGCGATGGTGGCATCTGCCCGACAACAAGTTGGAGTGCCCAAGCAGCTTTCCGCAATTCGATTGCCGATTCATCGATATTTTCCCCTTGAGGCTGTTGCTCGAGAGGTCCATGAGGATTAAGTTGCATGGCTTGCTCAACTTAGTGGGAAGTCCGTAAGATATTGCAAAGGAGTAACGACAATCGGAGCATCGCTTCTGTTGGCCGAGCAGCATGGCTCGGGTAGTTTTTGGTCGGGCAGCTGCTTGGTGCAGCTACAATGCATGCAGTGAAGTGCCGAACGTGGGTGGCCGAGCGCCACAGCTCGAGCTTTGGCCGAACAGCTATTTGGTGCAGCTGTGAACCATGCAGCGAAGGATTGCCGAGCATCGCAGCTCGGGCATTAGCTGAGCAATGCTTTCGGTGCAGCCGTGAACCATGCAGCCAAGTATTGCAGCTCGCATTGGCGTAACAGCCGCTTGTTGCAGCGATGAACCACGCAGCAATGGTTGCCGAGCATCGCAGCTCGGGCGCTTTCGAGCAAATGCCGGCAGTAGCCGCAAACCATGCAGGGCGATTGCAGCTCGGGCATTGGCGTAACACCGCTTGTTGCAGCGATGAACCACGCAGCAATGGTTGCCGAGCATCGCAGCTCGGGCGTTTGCTGAGCAGCTGCTCGGTGTAGCTGCAAACCATGCAGCGAAGGATTGCAGCTCGGGCATTGGCAGAACAGCTGCTTGTTGCAGCGATGAACCACGCAGCAGTGGTTGCCGAGCATCGCAGCTCGGGCGTTTGCTGAGCAGCTGCTCGGTGTAGCTGCAAACCATGCAGCGAAGGAGTTGCCGAGCATCGCAGCTCGGGCTTGGGCCGAGCAGCAGCTTGGTGCAGCTGCAAATCATGCAGCAAGGTGCTGAACGTGGGTGCCGAGCATCACACTCGGGCTTAGATTTGGCCGAGCTGCTGCGTGAGGCAGCGATGAAACACTCAGCGAGGGGTTGCCGAGCATCGCAGCTCGGGCTTTGGCCGAGCAGCGCACTCGGGCTCAGTTTTGACCGAGCAGCTGCATGCGGCAGCGATGAAACACGTATGAAGGGTTGCCGAGCATCGCCGCTCGGGCTTTGGGCGAGCAGCTGCTCGGTGCAGCTGCAAACCACGCAGCAAAGTGCTAACGTGTGCCGAGCACCGTAGCTCGGGCTCGCTGCCGAGCAGCGCACTCGGCTCGCGGCCGGCAGCCGCTTGCAGCCGCAAACCACGCAGCAAAGTGCTGAACGCGGTGTGTCGAGCATCAGAGCTCGGGCCGGCCGCCGAGCAGCGCACTCGGTTCAGTTTTGGCCGAGCAATGCATGCGCAGCGATGAAACACGCAGCGAGGGATTGCCGAGCATTGCAGCTCGGGCTTTGGCCGAGCACCGCTTGTTCACCGCAAACCACGCAGCAAAGTCAACGCGTGTGCCGGTGCATCAGAAGCTCGCCGGCCGAGCAGCGCACTTGGGCTCAGTTTTGGCCGAGCGGCTGTATGCGGCAGCGATGAAACACGCAGCGAGGGGTTGCCGAGCATCGCAGCTCGGGCTTTGGCCGAGCAGCGCTTGGTGCAACGCAAACCACGCAGCAAAGTGCCGAACGTGTGTGCCGAGCACCGTAGCTCGGCTTCGCCGCCGAGCAGCGCACTCGGCTCATTTTGGCCGAGCGGCGTATGCGCAGCGATGAAACACGCGAGGGGTTGCCGAGCATCGCAGCTCGGCTTTGGCCGAGCAACGCTGGTGCAGCTGCAAACCACGCAGCAAAATGCTGAACGCGTGTGTCGAGCATCAGAGCTGGCTTCGCCGCCGAGCAGCGCACTCGGGTTCAGTTTTGGCCGAGCAGCTGCATGCGGCTATGAAACACGCAACGAGGGGTTGCCGAGCATTGCAGCTCGGGCTTTGGCCGAGCACCGCTTGGTTCGGTAAACCACGCAGCAAAGTGTCGAACGTGTGCCGAGCACCGTAGCTCGGGCTTCACGCCGAGCAGCGACTTGGGCTCGCGGCCGAAGCGGCGCGCGCGCAGCGATGAAACACGCAGCGAGGTTGCCGAGCATCGCAGCTCGGGCTTTGGCCGAGCAAACGCTGGTGCAACCGCAAACCACGCAGCAAAGTGCTGAACGGTGTGCCGAGCATCGTAGCTCGGCCGCCGAGCAGCGCACTCGGCTCGCTTTTGGCCGGCTGTATGCGCAGCGATGAAACACGCAGCGAGGTTGTCGAGCATCGCAGCTCGGGCTTTGGCCGAGCAGCTGCTTGGTGCAGCTGCAAACCACGCAGCAAAATGCTGAACGTGTGTGTCGAGCACTGTAGCTCGGGCTTCGGCTGCCGAGCAGCGCACTCGGGTTCAGTTTTGGCCGAGCAGCTGCATGCGGCAGCGATGAAACACGCAGCGAGGGGTTGCCGAGCATTGCAGCTCGGGCTTTGGCCGAGCAGCTGCTTGGTTCAGTTGCAAACCACGCAGCAAAGTGCTGAACGTGTGTGCCGAGCACTGTAGCTCGGGCTTCGGCTGCCGAGCAGCGCACTCGGGCTCAGTTTTGGCCGAGCGGCTGTATGCGGCAGCGATGAAACACGCAGCGAGGGGTTGCCGAGCATCGCAGCTCGGACTTTGGCCGAGCAGCGCACTCGGGCTCAGATTTGGCTGAGCGACTGCATGAGGCAGCGACGCAGCGATGTGTTGCCAAGCAGCGCACTCGGGCTCAGATTTGGCCGAGCGGCTGCATGAGGCAGCGATGTAGTAATGTGTTGCTGAGCATCACAGCTCGGGCTTCCGCTGCCGAGCAGCGCACTCGGGCTCAGATTTAGCCGAGCGGCTGTATGAGGCAACGATGAACCATGCAGCGAAGCGCTAAACATGGTTGCCGAGCACTGTAGCTCGGGCTTTGGAGATTAGATGAGGCTGACCTTGCGACAACAGGCCCTCCTTCTAGCGCCAATCTGTTATGGTCAACAACTTTTCGCCGTGGTGTCACGGACTTAGCTGGTTTAGCCTAAGCCGTGCGACACCAATGCGTATCACCGCAAAGGTCAGCCTCCCCGAAATCTCCTAGAATCCCTTAGGACCTACGAAAGAGAGAACGGGACAGAGAAAGCGCTTCACACGGGATCCACAAGCCACTCTTTTAGCAAACACTTTATAGCCAATGCAAATTCTAACCATGCATATTACAAGCTCAGAACAGTTGCACAACAAAGGTATAAAATTGGTCCACTACAGACCGAATTCTAATACAAGTAAGCACTCGACGCAAGCTTTATGTACAAGCCTACAATGGCTGCCAAACTCACTCGAATGGGGCATTTTGCCTTTGGCAAGCCCTTTACAAGTTTTACAAGTGACAACCAACCAAAAGGGACCCGGACATGCATAAGCATTACACCGAACAAGCCGTTTACAATTTTGTCCGTGACATTCTCCCCCACTTATTCCTTTGACATCCTCGCCGGGCTTTGCCGACGCCAGAATTCTTTTCTTTGTTGGATCTTCGATCTTCTGCTCCTGCTGCGATGCGCCCCTTGGCTCCCAATTGTTCTCCGCTTGTTGTTGTTGAGTCGTCGAACTTTAATCCGCCATGCTGCTTCAACTCGCCAATAACTCTGACTCTGGTGTGGGGTTGGCAGAGTTGTGCTGATCCTTCCGAGTCTTGCGGATTCATTTGATGAAGGGAAAAGACCATCTTTGATATGCGTCAGTCTTCAAATTTTTCTTGTCTCTTGACTGGATAGATGCTTGTTGGAGCTTTAACGAGCATCGCCTCGCAACCTTTAAAGTTTTCAGGTCCTTCCTCCGCAAAATTTGCCCATCGAATCTTCTTCCACTTAGTTGTCTTCCATTAGTCTCTTCGAAGGGTCTTCAAATTTGTGCAGAGCTCCTCTGCTAGATAACTAAGAGAGCTGGGGTACTCGGTTTCGCCCATTCTCTTGAGAGTTGAGAAGGCAAAGGTTACTTGACTTCGCCCGCCTCCTCGAGGTTATACTTCGTGCGTCAAGCTGGTTACTAGACTTCGCCTGCTCTTAGCTCACACTTCCGAAGCACTTGAAGTGTTTGCAATCCTTGCGCTGAGTCACCATCGTGATTCGCCTTCTCATTGTCATTGAACTTCGAATGCAAGAAGTTATCACTCCAACTTGGAGTAAGTCTCGATAGGTTTGGTCGCTTTGGGATTGTACCGCTTTCCATCATTTTTGTCGACTCCTCTGAGTAGCAAAGGTACAGCACCGCGTACTGCCTGCTCCGATCCTTGGTCATGCACTCTTGCATCGACCCGAAGTCCTTCACTCACGGCTATCTTGATGGAAAGTCTGTTGACACCGGTCTTACGAAGTTCTCTGGCCTCCGCCCTTCAGCCTTGTCTTGGTACATGGAGTTTGCCAAAGCATTCTCCTCCTCCATGGCCCATATGACGACCAAGCGCTCTTCCTCTATGAGAGCAAGGCAATGATGACTCCTCGGAAGTCCCGCCTCCGCGTACCATGGCACCGCAACGCCCATGGCACTACTATCCGCTGTCTCGCATCCACATCCCTTCTTCATGATCGGTAGATTCGCCTCGCTGACATTGTGGCACTCCTTTGAGTCCACCTTCAATCTAACCGATGATTGATCTTGGGTAGTCGAGTCCCTCTTGGACTCATCATTGCTTCTTCGCCCTATTTCGACCATCTGCTTCGACACCTCTGTGTTCTCTGAGCAGTTCCACTTGGTCGCTGGAAAGACAGATTACAACACCCATGTATGACCACTGCCATTCATGTTACAGGGCTTGCACCATTTCTGTTCTCCTTGTCTTCATTGGCTGCAATGTTCGCTTACTCGGCCTTGTCCACTGACTTGCCGGGCTCCCTTAAGCGAATGTGAGCTGCGCTTCCACTCTTCACCCGCCCGATCATACCTCTGCATGATCCAGTCCCCACATGGGACTCCCCGGTACTTGCATCCGAATTTCTTCCTCGATAGGGCACCCATAAGTCGATGTCCAAGGCTTCCATTCAATGCAACATTCGGCACGACGAAGACTCCTCTGCGTACCATGGCATTCAACGCTTGAATCCATAGCTCTTCTTGCCGTCGTGTTATTCACCGACTTGGAGCTCCTAGTCGCGCTCCCGATCATACTTCTGCATGATCTAGTCCCCCCATGGGACTCACTGTGTGTGTCGACTTGCCACGAACCATTCACTTGACTCCTTTGGCAATCGACCTTCGTCCACCCACTCTCGGGTCACACTCGGACGAAGCCTTGCTCTAGGACAATCCATCGCCTAGCAGCTCCTCTGAAGTCCCCTGACTTCGCTAAAATAGGTGCACCATTGTCTGGATCCTGGGACTCTGCCCCTACCAAAGATAATCTCACGCGCACCGCTTTCCTCATGGCAACTTAAATAGCAACACTATGGCATATTCTTCAAGAGTATCTCACGCATCCTCTTGCCCCGTGTCAAGGCCTATTGACACCAATTTTGCCTCTCAAAGAAATCGCGCGCCTTAGAATCTCCCCAAATGCTTTATCGAGATAAGGTGCATGTGCCTCAAAGCTCCTTTGTCTTGGCACCATGCAAGATGAGTCGGCTCCATCCGAATATGAAACCCATGGAACGACATGATCCGATTCCTCGCCTCGCAAGAGTCCATGTCCTTGACCTGCCTAAGGAAAGCTCCAAGCCTCCGCTCCATCGTTCTATCTTCTTCGCCTACTCCCTTCATGCGGTTTGGGTACATCAACAAGTTACCCCCAAGTTGTTCCGCTTCTCGATTTGCATTGCGTTAATGGTGGCCTTCACGCCCACCATTTCACGGGTCAGCCCTTTGTTGAGTCCGATCTCACTATCGGCTCTAAGTGTGCCTTCACTTTGTATTGCCTAGGTTGCTCCCCCACTTGATCTCGCTATGCGTCCACCAATGCATCACCACTGGCGAGATCATGCAATGACTCCTTACCACACACTCGATCCATCGAGCTTCGACTTGAGGTACTCCTCAACTAGTGCGGTTCATTGCACAAGATTTTCCTTATGGAGAATCGGGACTTATCCTCCCCGGATATCTCGTCCCGCTTGGAGCAACTTCACTCTTCGCCTCCTTCCTTTGAAGTTTTGGGGACCACCATCCCTTGGACTACTTCATCACGAACAAATCGTGCTCAATTCTGCCTTTGCAAATGCACTTGCTAGATTGTGACATTTCACCAATACACTCGCACCGCACTCTCCGGATCTAGCCACATGCCGAACTCGCTGCACACTTCAGCCTCTTACGAAAGTATCCTGCACATGCCAAGAGAAAGTTTTAATGCTCCATGGCGCGACCTTTCTGGCCGCTTTGGGATGGCCGCGAACAATCCATCGCCCGCATGCAAGGCCTTGCATGAGTATCGAATTCCTCGAGTTAACAACTCTTTGATCGCTGAACAACCCACTCCACCTTGCACGGTCTCATCCTTTGCCAAGCACTCGCTTGCCTCGAGCACCGCCAAGTCCTGGTGTTAACGCCGAGCCACCGCTGAACTCACCATCCCGACCTTTGTGCGCTCCGCAATTCCTCTTAGCTTGTTGTACTCGTGGTGCCTCGCCAGTCCCCACGCTTGCATGCTAAGTGTTTGTAAGTGGGCTTGTCCCGCTCGATACCATCCGTCATGGACTTAGCTGGTTTAGCCTGCCGGCGCACCAATGCGTATCACCGCAAAGGTCACCTCCCCGAAATCTCCTAGAATCCCTTAGGACCTACGAAAGAGAGAACGGACAGAGAAAGCGCTTCACACGGATCCACAAGCCACTCTTTTAGCAAACACTTTATAGCCAATGCAACCATGCATATTACAAGCTCAGAACAGTTGCACAACAAAGGTATAAAATTGGTCCACTACAGATCGAATTCTAATACAAGTAAGCACTCGACGCAAGCTTTATGTACAAGCCTACAATGGCTGCCAAACTCACTCGAATGGGGCATTTTGCCTTTGGCAAGCCCTTTACAAGTTTTACAAGTGACAACCAACCAAAAGGGACCCGGACATGCATAAGCATTACACCGAACAAGTTTACAAATTTTGTCCGTGATGGCCTCGGGCCGTCGCCGGTTCGGTCCGAACGCGCAGGGTCGCCTCATCGATCTCCGGCAGAAGCCGACGTTGGGTCGGAGAAGCCGATCATCCGCCGCCAGTGGCCGGTTCCTTCATCCGTGGCGGCCGCATGCCCCTGCTCGCAGACACGCCTGGGGTTTCCCATCCCGACCCTCCGATGCTTAAGCCGGTGTCGGATGGGAGTGAGTAGAGTGTTTCATAGAGAGAGAGAGAGGTAGCGAGAGAGATCCTTTGGTCCGCCGATGTCTCGAGGTCAATGCCGCTCCTCTCGCGATGGGAACTGCTCGCCATGCGATGGGAGCTCGGGTGTCGCCATGCGCGATAGGAGCTCGGTGCCGCCATGCAGTGAGGAGCCTGGCCGCTGCCATGCAAATGAGGGGAGAGTGGCTAAGAGAGTCTTCTTCCCCTCCTCCTCCTTCTCCTTCTCCTCCTCCTTCTCCTCCCGAGTGCTGGTTCATCCCCCCCTTTCGCAGGGTGATGTGGCCCTTCGCAGGGTCGTACTGATGGCGTGCTTCGATCTCCTGCGGAACTGGGGAAGAGCAGAGGGAGAGGACGTCTGTCGGTCAACCCTCACGATAGTCAGCCGCAGGAGGGGCTGAGACGTCACCATGACGGGAACCACAGGGGCCGGGGTCACGTCACATTTAATACCCATAACAATACTGTATACTTGTTTCATAGGTATTCACATCTTCCGACAAATTGCATGCAAGAAATCAAATGAGCGAAAACAGTGGATTGCTTTTGGATGTTAAGAGATCAGAAAGAGGCTTGGCTCATTCATTGTTAGATCTTTGGCTGTCGGTGTGTTGCTCAGGCGGAGGGAGGTCAGCCTGATCAGGAGACCCGAAGAGCAGCTCCTCCGCCGCTGCGATGTCGGCGTTTACTTGTGGCTCATATTTCCGGAGATCGATGGACCAGATGGTGACGGCAAGCACCCCGACGCCGAGCAGGAAGGGCACGAAGAACAGCAGAATCTTCCGAAGAAGGATTACCAGAGATACCAGCCCCTCGAAAATAGCTGACAGAACCATCTCTGTCTGTTACTCTCTCTGTCTCTTCTGTGAGGTGGGGATGGTGCAGAGAGACGACGGTGGTGGCTCGGCTGGGTTATGAAATGATCAAGGGAAGCTTTTGGTTTGACTTTCTCGTGGGTTGCCGTTCATGCACTGCGTGACGCCACGAGAGTTGGAGGTGCAGTGCATGATCGGCACCCACGGGAAAGGCAAAGCAAAAGCTTCCCTTTGTCAGTTCATAACCTGAGCCACCACCGTTCCCATCCACCATCGTCTCTGTACACATTCGTCACCCCGCAAAAGAGAGAAAATAAGAGACACAGAGATGGTTCTGTCAGCTATTTTTGAGGAGTTGATATCTCTGGTAATTATTCTTTGGAGGATTTTGTTGTTCTTCGTGCCCCTCCTGCCCGGTGCTCGGTGTCGCTATGCTTACCGTCTGGGCCATCAATCGCCGGAACTATGAGCGACAAGTAAACTCTGGCATCCAACGGCGTCGGAGCTGCTTTTTGGGTCACGTTATCAGGCTGAACTCCCTTGGGTCCGAATGAAATTACTGTGGCTCAACTTATGGAGACCTCTGGGATGCTTAACCTAAGAAAAATATTTTAATGCTTGGTCCGATGAGGATATGTTACGCGTTAGCCTGTTGAGACACATCGAGCACTCTTGAAATGCTTAGTCCGAGAATGGTATATCGACTCTTTGTGTTGACTTTGAGAATGGTCTATCAACGTCGGCTTCGATCAAAGCTACGGCAAGTGAGCAAGTTTGATTCATTGAGTAAGAAGATTGAGCAAGAGAGAGCTCACGTGAATCCTGAGAAGGAAGCTGGTGAGATGTGACTCGTACATGTGAAGTGGATGGGATGTGAAGTGGAAAGCTAATGGAATGTATGGGATGGGAAAGGTAATTGCGGTGGTGGTCCCAGTCGCCTCTCTTTTTACCTAATTTTCAACCTCTCGTACCTTTTTTTTTTATATATATAGACAGAATGGAAGCATAAATATTGATAATGCTAGATTAACTCGATTTGATTCAAAGCCAGAATCTAATGTGGCCAAAAGAGAGCCTTAACATTTACTCAAGGGTTGAGACGCACTCAAGTGTATGCTCCGACGTATATAAAAATTGAGGTCAAATGGATTTTTCGGATATGGTCCATCTAATACTCAAGTAACGGCAGTATAAATATAGCGAACAATGATTGACTTTGTTTATCATACCTAAGTAATTTTTTTATGGAGGGTTAATGAGGTGAATATTCTATAATATGAATAAAATATTTTAAAAGGATCCGACTAGATTGGTGTGCACATTACTTGATTGTTGACTGAGTATTGGTCACAGTGTTACCACACTTCGAGCTATCAACTTAGTGCATTGGAAATTGCTCTAGCTCAACTCGAGAAGAATGCACCGATCACTTTTACAATGCTTAGATTGAGAATGACACTTTCTTTGAATGCCTAGCCTGCATTGGGTGCATTGAATATTTTTAGCATGCTTAACTTGAGAAGCGCAAATTGGACACTCTTGGATGCTTAGTGTAAGATGGGCATATCAAGTGCTTTTGGTGTGCTTAGCCAAAAAGAGACATATTAGATACTTTTGTAATACTTAGCCTAACAAAGAAACATTAGATGCTTTTAGGATACTTAGTTTGAGAAAGATGCATGGAGCACTTCTGGATTACTTAGCCTAAGAAAGACATATCAAACACTTTTGTAATACTTAGCTCAAGAAGGATGCATCGAGTGCTTTTGTAATGCTTAGCTGAAGAAAATTAATCAAAGGCAACTCATGTGATTCTTACATATGATGCTATACGGACATAACTCCTAAGCAAGAGATTGATGTAATATAACTCTTGAGCAAGAAGCTGATGAGACATGACTCCTGAGTGAGAAGGTGATGGCATATATGGGAGTTTAGGCGATGGCTCCATGCCGTATATTCTATCATTGTAATGGGGAGACTCACTTTTCACCTTGAACCCCTTAAGTGCATTCTCTTCTTGTCCATATTTTCCAACCTCTCGGATATTTGAATTATATTCTCCTTCTTCTAATACTAAAATGATGTTATGGATATCAAGAATGCCTAGATCAGCCTAAATCGATTTAAGGTTGTATACGTGAGAAGTCTGATGTGACAAAAAGGGAGACTCAAACACTCCCTCTAGGGTTAAGCTGGACTTGGGTGCTATTCCACGACCAACCTATACAAAGATTTAGGTCAAGTAAGTTTCCCAATGTAATCCCTATAACTTTCAAGTTAGTAATCGATAAAGGGTGGAGTATTTTAGTAAATAATGATCGACTTTGATTATTATACCTATGGTGACTTTTTATAGTAGGTTAATGAGGAAGAATATTTTACATATTGACGTCTGCGTTGCCTGATTGTTGATCGAGTCTTGTTAATAGTACTATCATGTGCTGAGTTACAATTAGAGGAGAATATTTCTCTTGTTAATATCTTTTGTTTAACATGTGATATCATATATTTGTATTATTTTAATACACACATGTGATATCGGATGGAGAGTTCAGAGAGAGTGAACCTAATTACATGAATAGAGAGGTTTCAAACCTCATAGAGGTTGTCATATTCATTCCCATCTAGGTACAATTACTTAGGTTTCCTTTCAATTCATGAAGCCTAAAATCTTATTCCAAATCACCGTGATGATCGGTAAACTCCTAAAAGTCGATGAAATCACATCTAGGAGAGAGAGGAAAGTTCACCATAGTTGTTAATTTTTCCTCTCCTCTTTCTCAAGGTGTGTGGATTACAGTGAAGAAGATTCTTTGCTTCTAGAATGTTACTTATGAGAACTTATCCAGTTTGGCTTTTTCTGAGTAGGGCATAAGAACGAGGGTTGTCTTGCAAAGCCATTGCCAATGTCCAAATCTAGCGGAAAACTGATACCTAAATTTAGGAGGCTTTTAGTGAGTTGTCTTAATCCACAAATGAGGGAGGAGAAGGAGGATCTGTACAAATCATGGATACTTGTCCACAAAAGAAGTAAGCCCAAGTTCAAGGTGCCTAATCCTAGTCCAACCCAAGCTAAGGTGACCCTAACCCTTAATGACCATGATGAAACTAGACTTAATCCGTCCTTATGCATTGGATTGGAGTGAACGGATTGCACTTGGCCTAGCAAAGGTTAGAATATGCATGCCAAGACTAGAAGCAAAGGAATGCAGGCTGCAATTAATGCTAACTAGGTTTTAGGGTCCTCTAAGGTGGTGAAAATTGCAATGTGACCAAAGACCAACATGCAACCTATCCCTGAATTAATTGTGAGACAGACTCACACCTTGAGTTCGAGTCACACTCAAAACTATGGGTTTGGGCAAAAGCCTGAGCCTGGATGGATACACAGTTGAACTTTTCCATCCACTTCTAGGAGCCTTTTAAGCTTCATATCATGTCATCCTTTAGTGAGTTCCATATATCGGTTGTGGTTCTTGATAGTTAGAGGGAAACTAATTTGATGTTCATTCTAAAGGATAGCCACCTCAAAATCAATTATTTTCGTCATATAACCTTATGTAATGTCATATACAAAATTCTCTCGGGAGGGCTTGCTAATCATATCAAACCTCATTTACGTAACCTCTCTAATTGGGAGCAATTTACTGTATTCATGATAATATTACTATTACCCAAGGGCTAACTCTTTCTGTGTTTAATTCTCAAGGTAAAAATCCTCTTATCTTGATCAAGATTGATTTGTAAAAATACTTTAATTCTCTTTCTTGGTCTGCTCTATCTGGAATCCTTAGCAAAATGAATTTTTCTCAAACTTTATTGATCGGATATTAGCTTCTTGTGTCGCTTTTGCCAAATTTAGTTGTATGTTTGAACAATTGCAACTCTAGTTGGTTTAGAAGCCATTGAGGTATCTATCAAGATATCTTGTTACTTATTTGTCATCATTCAACAGCTCCGATCTACCCTTTTGGATGTTAATGTTGAGTGCAATACAATCAAATTGTTTATTATTAAAAGCACCAAGATTTGCCATCTTGTCTTTGCAGTTGATATCTTGATTGTCATCGGAGCCACCCCCAACTCTTGGAAACACTTGTCTAATACCTTGAAACTATATTCTTCCTAAACTAGCTTCAACATTAATAAAAATAAATACGTTGTGTTCTTCCTAAATATTGGCCATCAGATATGGAGTTTTCCATCTCCTTGATATCAATCACAGAAGGCACTTAACCTATTCCCTACTTGGGAACCCACCTAATATTCTGAATTAAATCATTAACAAATACCTTAGTAGAATCAATTGCTAGCAAAAACACTTTTTGTCTAAAGTTAGATAAGTGACTGATAAACTATATCCTCAAATCTATCCCTTCGTTGCATTACCAATTGTTGGACCATCAACAAGTTTGCTAATGACATTTTCAAATATAGGAAATCTCTTTCTTCTAGGGCGATTCTCCTTCTTACAAAAAGATCAAACTCTTCGGTTGAGATCATGTCACTGCAACAAAAGAATGAGGTGAGGTAGGGGTGTATGATATCAACCTAGTCGAGGATGCTGTAAATGTGAATCTTAATTATCAAGTATGTCAGCCTTGACCCCCAGGTCCTAGGCTATAGAAAGACTTCCCTAATCTAGAAAAGTATCACGGGCACTATACACTATGTCAGAGAGGGTCTTAGCAGGATTGTCGGGTCTAGTAGTACATTAGATTATTATTAGATGAATCCTTAGATTTCCAACATGCCCCTAAGCAAAGAGCCTACTGTCTTCCACTATGATGAGGTTAATGACTTACATTGTGTTAAAGACCTGCTTTTGAACAGTGCATGGAATCGTTAGCTTCCGTAGGGTATCTTTCACCCCCTCTTGGTTGGTAGTATTCGCTTAGCCCTTGGGTCCTATGATGACAGCTAGGTTTAGAGTCATCAACCCTAGGGGCTTGCGACTTGTAAGAGCATTTACAGATTCTCGAGGGATAGATAGATTAACCATGGGTGGGATTGGGATGGTTGTAAGGCTGTCTGGAGTCTAGATGTTCTCCCTAGAGTTAAAGTCATTTTGTGGAAACTTGTATGGGGAAGATTGCCTACGTCCTTGTGGCTCTCGAATGTCATTCATTGTTAAGTCGACCAATGTTGTGCTTGCAATAATGCGGTGGACTTAGCCTAGCACATTCTCTTTTCCTGTAGCTTTGCTAGATCCAATCAAAACTGTGTTTCAATGTCTCTTACATGAATGAGTGGCCCAATGATGATGGGTTACGGGAAGGGGAACACCAGGGTGGATCAGCTTCTTCCAGTTTTGTTTCAGTTATTGCCACTTCCCTCTGGTTTATTTGGAAGAAGAGGAATGATTCTAACTTCTGCTGATTACCATTTCCAGCTCCCCGAGGGCATTTTCCTCTTAAACCCTCCATCTCTTCAGCACAGATGTGATCCTAACTCTCGAACTGCTCCTAACTTGGTCCTCAATGCAGGTAAAGGCAGCTACTCTACTAATGGGGATGGCATCAATGGCATTCACAACTCTTGGACAGTTTTTTTTGTGATGGCTTCTTCTCAAGTTTGGATGCGAATGTAGGAACTGTTTTTTTGCTTTGTGGATGGGAATGACACTACCACCATTGAAGGAATCAATACACATCAAGCCTCATCCCCACTCGAAGCCGAGTGTTGGTAGATTTTGAGATGCTCTTTCTAAATATCACTGTTTAGATGATTCTTTAGGGGCTGTGATAATTGAAATATCTGCAAAGATATTCTTATGCTGGTAGATTTTGTCTTACTTGTCGAACATGTTAACAGGATGCATAATTTTGTAGCTCATACCTTAAGGTAATTGGAATTTGATGATCGAGTCTTTAAGGGGGAGGAATTCAATCTCCAGAATTTATTGCATATTTCCTAAAATAAAAATTTTATAGTTAAAGTTTTGTTCTTTGCATGCATGGCCTGACTAAGAAATCTGACTTGCCTTGTATGTTCGGGCAACTTTGGGAGTAAGATTAAAAAAAAAAAATTATGTATTAACTATTGCTCCAAAGATTCAAAATTGTTTTTCCTTTCCTTAATACGAACCCTCCCTCCTCTCCTATTTAAAGTTTAATAGACCCCCTCTCCCGTTCATCAAGAGTGGCCTTGGAAGAGCCTGTTAGCAAGAGATACTGAGTGGGAGAAGCAAGAGGTAGGTTCTCCGTTGAATTCAGATTTACGATATTTCATCATATATTGTAGATTGTGAATTTCTATTTTGCGTTTCAAAACTATTGCATTATTCTTAGTCTGATTCTTACATTCAGATATCGTATTTCCGGTTTCTAATTTCATGTCTTAAAATTCTAAGGTAATTCAATTTAAGATTTCTTTTTTTTAAAAAAATATATATTGAAATTGACTTGAGGGGGATCGGGTCTTACCCGAGTCATATCGATGGTCAGAGTCACGTAGCTCGACCAGTTAGCCGGTCAGGCACGATCTAGTATGGACCAGCATATGTGTAGCCTAATACGTATGGCTTGACGTGACCGCCCTCCCGTGGTGCATCCATCAACATGGCCCTTTGCAACGTGATCCTATGAAGTGATCGAATAGGATTGGTTCGACCAGTTTGGGTTGGTCAAAGATGACTCCTAATTGGATCAACTCCAATCGGTTCGAGTCGATTTAAGCCGATCTGGACCGTTTCAGATCCAATTAGGCTAGTTTTGAGTGCTTTCATGATTGTTTTAAATCAATTTTAAATTTGGCTCAAATGATTTTAGTTGAAAGTCTGACGAGTTCAAGTCAATTAGACTGTTCAACTAGAGTTAAGGTCAATCATCGAGCATAGGGAGATTGACAGTTCATGATTTTGAGATTTAATGATTTTTTAAAATTTATGTATCAACATCATGTTGATGGAATTAATACAATAAATCAGAATCAAATATGTTTTATAGATCCAAAATCATATTATTAAATTCACAATAATATACGTGAAATCCTACAATATGAAACATATTAACACGGAAGCGTTACTGATAAATTTATTAAAATATTTTTTGAATTAATCGATGATTTAGTTTTTCAATTGTAGAGTATCCTTAACAATTTTAGTTTTCTCTTTGACGGATAAAGAGAAACTTCATTTGATATTGCAACCGGAGATCATAACCCTATTTATATACATAACTAATGAATCTATAATTATGATTATATTTATAATTGATGAATCTGTAATTATACCTCAAGAGTTTCATATTCCTGACTTATCTCGTCGTTAAATTAGAAATATGAGTATCTACATAATTAATTTTACAATTATATTTCTTAGCTAAATAAATTTACTTTAATTAGATCACTTTAATTTTGACTAATCAAAATAATAACTTAACATATTTAATTATACATTTGTGATCCTTAAAATTCTAACACATCCTTATCAAAATTTCTAATTTAAATAAGTTGCGAGGCACGAGATGATACATGAGGCCTCTATTTTATTTCCACATGCATGCAACATCAAAGACATTGGTTGGATACTTTTTTTTTTAGAAATTAACAAATCATTAAACATGATTACTAAACGATTTTTTCATCTATCGTTAGAAAAGAAAAATATTTTTTGAATTAATCGATGATTTAGTTTTTCAATTGTAGAGTATCCTTAACAATTTTAGTTTTCTCTTTGACGGATAAAGAGAATCTTCATTTGATATTGCAACCGGAGATCGTAACCCTATTTATATACATAACTGATGAATCTATAATTATGATTATATTTATAATTGATGAATCTGTAATTATACCTCAAGAGTTTCATATTCCTGACTTATCTCGTCGTTAAATTAGAAATATGAGTATCTACATAATTAATTTTATAATTATATTTCTTAGCTAAGTAAATTTACTTTAATTAGATCACTTTAATTTTGACTAATCAAAATAATAACTTAACATATTTAATTATACATTTGTGATCCTTAAAATTCTAACACATCACATCCTTATCAAAATTTCTAATTTAAATAAGTTGCGAGGCACGAGATGATACATGAGGCCTCTATTTCTCTGTCAAGGGCATGCAAGTCAGCATTGGTTGGATACTTTTTTTTTTAGAAATTAACAAATCATTAAACATGATTACTAAACGATTTTTTCATCTATCGTTAGAAAAGAAAAATATTTCTACTTGGTGAGTGAGTAATGTCACTCTATTCATCGTTAAAAAATACAATATGAGTTTTCTTCATCCAACATAAAAACAACCTTTCAAAAGACATTCCTTTGTCGGAAGTCTCCAACTTTCTTTTAGACCTTTCAGCTTATGATTTTTAGATGTCTTTTGATAGTTAGTTTATCATTGAAAAGACATTTGAAGTTCTAATTATTGAATAAGATGTATCAGTTGTAAATTTTGTTGGATGGTTGAATGTCTTGGAAGATGATCACATATTTTTATGTGTCGCTTGAGTAAGGAAAGATTACTCATGGACTTGTGTAGAAAGCCCTCCTCAGATGAGAGAGATGGCACATTTACATGTCCTAAATTTGATTAATAGATGATCTGATATTTCTTTAATCTCTAGTATAAATCAAAGAGAAAAAGGAAGGCATTGTTAGTGTTCCATTCGGAGAAGGTAGAAAGTGACTTTTGTTCCTTACAAGCGTTTCTTGGAATCCACTTATTTGTATTACCTTTTCTTTTCAGCCGAGATCGAACAGTCTCCCTGCGCAGGTACACCTGAAGCTTTTGGTTCGCCTTTCTCGTGCGTTGCCGGTCATGCACTGCGTGACGCCACGAGAGTAGGAGGTGCAATCTTCTTTTTCGAGCGCAGTCTCGTGTCCCTGCAGAAGACAGCCAAAAGGCTCAGACGTAACGTTTCTTCGAATCCATTAACATTTCTGAGCCTTTCGGTTGTCTTCTGCAGGGACACGAGATTGCACCTCCTACTCTCGTGGCGTCACGCAGTGCATGACCGGCAACCGACGAGAAAGGCAAACCAAATGCTTGCCTTAATCGGTTCATAACCCAGCTGAGCCACCACCCTTCCCATCCACCGTCGTCTCTCTACACCACCTTCACCTCACAGAAGCGAGAGAGAGAGAGAGAGAGATGGTTCTGTCAGCTGTTTTCGCAGGGCTGGTATCTCCGGTAATCCTACTTTGGAGGATCCTGCTGTTCTTCGTGCCCCTCCTGCTCGGCGTGGGGGTGCTTGCCGTCACCATCTGGGCCATCAATCTCCGGAAATATGAGCCACAAGTGAACGCCGACATCGCAACGGCGGAGGAGCTGCTCTTTGGGTCCCGCGACCTGGCTGACCTCCCTCCGCCTGGGCAACACAATGACAACGAAAAATCCAAGAATGACTGAGCAATGCCTCTTTCTGATCTCTTGGCATCCAAAACCAATCAACTGTTATCACTCATTCGATTTGTTGCATTGGAAAAACTCAGATGATGGGGATGCGAATGTCTGATACAAGCATATAGTAAAACAGTACTTTATTTTCTATTTCAAGTAAATTAGAGCTTTATGTTTCTTTTCTCTCTTTTTTTTTTTTTTGGAATCCTTTATATGTGTCATATACTATGATGTTATGAGGCTAAGTGTAAGCATCAATTTATCCAAAAAAAAAAAAAATTTAGAGCATACAATGTAATTTCATAAAATACTTTATTTGATCAATATATTTTGGCTTGTTGAAAGATTCAATTAACTATTATGAAAATATAGTTTTGAATTATTAATTGTTAAAACCAGTTCTGATCTGCATTACTAATTGAAGTCATAATAAAATGATAAATGTGCCTTCCATTGAGATGTATATATTCAAAAAAGAAATATATCCTATTATGAAAATGTGTATATTTTAAAATTACTCTTATTTAGAATTAAGTATTAATATATTTGACTATTCAAAGAATATTTCTTTGTAGATAAATAAGATTTAAGTATTTTATTAAAACTTCTCTAAATATCAAATAAATTATAGATGTCATGCGTGTCACATTAACTCTAACAAAAGTATAGCCAAAAGCTATTTAGAACTCTTAGCGCCACTTGGTTTTGACTCATTGATCGAGTGGGATTACTTGTTCTTTGCTCACAGACTTCATATATACTTGCTCATGAGAGCTAATTCTAGCATCAATTTAGCTCCTCAAACTTGCAATTATTGCCTCGCCTTTGAACAAATATATAAACACTTCCCTTACATCACAGATTGTGTCAAATCGATTAAGGTTTATATATATTTGACTGGATATCAATTAGACTTGTTAATCGTAGGTCAAAGCTAAATATATATCATCGGATTCTTTTAATATTTAGTGATATGACTCTTCTCCTACTGGTCATCTTTCAATCTCTATATTACACTTGAATATTTTCCATCTATCTTTTCCAATTCATATATGGCTTGGTTAATATTCCTCTTATTGACAAAGGTAGGTGGAACTATGGTTTGAACCCTTCTTTTTTTTTTTCGTTTGGCTACTTGCAATATTTATTTTCTTTTTTAATTTTTGATTCGCTCATTTTTCTTCAACCTTGGCTCAAATAACATGCTAAGATCGATCATGAGTCTGAATCAAACTAATGAAGATCAACATATATTAAATAAACATTAATTCAATCTAAAATGTAAGCTTATTAAGTTGTGGACGAATCACTTGTCTTTTTCAATCTTAAGCAATATGGGGCGTTTTTTTTTTAACCCTCATCCAAACTACATGTGGAATATTTACCAACTTATGTGAGAATTGGGGATTTGTCTATGATTTTTTGTGATCATCGCTTGAGCTATTAATTGTACATTATATTTTTTTTATTGAAGAAAAATGGAGTATGAGGCTAAAAGTAAAATAGATTTTTAAAAAATCATAAAATAAAGAAAATATTAAGTAAAAGAGTATTGAACTTTATTTTAAGGTTCTCTCACTAGTGCTATTTGTAGCATTATAATTACTATAGTCATAACTAACCTAAGTGGACATCAACCCAAAATAGTGGTCTAGGGAATATGTTGCCTATATCATGAAATGAAAAGCTTACGAAACATTCCACTTGTACAACAAAATATTCTTCATAGTTTATCGATTATTAAAAGTAATTTGGGACATAATGATTGAGGTCAGTTATGAATTTATTAAAATTATTTCTCTTTCATCGATTTATGACTTAAGCATCAAGGAACCATGTCGAGAAATCCATTCGACCTAAGTCTTTGTATAGGCTAATTATAGAGCAAGCATCTAAATCCACCCCTATTACCACTAAGCATTCAAGCTTTTGACCGTACCAAGCTTCCTAACCACACCAATCTTCCTACTTCCTATGCATATTAGCCTAAACTAAATGGAGCCAATCCAAGCATCATCAATAGCATAACTATCATTTTAGCGTTAAGAGGGTTCCATATTATAGGAATATGATCTTATTGATCCGCTAAAGTGAGGCTACTTTGCCCCCGACCCATAATACTTTCACCTATGATAAACAATAGTTGTCATTTCTAATACTTATCACTTCTATCTCGATGTAATACTAGATTATTCAATGACCTTAGAGTCTTCTAAAACCTCACTCAATAGGTTTAGACACTGAGTGGAATAATATAGTCTGTCATCCCTCTCCTTCTTGAATTAGCTTAGTTGATGGTGGTGGACCTAATGCCACAATAGTTAATAACTCTACCAATGTCAATCGAGGTCCCTTGATTGGTTATGATGCCTATTGTCCTTAAAAACCCATAGTCGATCAATCATTTGATGAATGAAGTGCCATAATGCTCAAGTTTGATGTCTAATAAATGGATTTCATAGAATATACCATTTGAGTGCAATTGCAATAGATGGACCAATACTTGGAAGACATACGTCGGGAGTTCCACTTGGCAGAGGGGGATTCAACTGGTATTGCTTGAAAGACATACGCCCTAAAAGACCTATAATCAATCAATCATTTGGTGGATGGAGCACCACAATGAAGGACAAATCAATTGATTTCACAAAAGATACCCTTTGAGTGAAATTACAATAAATAGATTAAAGCTTAGAAGATATCCTTTGAGTGAAATGACAAAGGGGGATTTAGTCGATATCACTTCAATCCTCCATCTGGAGGGAGAACCTATGCCTCACATCCAGCATATTGATGTATATGCAAAGGTACCTATATATCAAGTTGATGGGGCATTGTTTGGGCTGAGGTACTTACATCTTGTACTCAACTAAAATGGAATATCAGACATGCCAGTGGTCCAAATTCTCTAGGGTTAAAATAAAATCTTGATTGTAGGAAATCTATATAGTCTAAAGGTCTCTTAGGATCTTAGAATCTATTATTGCTAACCCTGTTGAGGAGGAGAAAGTTAGGACCCCTTCCATCCTTAGACTATTCGAGGATAGGACTTCAACTCTCTCAATAATTATTTGGCTAATGGATTAGGATTAAGAAGAGAGTAAGGAGGAAATTTTCTCAACTTAAGATTTGAAGTGAAAGGAAAAGTGCTTCGAAGGTCCAAGAGGCTAGAAGGTTGTGAAGGGCTCAAGATGCAAAGTGAGTCTCACCATAATAGAAATAGGACTTATATCCTGGGGTCACCTCTTTGACTTCCAAAAGTCCCATCATTAGTTTTTCGCTTAACATTCATGTTAATTATCTCTTGTTTGACCTGCCTGCTCAATCGATATGACATTTTCACTCATCAAATGTTGATCAATTGTTGGAGCCAAACTATGATATATCTTTCTTAGGTTAAGCATCCAAGAGCAGATCTATTAATCTTAGGTTAAGCATCCAAGAACACCCAATGCATTCTTCTTAAGTTAAGTATTCAAAAGCACTCAATGTGCCTTTATTGAGCAGAGTATCTAAGAGCACCCGTCGTGCTCTTTTTAGGCCAAGTATCTAAGAGCTCTCATTACATCTTTCTCAAACTAAGCATCCAAGAGTACTCATTGCGTCATTCTTGGACAAGGCATCCATGATTGTCCAATGCAGCCCTCTTGGGTTAGTCACCAGGCCCCTCGATGCAACTTCCTTAAATTGAGCTACTAATTCATGATGCACCAATGTTGACGTGTTGAGTCACCACTTGGGTTGCACTTCTGAATTACTCTATAAGAGCTATTGAAGCATGTCTTTCATGGGTGGGATAAATGATGGAGGGAATATTAATCTCCACTCATAACTCACCATGTGGCAATACAATTAGTACTAAAAAGATAGGATCCAATAAACAAATGAACCACATGGATACTTGTCCAAAATAGCAAGCCGAGAGAATATTTTATTTATATCATATAATTTTTTTTATTTATCCACTATAAAATTTATCTAAGGTACGATAATGGAGGTCAAGTACGATTTGCTAAAATTACTCCTCTTTTATTGATCATTAACTTAAATTTTAAAGGGACCATCTGCACCTGATCTTGATCTTCACACAGGTCAAAATTATTAGTTATAGGTGCTTTACAAGTCAATCACGTGAGTGATGACACTTATGATATGCTGCATTGATCTCTTTGCTCATTATTACTGGTATTTTCTCATATTATCTGGATAAATATTATGTTGTCCTTGGATCTGTGTAATAAGAATCGAATCATGATGAGATCACGATAATGAGACCGATATACCTTTAAACATAGATCCTAAATCATCCTGATCATAGATTACTCGAAAATGACATCGAGATAACTAGATAGACTGGTGCACTATATGCTCATTTATATGATAGAGGTAACTGATCTTATAGTCGCTTATATGGGGACACTAGAGGTATAGTGCAGGTGCTTATTGGAAATGAGTTCACTGATTGATCCACTTACAAAATGTTAGATGGTTAATGATACCTGACGTCAGACAATGATTCCGTAGTCTCAGTTGTGTGTCTAGTCATTAAATTGAAGATACCAAAGATGTCTTGTATGAGTATTTCATTCTTTGATATCGGACTTACGTGTTTGGAAAGCTCCAGATCTAGTATAGTCGGTTCTTGGGAATAGTAGCCAACCTTACGAAGGTAATTGAGTATCAATAAATGATCATCCACTCTGATCATGAGAGAAATATCTCGTGTGTGCTCGCTCAAGCAAAATCCCTAGCCAGAGTCATTTAGATTGAGAGAGGAATTCTCTAGGAGACTCCGATTAGAGTGAGACTCGGACATGATTCTGTATGGGTCTAACATTACCATGCCCAATTTACAGTCTTTGGGATATTAGATGGATGAGAGACCATAGATACATGGTAACTAATGACAGTCATGCTAGTTATAGGTACCCTATAAGACAATCACGTGAGTGATGACACTTGTAACATGCTGCGTCAATCTCTTTATTTATGATTACTGATATTTTCTCACATTATTTGGATATATATTGTAATGTCCTTGGATCGGTGCAATGAGAATCATATCGTGATGAGATCACGATAATGAGACCGATTCACCTTTAAATATAGACCCTTAATAATCCTGATCATAGGTTACTCGAGAGAGACATCGAGATAACCGGACAGACTAGTATGTCGTATACCCGTCCATATGATAGAGGTGGTTGGTCTCATAACTACTCATGTGGGGACACTAAGGATACAGTGCAGGTGTGCTCATTGGAGAATGAGTTTATTGATTGATTCGCTTACGAAATGCTGGATAGTTATTGATACCTCACGTCAAATAATAATTTTGTAGTCCTAGTATGTATCTAGTCTTTAGACTTGAGACATCAAAGATGTCCTATATGAGTACTTCACTCTTTGATATCGGACTTATAGGTTTGGAAGTTTCAGATCTAGTACAATCGATTATTGAGAGTGGTAGCCAATCTTATGAGGGCTACTGAGTGTCAATAGAGGATCATCCACTCTCGGTATCATGAGAGGAATATCTCATATATTCTTATTCAGTAAATCCTTAGCTGTGGTCATTCAGATTGAGAGAGAAAGAGTTCTCCGAGAGAACTGACAAAGCAAGACTCGAGTGAAAACTATATGGGCCTAATAGCACCATGCCTGATATACGGTCTCTGAGATATTAGATAGATGAGGGATTATAGGTATATGGTAACTAAGGACAGATAAGTCCAAATGATTGGATTCCCCTGTATCGTCTGGGGACTACGACGTAGTGGCATAGTGCATCCGTAATCGATGAGTCAAGTGAATTATTATAGAGATAATAATTTACTAAGCCAGAAGGAATTTTGATAAGTATGACTCATGGTCAGCTCGATATTAGGCCTAGAGGGTCACACACATATGATATATATTGTGACTAGTAGAGGTTCGGATATGAGATATCCGCTAGAGCCTATATCTTATTGGATATCTAATAAGCCCCTGTATTATTGAATCTCATGGATAAGATCCCATAAAAGCTAGATTATTAGGTAGAGACCCATTAATCTAATAGGCTTGGGTAATTGGATGAAGATCCAATACCCAGTAAGACATGATCCATTAGGGTTTACAGAGGGTCTCTATAAATAGGAGGGAACCAAAAGTCCATAGGCTAGAGGTCTTCTTGGTAGCTACCTCCTATACTCCTCTCCTAAGAGAGGAGCATATTCGCAGCCTTTGCCATGTGGATCACTACTAGAGAGGAGGATGCTTGACCTCCTTTATCCACCCAACGGATCTATAGAAATTCAAGGATATACAATCTCCCTAGGTACTATCTTTTCTATATACATAATTTTCGAATTCATGGATTTGTTTTTACACATCGATCTTCGCACGATGATGAAACTTTGCGAGGAAATCTAAGATGTTTTGTTTTCTATTCTTCTATTGCGCATGTGATGTCACCCGTAGATTTTCCAACAAAATAGGTCCGATGGATTAGATCCTGCTTCGCAGGGTTATGATATAGTGGCCTAGTACATCCATAGTCGATGAGTATAGTGAATTATTATCGAGATAATAATTCACTATATCAGAAGGAGTTCTGAGTCAAAAGGAGTTCTTATGGGAGTGACTCACGACTAGCTTGGTATCGAGTCTAAAGAGTCACACACATTAGGTGAATATTGCGACGAGTATGTTAAATCTCGAATTTTGATGATGAAACTAATTGATTTTGTTTTGGTGATCTAACTACGTTTTGAGTCATGTAGATCTACTATCGATTAGGATTAGATAATTGAAGTAGGAAGAATCGATTTTGCGCTGAAGGAAAACATGTCAGAAGATTACATGTCGAGCCGAAGGTTTGGTCGACAATCGGCATAAGACTTCAGACAAAGAAATCGAGCATCGGGCTAAGAAGAGCAAAGTTGCGCAAAGGAGATCAGGGTTGCAGAGGTCAACTGCCAATTGAGCAACAGGCCGCAAGAGAGGATGATGCACCGAAGAACCGGACGAAGCACCGATGGACCAATGTGCTAGACAATAGAATGTTGATTCATTTTATAATAATTATCTAGATCGAAGTAGGATTAAGCTTAATTTGGTTAGAATTGAGCCCGTACCCGAATAGGTTTAGGCTGGACTCAAGGCCCAAACAGTATTACTAAACCCTGTATGGCGATGGCACCGCCAAACTAGGGTGGTGGTACCGCCTAGGGTTCAGTCTCCCAAGTGGTCTAGGCGATGGTACTGTCCAATGTTAGTATACCTAGGCAGTGGCACCACTGACTGGGCAGTGGTACCACCCAGTACACTGGCAGACTAGTGTGCCCAAGCAGTGGTACTACCCAGTGTTAGAGCCCACTAACGGTGGCACCGCCAACATTGGCGATGGTTGTTGGGAAATCCACGCAAGGGAGGTGACAACACATGCGCAGCAGAAGAACAGAAAAACAAAACCCCAGCTTTCATGTAGAAAGTTTCTGTCATCGTGCAAAGATTGATGCGTCAAAAATAAATCCGCAAAAACTACACGTGCAAAAGAAGATACCTAGGGAGATCGTATATCCCTGAATTCCTACAGATCTGTGGGAGAGGATGAAGGAAGTCAAGTATCCTCCTCTCTAGCGGTATCCACACAACAGGGATTACGACAATGCACCTCTTTCTCTGGGAAGAGGCGAATAGGAGGTGGCTACCAAAAACCCTCAGCCTATAAAACTTTGGTTCCCTCCTATTTATAGAGGCCCCCCTAAAAACCCTAATGGATCTTTTGCCCTATTGGGTATTGGATCTCCATCCAATTACCCAAGCCTCTTGGATTAGTTGGTTTCTACCCAATAATCTCTTATTAGCAATTATTGGATCTCATCTCAGGATCCAATAATTCAGGGGCTTAATGGATATCTAATAAGATAGTGGGTTCAGCGGATATCTCATATCCGAACCTCTACTCATCATAATGCCTACCATATATGTGTGACCCTCTAGGCCCAATATCGAGCTGGCCGTGAGTTATACTTGTCAGAACTCTTTCTGACATAGTGAATTATTATCTCTATAATAATTCACCCAACTCATCGACTGCGGACGTACCAGGCTACTACGTCGCGGCCCCTAAACGATACAGGGGAATCCAATCCTTTGGACCTATTTGTCCTCAGTTATCATGTATCTATAATCTCTCATCCATCTAATATCCCAAAGACCCTGTATTGGGCATGGTGCTGTCAAGCCCATACGGTCTCTCCTCGAGTCTTGCTCTTGTCGGATTCTCTCGGAGAACTCTTTCTCTCTCAATCCGAATAACCTTGGCCAAAGATTTGTTCGAGCAAGAACACATGGGATATTCCTCTCATGATACCAAGAGCGGATGATCCTCTATTCACACTCAATAGCCCTCGTAAGGTTGACTACCACTCACAATGACCGACTGTACTAGATATGGAGCTTTTCAAACCTATAAGTCTGGTATCAAAGAGTGGAGTACTCATACAGGACATCCTTGGTGTCTTAAGTCTAAGGACCAGATACTCATCGGAACTACGGAATCATGTCTGACGTGAGGTATCAATAACCATCCAGCATTCAGTAGGCAGATCAATCAGTGAACTCATTCTCCAATGAGCACCTGCACTATACCCTTAGTGTCCCCACACGAGTAGCTATGAGACCAGCTACCTTCATCATATGAACGGGTATACAGCACACCAGTCTATCCAATTATCTCGATATCCTTCTCGAGTAACTTATGACCAGGATAATTTAGGGTCTGTGTTTAAAGGTGAATCAGTCTCATTATCGTAATCTCATCACAATCCAATTCTCATTGCACAGATCCAAGGACATCACAATATATATATAGATAATATGAGATAATGTCAATAATCATAAGTAAAGAGATTGACGCAGCGTGTTACAAGTGCAATCACTCATGTGATTGACTTGTAGGGCACCTATAACTAGCAATCTCTCACTTGACCTAAAGCCAATCACCAACATGTCTGATCCCTATTAGACCTCTGTGACACTCAAAAACAATCTGAGTTAGTGGCTTTGTTAGTGGATCTACAATGTTATCTTCGGATGGAACTCTTTCCATTGCTACATCTTTTCTGACCGCTATCTCTCTAATAAATTGGAACCTCCTCAGAACACTTCTGATGAGACCCGGGTTCCCTTATTTGAGTAATTGTCCTATATTTGTCGTAATATAAATGAATCATATCCTCGCTGCTCGATATGACTCCTAGGTCTGTGATGATCTTCTTCATCCAGACTCCCTCCTTTGCTGCCTCTGTCACAGTAATGTATTCCGCCTCTATGGTCGAGTCAACAGTAGTATCTTGCCTGAAACTCTTCCAGCATACTGCTCCTCCATTTAGGGTGAACATATACCCTGAATTAGACTTGCTATCATCGACATCGGATTGGAAGCTCGAGTCCGAGTAGCCCTCAACTTTGAGGCTACTACCTCCATATACCAGTAAAAGATCCTTAGTCCTTGTCAAGTACTTAAGGATACTTTTTACTACTTTCTAGTACTCCAACCCTGGATTTGCCTGATATTTGCTCATGACACTCAGAGCATGTACTATATCAGGCTTGGTACATAGCATAGCATACATGATAGATCCTATCGCTGATGCATATGGCATCATATCCATATGTGCCCTTTCTGCAGGAGACTTTGGGGACATATTCTTAGAAAGTTATATTTCATGTCTCATTGGTATGAGACCTCTTTTGGAATTTTTCATGCCAAACCTTTTGACAATGGTGTCTATGTATCTAGACTGGGACAAGCCAAGCATCCTCTTGAATCTATCTCTATAGATCCGTATCCCCAATATGTAGGATGCTTCCCCTAAGTCCTTCATGGAGAAGTGCCTAGATAACCAAGTCTTTACTGTGGAGAGCATTCCTACATCATTCCCAATGATCAGGATGTCATCCACATATAATACCAAAAATGTGATAGTGCTCCCACTTAATTTCCTGTACACACAAGGTTCATCTTCGTTCTTAACGAAGTCATAAGATCTGATCGCCTCATCAAATCTTATGTTCCAACTTTTGGAAGCTTGCTTCAATTCATAAATAGACCTAAGTAACTTACACACATTATCTGGGTTATCCTTGGACACGAATCCCTCAGGCTGTATTATATACACCTCCTCATCGAGATTACCATTGAGGAATGCAGTTTTGACGTCCATCTGCCAGATCTCATAATCATAATGTGCTACAATAGCTAATAGAATTCGAATGGATTTTAGCATGGCTACGAGTGAGAAAGTTTCATCATAGTCAATACCTTGCCTTTGACGATACCCCTTAGCCATTAGCCTTGCTTTATAGGTCTCTCCCCGTCCATCTACATCAATCTTCTTTTAAAGATCCACTTGCAACCAATAGGTATAATACCCTCGGGTGCATCAACTAGGTTCTAAACCTTGCTGGAGTATATGGGATCCATTTCTGAATTCATGACTTCTTACCATTTCATGGAGTCTATGCTCATAATAGCCTCCTCGTAGGTCTGAGGATCAATATCCTTAACATCCTCTCTTCTGATATGTCTCACATATCTCTCAGGAGAATGTGATACTCTATCGGACCTACATAAAGTTGGAACTTGTGTGTTAGGTATCTGAACAGACTTTGGCTGTGGAATGGTGCTTGAGTTAGGTTTTCTAACCTCGCTCAACTCTATCGTGCTTCCACTGTCTCTACCAAGAATGTGTTCCTTCTCAAGGAACACTGCTCTCTTGACTACAAAGACCTTTCGGTCCTCAAGGTGATAGAAATAATACACACAAGTTTCCTTGGGGTATCCCATGAACTTGCACTGTTCCGTCCTAGATTCCAACTTGTAAGGGTTGTCTCTCAACGTGGGCAGGGCAGCCCCAAATCTTAACAACTTTAAGATTGAGCTTCTTCCCATTCCATATCTCATATAGAGTAGACATCACTGATTTAGTTGGAGTTCTGTTCAGAAGGTAAGCTGCGGTCTCTAGGGCATATCCCCAGAATGAGATAGGTAGGTCGACGAAACACATCATGGAACACACCATGTCTAACAGTATGCGATTCCCCTTTTCTGATACGCTATTAAGCTATGGTGTATAAGGAGGTATCCATTGGGATCAAATCTCATGTTCTTTAAGGAACTGGGTGAACTCTGTACTCAAGTACTCACCTCCTCGATCTGATCAAAGGGTTTTAATACTCTTTCTTGTCTGGTTCTCCACTTCTCATTTCCTCTTAGACTCACATACACTCATAATATGTTGATCTATATCTAGCATAAATAAACCATTATGCACTATTCCTCTCGTGATGATCTCATCATCTAATATTATTGAACAACCATTATTCTCAAAAACTAATTTATATCCAATAACTATCAAACATGAAATGAAAATAATATTTTTGATAATAGAAGGAATATAATAGCATGCATCTAATGTAATAATAGCTCCACCAGGTATATGTAAGGTGACCTTGCCAATAGCCACTACAGCAACCTTTGCTCCATTGCCCATCTTAAGGTCCATCTCGCCTCTGTTCAATCTCCTAAGTCTTGCCGGAACCTGCAATGAATTGCAGATATGATAAGCACTCATAGTATCCAATACCCATGTGTTATCATAAGATTCTGATAAATAGAGACTAATCATGAATGTACCTGAAGCTTCTGCAAGCTTCTATTTCACCCTCTCTACAAGGTACTCTTTGCAGTTCCTCTTCCAGTGCCCATCTTTGCTGCAGTGGAAGCACTGGCCTTTGTCCTTTGTTGGGTCTTTCTTGGTAACCTTTGCCTTACCCATTTTTTTATTGCCCTTGCCCTTCTTAAGGGTCTTCTCAGCCTTCCTTTTCTTTCTGGTGTCACCAGTGTAGAGAACCGACTTCTCTTTCTTGATGGTGCTCTCTGCTTCTCTCAACATATTAAGGAGCTCTGGGAGGGTCACCTCAAGTTTGTTCATATTAAAATTCATTATGAACTGAGAAAAGGAATCTAGTAGGGACTGAAGTACAAGATCCATACACAAGTTATCCTCTAGGACCATTCCTAGACCTGTGAGTTTTTCGATCCACTCAATCATCTTAAAGACATGGTTCTGAACCAGTGTCCCCTTAGTCATCCTAGCACGGAAAAGACTCTTTGATATCTCATGTCGTTGAGTTCTTCCCTGTTCCTCAAACAGTTTGCGAAGATGCAGGAGTATGAAATTAGCATCCATATTTTCATGTTGTCTCTGTAACTCAGTAGTCATAGAGGCCAACATATAACACTGAGTAAGAGTGGAATCATCCAAGTACTTCACATAACGAGTGATCTCATCCTCGCTTGCCCCTTCGTCGGGTGTAGGGATCATTGTATCAAGGACATACGCGATTTTCTCCGTCGTGAGAACGATTCTCAGATTGCGAAGCCAATCCGTATAATTTGGACCAGTGAGGTGGTTGGCATCAAGTATGCCACGTAAAGGATTTGAAAGTGACATTTTTCTGAAATAAAAGATGTAGCAAAAATAAATAACATGCAAACTTTGCAGAAATTTAAACAATTAAGATAAGGACTTTTATCTTAATATATTCCCACTAATTTTTCGCAAGACATACAACACCCTCCGGTATGTGAATCAGAGACCCCCGGCGAATCTCTAGTGGGGATCAAGATCCAATCGGCGTCTTAACGTAACCTCGAGGGACTCGACCAATCACGTTAAGCCCGTAAAGGCAGACAACTCTTGCCAATCACAACTCTTTGTGATTCCCGTCCTGTTCGGCTTCCGAACCACCATGGCCTCGAGGGACTCGACCAACCATGATGTTCGGTTAAGTCATTAACATCGTTACCAGATGAGTCTGATTAGGTGATATATTCTCGAGGGACTCGACCAAGCATACCATATCCTCAGGTCATATTTGACATCTCTATGTCGTAGATAAGATGGCAAGACGCGATATAGGTGAGTCTCGAGGGACTCGACCAACTCAACCTACACTGGGAATCGGCTCCTAACTATAACGATGGAAGGCCACGTGGGTCAATCTTATTGCCTCACGTTTACCGACTTAATATTATTAAGAGAGGGGATTTTGGTTTGGTCTCATAACATAATGTGTCACACACATACGTATTTAATATATATATCTACATGGCATGTATATATATATATATATATACATATCTAGTAGGTGTATAACTAATCACACATCACATGAGCAATCACACCAGATGATCATGGACCATATCCTAATGTGATCAAGCCCAAGCCAGTGGGCCCAATCACTCAGATCAAGATCTATGTGTACTTCAACGCATCTCTATGCCCTGTGATCGTCCATCTCACTTTGTCGGATCCGTCGACATCTCAACGTATCTCCATGCGTCGGATCATCCGTCTCGACCTCGTGAGTCACGCTACCGCTACGCCTCGTCTGATAATTACAATATAATTACAGGCACGTAGACCCGACAATAAATAAGAAAAATAGAGGCTCGCAGACCCCAATAATAATAATCACATGTACACACATCACATCACAAGTCCATGATCATCTGTCCACATTATGCATCACATGTATATGTTATTTTATAAGACTACTAGATAAAAAATAATAATTAATTAAACTATTTAATTAATATATTTAATTTTTTGAAATCAGGGACATAAAGGGAATTTTTTAATTTCTAGGGGTATTTCGGTAATTCGGCCAAAAGGATATTTTGGTAATTCTATCAAAAGGGACAGAATCTGAAATTTCTAAAATTTTGAAGGGTAAAACCATCTTTTGCCCAAAAATCGGCGGCCATGCGCCACATCGGCGGCCGCCACTTACCGCGCGGAGCGCGAGCGCGCGAGGCGGCGGCGTGGGCGGTGCTATCTGCGGTGCTGCGCGGTGCGCCACATCTACGGCAGATCGCAGCGGCGCGTTGTCCCTGCGGGTTGGCCGCGGCGGCGCTTCCTCGCGGGTTGGCGCGCGCGCCGCTTATTACGAGGGAGGGAGGCGGCGCCGCCGCCGCACCTCTGCGCGCGGCACGGGCGCCAGCGCCGTGCACCTGCGGCGTTGGCCCGCGGGCGCAGCGCCGCCGGCGCTTGGGCGCTGCCGTGTCGCCGCCGGGCGTAGCGCCAGCAACGCCTGCAAGCCATCGGCACTGCCCTGTAGGCAGCCCACCGGCTACTGCCTGTGCAGGTAGCAAGGCTGCAAGCAGCCTTGCGGTTGCTGCACGAGCGGGTAGCTATTCGCACTAACGATTTTGGCGATAAGACCTATTCTAGATCACAACACATGCAGTTTAAGATCCGATCTTCGCACGAACAACCTGGCTCTGATACCACTGTTGGGAAATCCGCGCAAGGGGGGCGACATCACATGCGCAGCGGAAGAACAGAAAAACAAAACCCCAGCTTTCCCATAGAAAGTTTCCGTCGTCGTGCGAAGATCGGTGCGTCAAAAATAAACCCGCAAAAACTGCACGTGCAAAAGAAGATACGTAGGGAGATCGTATATCCCTGAATTCCTGCAGATCTGTGAAAGAGGATGAAGGAAGTCAAGTGTCCTTCTCTCTAGCGGTATCCACACAACAGGGATTATGACGATGCACCTCTCTCTCTTGAGAGAGGCGAATAGGAGGTGGCTACTAAAAACCCTCAGCCTATAGAACTTTGGTTCCCTCCTATTCATAGAGGCCCCCCTAAAAACCCTAATGGATCTTTTACCCTATTGGGTATTGGATCTCCATCCAATTACCTAAGCCTCTTGGATTTGTATGTTTCTACCCAATAATCTCTTATTAGCAATTATTGGATCTCATCTTAGGATCCAATAATTCAAGGGCTTAATGAATATCCAATAAGATAGGGGGTTCAGCGAATATCTCATATCCGAACCTCTACTCGTCGCAACGCCTACTATATGTGCGTGACCCTCTAGGCCCAATATCGAGCTGGCCGTGAATTATACTTGTCAGAACTCCTTTTGACATAGTGAATTATTATCTCTATAATAATTCACCCAACTCATCGATTGCGGACGTACTAGGCTACTACGCCGCGGTCCCCAGACGATACAAGGGAATCTAATCCTTTTGACCTATTTGTCCTCAGTTATCATGTATCTGTAATCTCTCATCCATCTAATATCCCAGAGACCCTATATCGGGCATGGTGCTGTCAGGCCTATACGGTCTCTCCTCGAGTCTTGCTCTTGTCGGATTCTCCCGGAGAACTCTTTCTCTCTCAATACGAATAACCTTGGCCAAGGATTTGTTCGAGCAAGAATACATGGGATATTTCTCTCATGATACCGAGAGTGGATGATTCTCTATTGACACTCAATAGCCCTCGTAAGATTGACTACCACTCCCAATGACCGGTTGTACTAGATATAGAGTTTTCCAAACCTATAAGTCCGGCATCAAAGAGTGGAGTACTCCATACAGGACATCCTTGGTGTCTTAAGTCTAAGGACCATATACACTACTGGAACTACAGAATCGTTGTCTGACGTGAGGTATCAATAACCATCCAGCATTCTGTAGGCGGATCAATCAGTGAACTCATTCTCCAATGAGCACCTGCACTGTACCCTTAGTGTCCCCACACGAGTAGCTATGAGACCAGCTACCTCCATCATATGAACAAGTATACAGCACATCAGTCTATCCGGTTATCTCGATGTCCTTCTCGAGTAACCTATGACCAGGATAATTTAGGGTATGTGTTTAAAGGTGAATTGGTCTCATTATCGTAATCTCATCACGATACAATTCCCATTGCACAGATCCAAGGACATCACAATATACATATATATAATGTGAGATAATGTCAATAATCATAAGTAAAGAGATTGACGCAGCGTGTTACAGGTATAATCACTTATGTGATTGGCTTGTAGGGCACCTATAACTAGCAGTGGCACCACCAGTACCCGTAAAACCTAGGATGGGATGAATTTTGGCTCGAAGTTTGAATCCATTTGGAGCCTATAAATATCTCTCTCATCCCTAGGTATATTACACAAATACAGAAAGTTTAAAAGTGAGAAACTCTGTAGAAATCACTTTAGAAATCCCCTCCTCTAGTCTTCATTTGTATTCAGTTTAAAAGAGAAGAGTGAGTGCTTGTAAAGGTTCTCTCTTGAGCCTGCCAAAAGGAGAAAGTGTTGTAAGGGTGTTTGATCTTCGCCTGTTGAGAAAAAGATCGATAGTGAAAGCCGGTAGCCTCGACGAAGGAGGAATCGAGAGTGGACGTAGGTCGGATGATCGAACCACTATAAAAAACTGGTTTGCATTTACCTCTTGCTATTTATCTTTTTGCAAACCATTTTACTTGTTCCTCTACTTCCTCATCATCTGCAAACATTTTTAAAGTTGAGCTTTTCCAATACGATTTCACCGATATAGCTTTCATCATATGAAACATTTATCGTATGAGTTTTTCGAAATCGCTAAATTTGACGTAATCTTTACCGCTACACTAATTCACCCCCTAGTGCCAAACTGATCCTAACAAAGTAGATGTGCGAATATGAGATATATACGAAGCCTCTAGTTTGGATCTTGTGGATAAGATCTAATTTGATAACTGGATGAGATTCAATTGAATGATTGGATAGAGATCTAATTGGATAGAGATCAAATTGGATGATTGGATAAGATCCAATCAGATAATTGGATCGATCCAATTAGATAGAGATCCAACTAGATAATTGGATAAAGATTCAATGTGGATAGGATCCATTGAGGATAAGCTTCATGCATCTCTATAAATAGGAGGAACTTCTTGATTTATAGGCTAGAGCTATTGGTAATCGCCCCTCCTATTCTCCTCAGCCTCCTCTCCTCCTCCTTGGCTCTAGCAACCTTGTGGTGCACGTGGAGAGAGAGATCCTGTGGTGATTTGAGGAACGTCGTCGCTGTGTCCGTTGCGTGGATTACCGCTAGAGAGGAGTACACTAGTACTTCTTCATCCGCTTCATTAAATCTAAAAATTTCAGAGATATACGATCTCCTTATGTAATGCTTTCAACATGATATGAGCGGTCTTTTTTGGATTTATGATTTTTTTCGTGCACCGCACAACGATCAAGTACTTAACTATTGAAAATCTGATCTTATTTTTGTTTTACGTTGTGCATGAGATGCTGATTCACGATTTTCCAACAAAAATAACTATTCAAATCCACCTCAATTTCTGAGGGAGCTTTAGATTATTCAAGAACACTAGACTTCTTGTATACTTAGGGTTATACCAAATCAGCCTAATCCAAATATCACTAAAGTCATTAATATCATATATTTTAAAAAAAACTAGTCGAAGATGATCATATAGAGTGCGGAAAGATTGACTTTTTTTTGGGGGACAAATATAGTAATAAAAAAACAAGAAAAATAAAATCTTATAGTTGATAAAAAGGAAAAAAAGTCATCTTATGATTTTTAAAAGGACTATGGTTTTCTTTGAAACATAGTCACATAAGTAATTGTTTTATCCTATTAATTGTCCAAAACTTTTATTACCAATAAATAAACAATGAACAAATGATTAACCTATTAAAAATAGCACGGATAAAAGATAAAATACAATGAACCAAAAAAAATTATGTTTAGCACTAATAAATGGAAGAAAATAAAGAGGAATAAAAGAAAGAAATGGGAAAAAGTAAGACTCAATAGATTATGTGATTTCTCTCTTTGGCCACATCAAAGCAACAATAAAACGAGGAAAAGAATTTTCAAAATTGGTTAAGAGAATAAAGAAGAAATAGTCGATTCAGTCTTTTTAAACAGACAAATATTTCCTTATTTAGTAATTGCTTAGTAGCCAAAAAAATTTCATTGCTAATATACAAATAAATAAATAATCAGCCTATTAAAAATAGCAATCAAAATGATCAAATGCAATAAACAAAAAAAAACTATGTTGAAAAAGAAGAGGTAAAGAATATGTTTTTTTTTTCTCTCTCTCTCTCTCTCTCTCTATCTATCTATCTATCTATCTAACACATGCAATTTACACTGAATCAGTGTGTAATAGAAGACATATACAAATGAGTTCTACAACAATAAAAAGGAGAATAATGGAAGAAGGAAACTCTCTCATGAAGTTACCTATTCAACCCAACACGTAAAGCATTTCACTATGATATCATCTTATATTTGGTGTTGTTAGATAAGACGTTATCTTAATTTATATTTGATGTGAGAGACATATCATCTTCATCTGGTTGATGTATTATGTACATCTAACTGATACCGTAATCTCATTTAGTTAACATATCATGTCAAGTGTAGGGTCAATGGCATGATGCCAAAAATAGATGTTGACTTGACTTTATGATATTGTCACGTAACACTGATGGGAAGGTTGACTCGCTAAGTTGATACTTCATATCTCTAGAATTGACGCATGATTTTATGATCCATTGATAATAAAATAATACGATAATCATTCCGATATTTATCATGACCTTAACTCAAACGATCATCTTATTATATAAAAAGGCTCCGAGGTGCGTTCTTAGTTAAAACACTGAGTGTTATCAAGTACACTCGTAAAGCTTTTTTTTTTTTTTTTTAGGGTCTTATCTTAGAATTTTCTAATCAAAGACATACTTGAATGTACAACTCGGTTTCTGTCCAACATATAACAGTATATTATAATTCTCTAATCGACGGTAATAATAACCGATCTCTCTCATCCTTCAAAGACCTTTTTAACAGCTACGAATCACATAGTATGTATCAATTCCAACCACAGCATAGTTGCTTTCGTTGTGTTGTCCGCGCAAATGCGTACAGCTATCGATCTCAGATTTCTCCATCCGTCACATAGCTTCTGCGCAGATACGGGCAGCATGAACGCGACGCACAAAGACGATCCTTCCTCGATACAACCATCAACGACGAGGACCTCAAGGTGTTTGCTTAAATGCCTCGCGCTCCATCGCCTTCCGAAGGATCAGCCACAGATAACGTACCCATGTGCACGCCATAACTCGGCTCCCGGTGGTTCGTAGAACGCTGTCGGTACTTCGCGGGGCAGACGAAAAGTCCGGTCCTGTTCATCTTGTGGACAAAGCATTTGTTGCACTCAATGTTCCACCGATGATGCTGTGCTTGCGTAAGATAGATCACATCAAATCGGTGGTGGAAATGTTTGAGTTTGAGCTCATCTAATTCTATCAACCGATTGGATCAATTTGTCAGAATCCGATCCGATAACTGATTTAATTAAAATAATAATTATTATTATTGTGACATCACCCTATCGTTGCCGCATCAACGTCTCACTTGCCGATGTCCAACGACTTTTGCACCCTGGAAACTGTTCGTGCATGAAGGTACCACGTGGCACAGCGCAAGTGGGCCCAGATGAGTCCCGCTGGGGCCCATGAGATGGACCCCTCTCCGGGGCAGCTCGGTGCATTTACTACCTCGAGAGACATGCACACGCGGAGGGGAAGAGAAGGGGGCGGTATTGGGACGCCGATCGGGCGGGGAGAGAAGAGAAGGGGGAAGAGGAAAAGGACAAGACCTTGTGGAGGAGAGAGAGCGTGGCCAAGCTGTAAGAGCGGGGTGTTGCGCTTGTGGTCGGCAGCAAGTCGCCCGTCATCTCACCCCATTAAATGCTGGGCTGTGCAGCCAACCGAGCTCCATCCAGGAGGAGTATTGCCACTCCGCCGATGGCAGCAGCGGCTGTGCCATAAAGATCACGCAGAAGGGAACAAGAAAAAAAAGGCCGGAGCTTTAGTTTGTTGTGTTTTGTCGCCGTGACTTCGTGTTTTCTTGAGATATATATTTGGGTCTTTTGTTTCACACATTTCATCAAACATTTGGTTGGCGACGGTGGGAGAGAAGGGGTTGGAAGGCAGCGCGATGTCGATGGAAGAGGAAGGGAGCGGGGGAGAGGTCGCCGCGCCAGCTCGCGAGGTCCTCCTCATCTCTGCCGGCGCCAGCCACTCCGTCGCTCTTCTCTGTGAGTTGAAATCTCGTTTCTTGATGTCGATTATGTCGCTGTCGCTCAGCTATAACTTGTACGGAGTTTGAGTTTTTCTATCGATTTGGGGCTGGGTTGCGTTGATTTGCTTGCGTTTTTGGGTGATCGGGAAGAAGCAGTTCCCGCTGTTTGATTTGAGTTGTGGACATAGTTGTTCATGCAAGGCTATCGGATTTGTGAGACGCTATAACTAGCGGAACCCGCTATCGGGTGCATCGCGTCACGAAATGCTGCTAAAAAAATCTTCCATCAAATTCTATTGTCATTGTGTTGAAAGTTCACCTTTACTTCGAAAGATCGCACTTAGTTGAGTGCTGCTGAATGTGCACAACACACTGTTCGAGCATTTGAGGCTGACGTTTTGGCAGTATAGCTTGCATGCTGTTTTTCTGCTTAATTTAGTTTTTCTGATTTGTGGGATTTGTTTCGGCCATGGTTCTTTACTGTTTTCTCTGATGAATTTATATTTCTGCAACATTTTTCATTTTCTCACTTCCATGAAAATATGGTCATAATCATGATCTAGCACAATAATTTTACCCTAAATTGTTCATTCTACCATGGAAATGCCTGACAGTTTCAAGTTTTTGACACATGACCAATGATCAAACTCAAGTTAAGTGCTTACAAACAGCAGGCAGTTTAGATTCAGCTGGAAAGTTTGTTTGAACAACGAATTAGTTGCTGACTGTCTGGATCTTTTACTCGTCGAAGAGTGACATCCTTATGACATCACAACTCTAACTTTTTGCTATTTTTTAAAAGCTGGCAATGCTATGTGCTCCTGGGGAAGGGGTGAAGATGGACAGCTGGGTCATGGAGATGCTGAAGACCGACTTTTTCCAACAATACTGAGTGCGTTGGACAGCCAAGGCATAGTGTCTGTCACTTGTGGAGCTGATCATACAACAGCATATTCTGAATCAGATGATCAAGTTTATAGTTGGGGATGGTATGCTTTGTCTCCATCTTATTCTGTCATTGTACTTCTATATCTTCTTGTCAATTTGATGTAGGACAAGTAGGAAAAATATATTTTATTTATTTGGGATTAGAGGAAAAGAACAAGAGAGAAGAAAAGGATGATGATGATAATGAAGATAATAAAAGAAACTGTTATTCTTTGACAATTTTCAACAGAGCCGAGCATACCTGTTTGCTCTTCATATGATCTTTGTGGGCTAATACTTTCCAATACATGTCTTAAGTTTGAAGGAGACTGTGCTTTCTCTCTCAGTTATATCCACTGGATATCATTACTCATTAGTTTGACTGTTTTTGTAATTCAGGGGTGACTTTGGAAGGTTGGGCCATGGAAACTCTAGTGATGTATTCACTCCGCAGCCAATCAAGGCACTACAAGGCTTGAAGATTAAACAAATTGCTTGTGGGGATAGCCACTGTTTGGCTGTGACTATGGATGGAGAAGTACAAAGGTTAGTCACATCTTGAGTTGATTGTGCAGGTCTTATAGTGTTTCACCTTTACTGATTTAGACTGTAGCTTTAGCTGTCTGCTACATTTTGACTATTGATGATTTTAGTTATCATTTGACTTGTTTGTTTCTCAAAGCTTGATTAATGACATTTTGAAAATGATACTATAAAATTTGCAAGATTAAGTGGTTCCCAATTTGGTCCTAAAACTACAAAAGAACCATGGGGACCATAACTTATGATTTTGGCTGGGATCGAATGAATACTCAAGAAACTGTCTTAGTAATACAAAGAATCCTCCAAAATTTTTTATGAATGCATAATTATTTTTCAGACTTCTGTTAATTGAATAAATTACATTTACCAATAACTATGAAATATTCACAAAAAATTTATTTGCGACCTTTTGTTACTAGAATGAGTTACATTTACCACATCTGTAAAAGATATGCAGACAAGTTATGTGGGCTTTCAAAAGTTTACTTTTAAAATATCGTGAAATGAAGTAGACTGGATATGTAAGGAGATGCAATAGCTAACATGCAAGAGATTATAATTTCTGGCACTATCTATATCCAAGATTCATATGTTTGTTGATCATATTTTCATCTCTCCAGAGAAGTCAGTTGTCATGAAGCACTGCCCCAGCAAGGACTATATCTTAATAAACCATTTCCCCTGAACTTTAAAGGATTAAGCTACCGTAGTTATCATTGTATTGCTGCTTTCTTGTTTGACATCAAATATGCAGCTCTTCTTTTTTCTTCAGAGACAGCTTAGTTAGCCTCTACCCATTCGTTTTGAAGGTAGACTTGATATGAAAGGAGCAATTGAGAAACAACTCCTTCATGTGTATTACCAAGTAAAGCATAGGAAATAGATAGAAGCCCTGATATCAAACAATCCAACCAAACTAGCATGCAGTATAACTCAAATTCAGATGCAAATCCTTTAACCTTTATAAAAAAAGAAAACCAGTCTAATATTTCAGCACTTCTTTTTGTCTCTATCTTTAGTTGATTTTCCTAAATTTCAATTATTCTATCCATTGCCATAAATAGCTAAGTAGCAAGCACGAAGCCTAGTTATTCCCCATTCTAGTTTTACACATTGCCTTAAAGCTTTGTACTGGCTTGGTTTATACATAGTTAAAACTTACTGTAGTTCTGTGTTTCAACTTTCAAATAAAATCAGGCAGTTTAGTTTAGGTCTATTTTGGTTTTAATTATTTTCTCGGTTTTAATTGGCTTGAAGTTATCTTGTAAACAAAAAGTAACTTAGTAGTCCAATCAAAATCAATTTAGATTCAGGTTTGTGTTTATAATAAAGTTGGCCAATTTAGGACAGATGTACATGGTTTTGGCAAGTCATGCCAGTTTCAGCTGATTTGAAGTGATGTTGGCAGTAAACACCAAAATGGGAACTCTGGTTCAATCTAAACCAAATATAGATCCAATTTTGTTTTTCATCACTAGTTTAGACTAGTGATTTAAAAAGCACTAGGCACCAAAAGGCGTCAAGGTCCAAAAACACCCGAAGCGCTAGGCACTCCCCCGAGCGAAGCAAGGCGCTAAAATATAAAAATATATAATATAATTAATAAATATAATTATTTAAATAAAAATCTAATAATAATTTCAAATAAATAAAAATTAATAGTATTAAAATCAAAATAATATATTATTAATCTAATAAATAAAAAATATTGTTAACAACGCATAATTGCGGTATCGCGCGGTTCGAGAGCGCTTGTGATAGCATGGCGTGAGAGCGAGAGCGGCAAAGCGGCGGCGACAATGGCAGCAGCGGCAAAGCGGAACGGCGAGCAAGGTTAGGGTTTGGAAAGACGCGGGAGAAAGGTGTTTTAGTTGGTAAAACGCTGGTTCGATTGCCCGGTTTAACCCGGGCGCTTGCCCGAAACCCCCGACGCCTGGGCTCAGGCAAACGCCCAGGTGGCGCCTCTTTGAAGTGAGGCACCTGGAAATGAAGCGAGGCGCTCGGGCCTCGCCTCACCTCGCCCGAGCGCTTAGGCGAGCGCCCGAGCGTCTATTGAAATCACTAGTTTAGACAGGCATAGATTGTTTTTTGGCTAGTTCTGCTGGTTTCAGACAGTTTGTGGTGATTTTGGCAGAAAAGCCCAAAGAGGAACTCAGTGGTCTGATCTAAACTAAATCTGGATCCATGTCATGAAGCAATATCTAGAATATTGTCATTATCTCATCATACTGATTGAGTATAGGAGATAAAGAAGCTAGAAACTTAGTTGATGCTATGTTTCACATTTTGAAAACCTGAACTTGAACCACTTTGATGGTGTGAATGGACATTGGTCATTACTGAGCCTCATGATAACTATTAATATGCATCTATTCCTATACATACTAATAATCTTGATGTCAGTTTCATTTGTTTGTACATGTTTTTTGTTATGTTTTGTACCATGTTGTGGAACATGAAATTTTATTATGATATGAATTTTAAACAATTTTTGCAACCCTGAACTCCTAGATCTTTTTGATCAAGCATCTTTATAAGACAGAGTAGTCTAATAATATTTTATTTCTTGTATGCTCTAAAGTTGGGGTCGGAACCAAAACGGACAACTTGGTCTTGGCACAACAGAGGACTCTCTTATACCACAAAAGATTCAAGCATTTCAGGTACATTGAGAAGTTTGTAATTCTTATTGTAAAATACAATTACTTCTATATGATTGAATTCCAGAAAAACAAATTTCTCCGAGTAATTGAAACCATAAGATTAACTGACTGTCTGGACGGGTCTGTTTTCATGGAGACTATTAGATTATCTAACTAAATAAATAGTTCATTTTAATTTGCTATTTCTTTTGCCTTGTATAACATGATGATAATACACACTGAAATTTGTGTGCTGTCTCTCAGAAATTCAAAATTTCTCTCTGATTATATTTCCTGTGGTGATTTACTTGCACATAGTCGCAGGTGTTTTATCTCACATTAATAACCTCTTAGCTTCTTATGGTCTCAGTTGCAAATATGTCTGCTATTGTTTGTCGTATCAGCCAATTCCAGTTCGGTTTTTGTCAGATCCATATCTGTATTGTCTAAGGCTGATCCAATTTTGGCTGATTTCTCAGCCTTATAGTTAGAAATCAGTTGTAGTTGGCTTGTTCAATCAAATACTAGCAAAATAGACCAATTCAAGCCAATTTGACATATACAAAAGAAAAGAAAAAGGAGAGGAGCAAAGGAGAATTGGGGAGTTGAAATGAAAGAAATATAAATAAGCAACCTGTGTTTATGTCTGTGAAATAGAGTAGAAGATGCTGCAACTATTGCGTTTGTGCTTTCTATCAATGGTACCTATTGTGTTTGCGCTTTCTATGAATGACAGTGAAGATCTCAGGTTGATACTTTGAAGACACACTTTATCTGTTGTGATAGCTTTTCAAGAATGCTTCTATGGTTGTCCTCTAGTTATCTTTGTCTTATTCCTTATTGTTGATTGAGCTACTTTCTGAAATTTTGTGCAATTCCTATATTTCATAGATGTATTTATCCAGCAACCTTGGAGGACTGCTTACTTGCTGCATCAGTTAAAACCTAATCATTAAAACAATGATTTTTTTCTCTTCACATTAGACCAGCTTATGGAGAATGCCTTTCTTACCTAGATTTTTTACCTGTGATTGAGCATCACTGAGCATGGGTTTATGTCTATTCAAAATTTATTAAATTGAAACAGGTAAGATGAAAACTTTCTTCTGGTCGAGGCATATCACAAATATGCCTCATGTTGTGCTTCATTCTGGTTTCTGAAAATTATACTCCATTATGATGATATTTATGATCATGGATGAACAACTGAAGGCATATTAATTATTGACAAATTAAGCCGCTATTAGTTTATTTTCATTACTGATATAATATATATGTATCTAGTTTCTGAATTTTGATTCTCTTCTTTGGAGGTGTATGATGCTCCTGTATGGATGCTTTAATCTTTTACACTGTTGGATAATCATCAGGTTTATGTGACAAAATGATCGCTGCGGGTGCTGAACATACTGCTGCAGTTACAGAAGATGGTGATCTCTATGGTTGGGGTTGGGGTCGTTATGGAAATTTGGGTTTGGGTGACCGTAATGATCGCTTGATTCCAGAAAAGGTTGCTTCTATCAAGGTATAGTGTGCTTTCTTTAATGTTTACTTTTTTGAAGGAAAAGAGATGTTTTGCACTCTAAAATATGGTCACCTGAATTACAATTCAGTCCAATGTGAAAACTACCTTCACTAGACAGTTTAATTTGTTGGTGTCTCACTTCTCAATGATAACTTCCCACCCAGGATTTTTCCTTTTCAGTCTGTACTGAGTTGTGGCTGATTGGCAACCAACATGATACATTGGCGGAGAGCGAATTTTCTATCGGATATGAACATTGATGTGATTTTAAGGGTTAATGAGCAAAACTTTTAATTCTGAGGATCAGTTAAATATAAAAAGATGTAGATGTAGATTGAATATTATGTAAAATCCCTGAAACAAAATTGATTAATTAATGAATGTGTGGTAAAAAGACTAGGTTGCATTTATTATGTTTTACTATATCTTTATTCTAATCTCGAACAAAAGGTGTCAAAGACATTGATTTTCTGATTCAGATTCCAATGAAATACCAAAAGCCATATCCCATTTTTAATCGTGAAATTCTCTTATGGTCTTCATAAGGATCATATTAAGCCTTTAAATGAGGAAAATCTTAACACTTATATAATCTTATTAATTTAATACTTATGGTGATCCATTGCCACAGGTTCTCGGTCTTGTACTTCTTATCTGGGAAATTGAACCTACTTTCAGAGAGACACTGTCAATTAACCTTTATATTCATGTGATCTTTAGAGGTATTTGATATTCTCTTGTACTTCAATGACTATATGCAGGAGAAAAGATGGTCCTCGTTGCATGTGGATGGCGTCATACTATTACTGTCTCCTCCTCTGGGAATTTGTACACATATGGTTGGAGCAAATATGGTCAATTAGGACATGGAGACTTTGAGGATCACCTCAGTCCGCAATGGTTGGAAGCCCTAAAAGATAGCTGCATATCTCAGGTTCTAATAAGCGTTTTTCCTAATATCATATATGTATCCCTTTGCAGAAGGGAATATCTTTTTCTTTTTGCCTCTCAGTTATTGTTTCATTTATTTCATCATTCGTACCATTTATGTCTGAATTACCTTCTTCACTTAATGCTATGTTTGTGCTGAAAGGTTTTATACTGAAAGTTCTACAACATTGATAATATGGCATAGATCTTATTCTTGTTCAGTAAAACATAAGGTCCTACATTTTGTTTAAAGCCTTGTCAATATCCTCTGGCTAGTTTTATTTAAGCTTCTTTTTGTCAGCTGATTATCTTCATTGTGTTCTCAATCAAAACTGATAGACTGGAACTATTGCCATCTAGTAAGGGTAATGTGGAGCTTGCCTAGTATCATTATAGGCAGTCTTTTCCTGATTACTGATGATTTTAAGGTTGAACTATGTTGCATTATTCTGCTTTTTTTCTGGTGCAATAAGTAGTCCATTTAAGATAGCAACTAAGAATAATGGATCTCCTGGAGCTTTATTCTCCAACAATGATGATATTAGTGTTGGGTAACATAATTTAACTTTGTTTAATAGTTCATTTTCTCTATTTGCATAGTAGTCAATTTTATTAGCTTGCACTTTACAAATTCGTTTTTTTTCTTTTTCTTCAGATTTCAGGTGGCTGGAGACATACTATGGCACTCACATCTGATGGAAGACTATATGGTTGGGGATGGAACAAGGTTTGCTTCTTTATTCTCAATCTTGAGCCCACTCAATTCCCTAATTGTATGCTACCTCATATGTCAGTCTTCATTTTGTTACTTTTTTAGTGAACTACCATAGCCAGAACAATTTTGTTGGAAGTTGGAATTCTCTTGCTTGTAAAACAAAAGCTTCTTCAATGTTCTGTCTTAATACATCCACTTTGCACTATATATTATAACGACGGTATATGCATATATATATATATATATATATATATATATATATATATATATATATATATATATATATATATATATATATATATTTGTGTGTGTATATCAGCTGATATTGGACAAAGCCTTAGTTGATATTAGACAAATACCTATCAAGTTTATATCTATTCTACAGTTTCCATATTGCCAGGCACTTATGTGGAGATAACAGTATCGAATTGGTGCACCCTTGTCATTGTGATCTTCCAGGTTTCTCATGAACCAGGTTGGATGCTGTAAGCCAGACAGTTTAAAATTTGATATCTGTGTTTTTGGGGAAAATATTAAAAGTGATATAAAATTCTTCCATTATGGGATATAAATGACTGTCAGAGTTAAAAGACACAATGCTGACTGGATGCAGAGGCAGCTTATATAACTCATCAATATTTAGGCAGCATGATGCCTACACTATCATATAATAATTTGCTAGTAAAGCAACAACTACCCCATCTTGTATCCATTGGATTCATATCTATCTCATTGTATTTTGAACTTTTTTAGCAACAATCATGTATTAGCAGTATTCTAAATCATGCTAAGTAAAAATGACAGAGCTAATCAGGAATTCAAGAGATTGATGGTTAACTACATGTGTTTTGCTTCTTGTTGGTTCTATAAATGCAGTAAGTAAAATTCCCCTATAACCTGATGAGTAAAAGAGCTGCAGTTATGAATTTAGGTTTATCTTTGATCTTGAAGTTCTTGAATGGCTTAGATGTTGAATAGTTTTATTACAACATTCGAATTATTGTGGTTCATGCTGTAGTGGAATAATTTTTCCTGTTCTTGCTGTGGTTCTTACATTATGTCTTTTATCTAGTTTGGTCAACTTGGTATTACCGATAATGATGATCCCTGTTCTCCAGTACAAGTTAAGTTTCCGGAGGAACAGGTACATCCCTACTTTATATGTTCTTTAATCGCTAAACTTTGATAATTGATGCATCATTGAACTCCTGAAATGCTATCACCTTTTTCCTTGCATAACAAGACTGCAGCAGAAAAGGCTATACAGATGCTGACTTATTCTCACAATAACAAGCATCAGTTGTGGTTATATTTTGATAGAAATTATGCAGCACTGATCTCTATATCATCTGATATATCTCTCAAATCAATTGACAGAAGGTGAAGCAAATTTCCTGTGGATGGAGACACACCCTTGCTCTTACAGAAAGAGGAAATGTTTTCTCTTGGGGCAGGGGCACAAGCGGACAGCTTGGCCATGGTGATATCGTTGACCGGTATGCTTGAAACTCGGCAAACTTAATCTGTTGATATGAATATAATTCTCTTAAACAATATCAATCTTTTAACAATCTATGACTTCTGCCCTCAGGTATGTCACCACATTTTCTGTACAATATGTTATTTTGTACAATAAGGACCTAATATACAAAAAGCTGGTAGGAATGCCAAGTATTATCATCTGACATGGTTTGGGCTATGTGAATATAATGTAGATCATAGAAGATACGGTTGTGGTAACAGTGAATAAAATCAAAAGAAAAAAGTAAAAAATCTGGAAGATTTGAATCTGGATTTGAACAATATATTGTCATGGTCAAACCTTTTCACTGATTGGTGTCCTTGATGATGATGCTTGTTTTTGTTCACTTGTATACAAACTGTTATAAGAATGCCTACATACCTATGTTTGTTTTCTGAGTGATTTCATGTGAATGTTAGGTTGCATCTTCCTTTTTCTCTTTTCTGGCTCATTGTTTTCAAAGAGGGAGGGAAGATTACAAATAGCTTGTTTTATGTCTATCAACCATGAACCACAACTAACAAGAAATCTGACATTTTAAATGTGTTTGCTAATTTTCTAAGGAATATTCCCAAGATGATAGAGGTAATAAGCAAGGATGGATTAGGCTGCAAGCAGATAGAATCCTCTAAATTTTTACCTTCATCAGGTAACTATGCTTTATGAGACATGATTCTACAGATAACCTATAGCTACAAACTATCGTGCTGCCTTCTTATATTTCACAGGCAAAATCTGGGTTTCACCGTCCGAAAGATACGCCATTGTTCCTGATGAGAATGTAAGTCTTGGAATATCTCAAAAAATTCATTAAATACTAATAATGATTTGGTCGGCTAATGATTCTGGGTTTTCTTTACAGATTGCAAAGCATTCGAGAAGCCCAATTAAGGGTAATGGAAGTGATGCAAACGTCCCAGAGAATGATGTTAAGAGGATGCGAGTGTAGCTCTTCACTGTGCTCCCTTGTGCTGAATATTATGCAGATGTAAACCACCCTACCTTATTTTCCTTTCCTTGAATTCTAGGCGATCTTAATCACATTAAGATCTTACTATATGTCCATACTTATCTGTAAAATCTAGATCTCTAATTGCCCTTGTGGCAGTAGCACTCGTTATGCTCTTGAGATGAATTCAGATGAACAGATGGTGTTTAACCTTCGCTAATTTTTCATCTTTTCACTAAGCTAACGTCAAAAATCTATTTTAACAAATACTACGATATGTACATTGACACCATTTAAAATGCCATTTATGCAATTATTTTATGTAATTGTATTATCTTCAAATTTTTTATTCCAAGGGCACATATGTTGGGTAAAACCGGTTGACCATTATATAGTGAATATATATAATTTTTAATTTTGACTTAGTAAAACTAGCAGCAGCACAAAGCGATGAAAAATAAAAGAATTTGTAGAGATGCAATTGACTTAAAAATTAAAAATTTTATTTAAGAAAATCCAGGTGAATTGGAAAGTTTCCAGGCTAAGCAAAACAGTGTTCCCCGGCCACTGAGTCATCGCGGATCCTAATCCCTGACCTTATTGGGCCTACGATTACGGAGCTTTAGCCGACCAGTTTATTTTGGGCCCCTGGCGAGTATACCAACAGATAACGACCGACTGCGGCTTTCGATCGAATTAGGGTTTCGAGGAGAAAAAGAACGGTGAAGACGAAAGGATTCGCTCCGTCACTCTTTCGTTCTCTTCCTTCGCGGTTGGAATCGCAGCAATGGCGGCGGAGAGCAGGAAAGAGCGCCTAGATCAGCCCTTGAAGCCCTCCTTCCCCGAGAGCCTTCTCGTGAACGGCAAAACGACCGCGCGCGGGACACGAGGCCGCAAAGCCGCCGCCGCCGCCACGAACGGAGACTCGGTAGTAAAACCCGTCATGGCTGCGATCCCGCGAAGCCAAGTTCTCGGCAAAGTGAAGGACTTTTTGGGGGTGATCGCTGAGGCCAACGAGAAACTAGAGGTTGACGTGTGCGCGAGTTCTCGCGCGGACTACAACGTAGAAGTGCTCACTGGGAACGAGGAAGAGTACATCGAGATGGATTTGCTCCTGGGCGTCACCGATCTGCACACTGCCGAAGCCGTGGAAGCAGCTGAGGCTGCCATGAGCGGCTTCCGGCCGTCGGCACCCTCCATTAGCAGCAGCTCCTCTGACTCAGATGACGACAGTGATGACGACGCAGAGAAGCTTAAGGTGGGGAGCGATGAGTCTGTGCGCAGTGACACGCGAAGTAAGCGTCCAAAAATTGTTGTGCTTGATTCAAGTACGGATTAGAGTTGGCCAAGAGACAAACACTGCAATGGTAATGGCCAAGAATCAGCGTTATATACTCTCTTTATCTTTTATTGTTAGTGGTCTCGTGATGTTCCTAATCACGCTTACAACCATTTGTTGCAGAAGATGCATCTTGGTGCATATCAGGTTCGAAGAATTATTCCTGGGGACCTTTTTACTTCATAATGCAGCTGTTGGATTCACGAATGAGTATGTTTCTGCTCCCAACGTGCTGCATTACCATAAGAGCCATTGTGTTTCAGATATCTAATTTTCTCTTCTGTCATTAAAAATTATTAACTTGTAGACTATGCGAGTAGTTGAAGAATGATGTTTCGAATGTCGTTGCTGGATAACTTTGCCTTGTCCTTTTCTTTATATTGATAAGAAATGATGCAATCCCATGTGTGTAGAAAATTCACATTGCCTTGATGCTGTCATTGATATGATGCACAAGCAGCAATCTGTTGAACTTGTCTATGTGGAAATCATTTACTTGCAAGAATTTTTGCATTAAGCTGAGTACAAATCATTAAAATGGCATTGGATCTCACAGGCTATTTTTTCTTTCCATTACACTGTCCTATATATTTTCATTAGTGGCAATTTCATGCAAGCATCAACAAAGGAATTCTAAGGCTTTAGTTTAATTGCTGATTTTATCTCAACTGATAGTTTCCCCTACGATGATTCTGAAAATTGTAAGTAGGGCTGGAGTCTTTAAGTTCATGTGGTATTGACATGACTTGATCCTATACGCATGAGATCCATCATGGAAGCAAAATTCTTGCAGAGATAGAAGGTTGAATGACTAACCAGAGGACACTGTTACTGGAAAATCTTTAGATACTCTTCAACATCATGTGGTATGCCAAGCCTAACCTGGTATTGTGCATGAGATCCATGTTGATATCAAAATTTTGCAGTCTTGTAGCGGTTGAATCTTAGAATGACTAATTACAGGACAGTGAGAAATTTTATAGAAAAAGCTGTACCTTGGAAGTCTGCAAACTATATCATATGGTCCAGTGAATAACCTTGGTATGTCCAATGAGTTTTAAGCCTGCATCTCGAATCTTGTATTTTTTCCCTTTTTGTCTAGGGCAAAACCCCCTTCTCCATTCCTCTGGTTTTTTTGCCACTAGTAAGTGGAATTATTTTGATACTTCTTAGGCAACCTACCTTGTGCTGCTTCTTTTGTTTATCTTTTCTACCCAGAAGATCTTGGTTTGACATCTTTCATCTATGCTATTGTCAACCAAAATGATGATAAATGAGGAGATCAATGTCAGGATTAGATAGGATTCCACTTTTTAGTCGTAGTAAGTTACACACACAGCAGTGCTGATTTAACTTTTTTCAGCATTACATAATATTGACAGAGACTTAGGAGACTCTTTCCACTTCACATAGTTGTACTGTTCGAAAGTATGATTTCGCCCTTTATGAACAACCCCCTGCATCACATCCTCCTGCTGATGACCTCCTCAAATACCAAGTCCATCTGTGTCAAACCTTTGAAACCCTAGGTTTTGCTCAAATTCTGGTCGTCTGCTTTTTTTTATTTTTTTGACTACCCTGCTGCCTCATTCACCATTTCATGCTCAACCAAAGAAACTCCCAATGATCACTGAGCTTGAAGTCTGCTCATAATAAAAGGCGACTGACTGATTATGTAAACATCTCGTGAACAACCGTCGGCATTGGCTGAAATAGGAGAGAGAATATTGCTGAAACAAGGAGCAGTGACAAGATTTTGATAGTAGTTTTAGCAGCCAATATCACAATAGACATACTCTTCTCATCTGTTCCATTGCCTGTGTCTAAATCTTTTACATTCAAAATTTCCCCGGAGGCTTTCTGTCATCTTCCGAAATCAAATTTGTCGTAGAAGTGTCATCCTCGCACAGTTCGCCGACTGCAAGATAGAAGTGTCATCTTCACACAGTTAGTCGACTGCAAGATAGAAGTGTCATCTTCATGGTTAGTCGACTGCGAGGTCTACTCCACAGAAATCTAATAAACATGCATACTTATATATATATATATATATATATATATATATATATATATATATATATATATATATATATAGAGAGAGAGAGAGAGAGAGAGAGAGAGAGAGAGAGAGGTGATGAATTGAAACTTGTGGATAGCGATGATATGTAATCTTATCTTGTGATGCAAAGAAAGGTGGGAGTGCTGTTGATGCCTAGTTTTGATTGAGAAAGGAAATTAGAAACAAAGGAAGAAGAAGACACCAAAACTCTTGTCCAAGTACTTTTGAATATTGCTCGCAATCCCAAGATAGCATTGTTTATCCTGCTTTCTTGGTCCACCTTGTTTTACTCGTTCATCATTCAAGGATATATTATTAGGATGAGATAACAAGAGCTACACTGTGATGGCCAAGAAACAATCTCGTTGGTTGGTCTCTGAGGAACACATCCGTGATTTCTTAGAACAATATCATGACAGCAAATGAGTCATTTGTACTGTATTGCATTCACTAATCATATGCAGTAACTTAAACAATGGTAATGTCAAACATAATTCGTGTAATACAACAAGACCGTGCATGGCCATTAATCAAAATCTCCCCCCAAACGATGCAGACAACGGGCTGGTAGAAATTGAATCACCTGCTTGTGTGGTTTTTGTTAGTGCTATACAACATCAAAATTCTTGAAAACAAGCTCTGCAATCGGTGTGTTACTACTTTCCGTTGATTATACCATCACCAGCCAATCAATGAACCAATCAATGAAATCTGTACATCTGTCTACTGTTAACTATCCCGCAAGGCGATTCATTTGGAGTTGGGATGCATCCTCTTGGAGAACCTCACTTGATCCAAACTTCCCAAGCGAAGATATAGAACAAATCAGAGTCGGGTTTGTTTGCAGTGCAGTTGATGATAGAGGCGTCAGTTGAAACAGGATAACACGGACAGACAAATTCTTTCTTATGCCCCTCCTCTGTTGCTTGTTCTGATTTCACTGTAAACATGCAGTGCCTCTGCCGTAAAAGTTTCCAATTCTTGGACAATTGGAAGTAAACCACTTGGCAAAATGCTGGAAGCAGCATCTTGAAGTCGTTTTAATGTTGCCTTGTGAGTCGATCTCTTCTCATCCAATCTCTGTCTCAAGGTGTACAATGCCATTAAGGAATCATCTCCGTTCTTCGGCCGGCCCTCATGGCCTGACAGAATCTCTAGATGCCCATTTGTCTGATTTGCCCGCCTAGATTTTAGCCTTCTGTCATAAACTTGCAACAGCCGCTCTTCTTCAAGTCTTTGCCGTCGTTCCTCCTCTCGACTCTTCCGTATCATGCGGATGATCTCTGCAAAAGCACGCATCCTTTCAAGAACCTTTTCCTCCGAGATACTCCTAATTGCATGGTGCCAATCGTTAGAGATGATAAATGCAGATGGAGCCCCGAGCCTGGTTGGGGAGAAAGGTGCGAGTCCATCAGGGGTTTGCTCTTGTTCCTGAGGAAGCCATTTCATTAGCCATCCATTGAGGGCTTCAACGTAAGCTCTCTGGATTCTTATCCACTCATCGAAACAGTTACACCAGTTTAGCAGCTCCAGCTCCAATTTCTTTGTCGCCTTTGCAGCAGGTCCTTTTGGGCTCGTGGATTTCATCATCAAGCTATGGCTTTTGCAGTTGGACACAGCACGCAACTGCTTGTGATGGCAATCCAACACAGACTTCCACATTCTTATATATCTGCATGAAAGGAAGATGGAAACTATGATCATGTTCTAGAACATACAAGGCTAGCCAAAAACGAAGGGGATTTCAAAGGAATATATAATTAATCAACTTTTTTAATAATTATATTTACAAGAATTGATATGCTAATAACATCCAGAAAATTAACAGATCAGTCTTACAGTATTGAAGTTAATGTCCCGGTAAAGAGTTATGCAAAATGCTCGCTTCTGAAGCATCAGATGACTAAATTTCTACTGACGCTGCCAAGTGATTTTGAGATATTTGCATTGTGGAACTGTGGTGTGTTCTTTAAATATCTCGATCATCAGATTTACTGGATATCAACAACTTGATCCGAGAAACAATTAGCTTACACTTCGATCACCAAAAGTGACTAAATACTAAGATATCAAACAGAGCATTTTGATGTGAGCAAATATCCACTGTACAAAGAGGTTGGAACTTTCATACCCTTGGATGAGTTCGATAAGCAGGGGCTGCAACTCTTCATCTCGTATCTTGTGCATCCTGCTTGAGATAGCATTAGCTGATTTAATGATAATGCTTATTTTTGTACCCAGCTTTCTTACGGATGCCCAGGTCAAGTCAATCTTGGAGTTCTCTGCCCTCTATCGTCTAAAGCTCTGAGCCACTTGTGCTTCTTGTCATAGCTGACCCGTAGTTTTTCTTCATCCTAGAACAAGCACCTAAGCCATTTAACATACATGCCGATTCTTCAAAGAATTCAAGGACAAAGCAGTTATAAAATAACAAATCATGATCTTATCATCTACTGTCATTCAATTTATCATAAATATGCAATCACAAAAGTCTTAAGACCATGATCGACATTATGCATTCAGCACCTGTAACCTAAGGTCAATAGACGGGTTTCAAATTTTACATATCAATACATGGCACATTTGATGTTGCAAAATTGTTGACAAGTCCAAATGATATCACACAGAACCAACATGGCAGCTTGAAGTATGTCATCTTGAAACTACAAGCACAGCTTTAGAGATTCCCATTACAGTCCTTGACCAAAAAAAGGAAGACGTGAACCAAAAATATATGACGCAATAGCATTTTATTCTTCACTATGTAGATCATTCAGTACTTGATGGTTTTGATTTGAAATATCTATGCAAGACTATCAAGAAATTCACATAAGCAACAGTCTAATGACATGGCTTTTAATTCCACAAGCACTATGGAATTATTCCACCTGGTTATCTCAAATTTCATCCTGGTGTACATTCTATAAAGTAGATCCATACCTTTTCTTTTCCTTTCTCATGTCACATGGAAATTAAGTTTCAGTAGTTTTTCTATATCCACATGTATTTGTGATTGCATTGGAGTGGGATAGATACAAAGACCAAGTAGCATCTCTTCTCCTCTGGCCAGTCAATTGCAGAAGAGCTTTAATACCTATATTATGAAAAGTAGCCTGATTTCATGCTTAACAGTTTGGGAGTACAGAGATGATAACATTAATGTCATATCTTTGTGACACTAGATAAGTCAAACCCTTGGCCATCAGCTCCCATTCATCCAATGAGGAACTATATAAACCAGTTTGAACTGAACTCATAATGTATGTGCACAGCAGTATGCATGACTATTACATTTATCTTAATGAAGGCTGGTTGGCAACTTAGCTCAAGTCTCCTGACACCTGACTTTTCTTTTTTTGGAAACTCACAAGGTAAAATGTTCAGGGATTCTCTGATTTCAGCCAATGAATTCTAAGGAAGGTGTGATACCTTTTCATCCAACTTTTATTTGAACAACTCATCAGCATAACAGGATAAATACACATATCCTTATTTTTTTTACAGAGAGACAAAACTATTTGAGCTTTTGGCCCATAAATCCCAAACGCTTTTTATAAACTTAATATTTAAACATTATATACATCCCCCTATCTTTTTTTTCAGTAAGAGACAGTTAAATTTGGCCCATAAATCTCAATTTCCTTACATTCACAATTTTTATCTATGAATTGGACTACTGAACTAAACAACCTTATTCTATTCTAATAGCAATAAATTGCAGTCAGAAAATAGTTTAGGTTCGTTCTTGTAGATTACGAATGTTCCAAAATAATACAACAAAGCAAAAAAGCTACCATATGAGATAATGACTAAATTTCTAATGCAAAATCGGAGAGCAGTATTTAGATGGATTCTTGTAATATGAGCTCTACCTTGACTTCTGTAGAGTTTCTTCTCCCATACATACAACTTCTCCAATGTTGATGAAAGGCTGCCAGATCTTGCAACAGTGCTGTTTTGAGCAACTGCATTGCCAGCTTTTCTTCTTATTGTGCTCTTACTTGAATGCCGTGACGGAGAAAGGCGTGAATGTATCAACCAAGGCAGAGCCATGCGATCCCAAATCCTGAAGAGATGACTGGAACGAGATTTATAAGATTTACAAACTCTGTGTTCATTCTAGATTAATCAGCCTCCCCAAACTAGAGATATTCTTCCATAATTATGTTACAATGATCATGCACTAAAATTTAGCTTCTTTAGAGTGCCAGTCTTGCAGAAAACAATTAAAGCATCTATATAATACAGAAACAATGACTGAAGAATATTATAAGAAATTTTAGAATGCTTAATACCACTATGGCATAATGTGATGCTTGAAAAAATATATATATATATATATATATGAAAGCATGAAGATAGAAGTTGTCTCCAGCATCTGCAAAGAATTTTCCTAAAGATTCTAATGATCAAGAGCACAGCTGAAATCAGAGGATGAGATCATTAGTTAATTTATATTGAATTAACATAGGATCAACTAACAAAGGCATTAAAGTGTTGCACTTCACACCAAAAAAACTCAAGTACTACAAAGCAGATAGCAGAGCAACTAGGAAAATGCAGTGGTTAAACGTGCATATGGTTGAATGTATGTGATAATATGCTTTTCATAGTTTCTTTCAAGTTCAGTGGCAACATAAGGCATCCAATGAAGTAGAACATAGGAGCCAAAATTGAACTCATACCTAAAAAAAAATTAATATGATCATTATGGAAGCCAAAGAATTCAAACAGTGACTGCAAACAACAGGACAATTTGGATAAGCAAACAAGATATGAGATAATGTAGATGTAGAAAATTTCCTTTTTCTTAACTTGGATCCCTCATGCCTTCAGTAAGTGCACAACCCTGGTCCAGATAATGTAGATGTAGAAGTAACCCCACCCATGTAACCCTATGGCTTCTCTTTCTCAGCTCCAGTTTGCAAATTTCTTCGACATGACTAGCACAGAACATGAAACCAGAAACAGATGAACCAATCTAAATCTTACCTCTATGCATTTTACTTCTTGATCGGTATGGCAACTTGCCCAGCTCAAGCATCTGTGATATGTCTTCACCACAACCAGCAGCTGAACTGAAATGCTCCTCAATCTCCTGCACAACTTCCATCACATCCCTCGCACCTTCAACAGGCAATGGCTGATCATCACTATAAGCAGACAATGGTTTCTCACTGCTGCGCACGCTCTCCTCAGTAACATATGAAACATCCTCAAATGTCACCCCTTTCTTCTTCCCACTGGATCCTGCATCCTCCCCACCACTTATCGTTTTACTGCCTGCCGAACTGCTCCTGCTCTCTTTCTCTTCCAACTCAATCCCAACCTTCTCATGCTTTCCTCCAATTTCACGACTGGGACCTGAATTTGAGCTTCTAGAGAGAGAGTCCTGTCTCAAATCATCATCTGCTTCCTCTTCAAGATCAGGAATTCCTTCCTGCTTACGCACCTCGCTCAAATCAGTACTGCTTATGGAGGAGCGTGTACCATACTTTCCTCCGGAATAATAGGGCAAGACCTCCTCGTAGTAATTGAAGGGGTCGAAGAAGTCCCAAGAAGAGGCTTCGTTAGGTGGTGGTTGAGGTGGAGTACCGGGGGCAACCGCCGGTGCCGAAGGACCTGCCCTATCCTCTCTTTCCTGCGGCGGAGATCCAATTGGAACACCATAGAAAGGATGCCCATATCCATCATACGCAGAATTCGGCCAAGGTGATGCGAACGGATCCTGGTAGACCATTGTGGGGATCGCCGTCGATGACCTGATGAACGTAGAATTAGGGCTCGTAGGCGAAAAGCGATGATGAGAGGAAGATGAAATCTCTCCTTCACCACCACTCCCGACGCTGCTGGCCTTCCGGTCGGCGAACGAAGTGGAGCCGCCTGCATCCTGCGGGCTCGCCTCGGACTCCGAACCCGAGGACAGAGGCAGGTGGGAGCCCTCCGGCGACAGGGAGTGCGTGAGTGACGTCACAGACGAGGAAGTTGACGAGGCAGCGGCGGAGGTAATGGCACTGCCGCGTCCAGTCCGGGCCTTCCTTTTGCCCTCGGATGAGGGGAGGACGAGGTCGGGGGACCCCGGCGGCGAGGCCGGCGCCAGCTCCTCGTGGACGAAGTGGTGGAACGCGTCCCCGACGGCGGCGAGCGCCCGGAAGTAGGCCGCGTGGGCGGCAGCGAGGGCGTACCGGCGGTCTCTCGCCGCGCGGATCAGCTCCGTCCGCTCCCGGCAGAGTGCGACCAGTTTGGACTCCTCCGCCTTAGAGCTCCCGCATCCCATCTCCCACCGCCGCCGAGGAGGATAAGAACCTTAACCGCTCCGTCGCCAACCGTCATCGCGTTCCGACATAGACGAAGGCCGGCGATCACGCACCCTAAACCCAGGTGGATCGCTTCCACACCGCCTCTTTGTCTCCATCCATGAGCGCGTGCCAATTCCAAAATAACGTAACGACTCGCTTGTAACAGTCCGCTCGAGGGATGAAGTCTCCACGAGGCGGAAGAGGAGGCGTCGGAATCGTGATCCCAGACGGAATCGGAAACGGCGAAGTAACAGCAGTTGTGATGAAGAGCGAGAGTGGCCGGCGCGACCGGGGCCGCGAAGACGAGAGCCGGAAGAGCTCCGCTCCTCGATGACAGGGATATCAACGTGTTCACATCGGGGAGTTGCACAGGGAGTAGGAGTATTCGTCCGTTACGCTGGTCAGAGTTGCATGGGTCCCATTCGACGGTCATCCAGTGATATCGCGGGTAGGGAAATTGAGTGAAGGCGACGGGGAGGAATAAATCGTTCAGGCAGGCGGGCTTTCTTAGAATTAAGAGTAAAAGAGGATTGACCATTGGAATGCTGACAAAAGTCAAACTTGATGGGGTTGGATGTTTGACTGCACCGTTCAAGGTTTTGTGATCGCGTAATATAATATAAAATGCCGCGGCTTGATCATGGAATACGGTCGAGGCCATTTCCGCGTTGATAACATTTTGATTGGGTGATTATTAATTCCAAAATTTTAAGATTTCTTTAAATAGTTTATATTAAATACATAAATATAGTGCAACTTAATAAGTTTTAGTGTTTTAGATTCTGATATTATAATATCACCGTGTATAATAATATCAAATTAGATAAAAACGAAAGATGCTTATGGAAAAAAAAAAAAGCATATCTTAACAAGAGGGGAAGATGTTCAAGGATCAACAACCATCATGTATCCTCTAAACTTGAGAAGATGATTATTCCAAGAGCTACATGACCTAATCAATTCATATTCTTACTGAGTTTTGTTTGATCGTTCTACAGTGTTATCCAACCAAGAAAATGAATAGTTCATTATGTCTTGTCCAAATGTGTATCGTCTCTAAGATGACTATATATGAAGGCCATTATGCTGTTAGGATATAGCCTGGCAAATTGAGTTAGACCAACCTCGTGTCCGCCTGCACTGCTAGAACGCATCGGAAGGAGTTGGAGAGCTACGAATCGCCCTTTTGATACACGCACATCGACGTAAATGCAAGTAGATCATCATGGGGAGGAAGAAGTTCCAGACTTGGGAGGCCAATCACAGGCTGCACGGACCCATCCGATCTGCTGCCTCTCGTTGTCGTAAACCACCATGAGGTCTTGCAGAGAGATGTCTGTGAACACCCAACAAGCTCATCAAAGTCAGTCGGACGAAGAACGTGGAGTTCATGATGCCATGTTTACGAGCCATGTACCTCCGATGACATTGAGATTTCCGAGTCCGACTTCGGTGCCGTTGAGAATTCCCAAGCACGCATTGCCATGTTTCTGCGATCAAGAACAACAGAGTCCAGCAATTCAACCTTTCCTGTCTCAATTGTCCAGTTTACAGAGAGAGGGAGAGAGAGGGTTGTGATGCTCACTGTGATGATGAGGTAGTTCTCTGGGGGTACTTCGAGCAACGTTCTCTTCGCATTCACAAAGCTCAGAGCTAATGTCTTGAAGTACTGCTTGACATCATTCACAGACTTGAATGGCTTCTGCCCTCTCAGCACACCGCAAGAGATGGGTCGTCGAACACCTCCTTCAGCGGCGTCTTCGACAGGTCACTCTTCACCTGCAAGAGGTCAAACCGTTGATTCTGGAACAACTTAGCGAAAGAACTGAAACGAGTTCCTACTTACAGCTGATAGCAATGCTTGGTATGGCTGAAACCCAAAGTAGGTGTAGGTGCTGCCCGTATCCAAAACCACCTCCTTTTGGTTCACTCCGAGAGATCGAGTCCCCCATTGGAGGTTGGCTGACCCGAGCGAGTAATAATTCCTAATGCAAAACGAAGTTAGAGGACGGCAGATGAAATCCAAGATTTCCAGCAGAATGCAGCTCACCGGGATCCAATCCGAGACATGGGCGCCCAGGTCATCCGAGAGCTGGGCACCAAATCATCGCCGAAGAAAAGATAGCCGCCTCCCTTGGCGCTGAAACAGTGGCCGACGACGTTCTTGGTCGCCCCTCGATCGCTTAGCTGCGACAGAACACTAACCTTCCCGGTGCCGAGCCCGAGAACTCCGTCGGTGAGCGCTGGGATGTTCGGGCTCGTAAGCTGCTGATTGTAACCACACCTGGACATGTCTCCGTGACACGTTACTGAGCAGTCTACAGATTGGAAAGATTGAAGTTTTATGGAAACAATGGGGTGAGGTTGCTGACCCGAAGGCGAGGATGGGGCGGGCGAGGGTGCGGCCGAGGGAGAAGGCGTCGGCGACGAGGACGCCGAGGGAGGAGCCGCGGTCTGCGTATTCGATCTCGTAGTCACATTGGCCGCAGTTCTGATCCGCGGGAGGAGCCGCGGTGCCGGAGTGGAGGGCGGCGCAGAGGGGTTTTTGCAGGGAACAAGATTGGTGCGCTTGGGTCGGTACCACGGGTGAGGTCCCTGAAGTCGACGAATCCAAAGGAAAAGGATCGGATTTTTCTTGAGAATCTTACGAAGATTTTTGGGAAATTAGAGAGGAATTTGGGGAGGATTGGGAACAAAGATTCGACCTTGGGGCAGCGAACGCACGGGGCGTCGCATTGGATCCAGGTGAGGTCGCTGCCGGTGTCAACGTCCAAGAAGTAGGGCTTCGGCGGATCGCCAATGTTCATTTCCACGTAGTACAGCCTGCGAATTCGACAAAGAATCAGGTACAATAATACATAAATCTGCATAAACCCAGTTCTTGAGATGTACCCGTGCGGGTAGACATCGCCGTGGATAGGAAAGACAGCGGAGGAAGCGTCTGACGCCTTCGCCTTCTTCGGCGAGGGGGTAGTGACCGCGGCGGAGACGGAGGAGATCGCAGCGGCGAAGACCAGCGAGGCGAATAGGAGCCCTCTTCGGGCGGCCTTCCCGCCACCCATCGTCCACCGATTGAGATCGTGGAACGAATCGGAGGTGAAGAAAGCGGCGTCGGATGGTCGAGTCTAATTCTCCGCCGTCGGCTCTGACGCAAAAGAGAGAATGGAGAGAGGCGGAGGGGGAAGCTTCCGTCGACTCAACGCCCAACTTATAATCCTTCGCCTGGCGTAAGCATTGATTATACCTCAAATTTACCCTTTTTTTTGTTATTGTTATCTGCATCTATAATCCGCATATTTGATCCTAATTATTATAATTATAACTATAATATTTATTATAATTATCATTAATGTGGTTAACTATTTACAGAAGCCCGCTAATGATTAATAGTTAACAAAATTAATCCCTTTTTTTTTTTCCCCGCAGCTTCGTCTGTGACTCAATCCGCGTAAACGTGATATGGGTCCCACATCCGACAGCGAACCCAACCCTACGCGGACGTCGCTGGGACCCACATGACTACGCTGGCGAGAGAGCCGGATAAGAGGAGAAAGTTCAGGGGAGGATTTGACCGGGAGGCAAAACAAAGAATGACGAGGAAGAAGACAAAACTAATGGTGTTCTTGACAAAGAACACTTGACCACTAAGTTGTGTTAAGATGCGTCTGAAATATAAGCACATGATCAAGTTCTTCCTTGTTTTTGTTGTTGGTCTTAATGTGCAGATATAAACACTATTTACAGAGGTGAAACTATGTATATCATCAAATACTAAGCTTGCATTGAATCAAGAAGGTTTGATCATATCACACACTACAGATGACAGAAGGTGTCCTCTTCACCTCTAAAGGGAGAGGATAACAGGAAATGCAAGGGTGTTAAGCCTGCAAACCTGGTGCTACTGCAAAACCCAAAAGTTCGATGGCCTTAAGCACATCAGTGTATACATGGCTACAACCACCAACTTTTCAAGAAAAAATAAGTTCCTAAAAGGTTCATGATGTTACACGGTGTAGCAAAACCTAATTAATCAAAGCGCAACTCCTCTGGCAAGCCGCAAAGAGCTCGTATTGTGTGACTGGCCACATCCATTAGCTGCAGATACTCGTCTGCCCCATCGATTAAGCACTGCAAAAGAGTTAATTGTAATTAAATAATTATGAGTAATCAAGCATTTTAATGCTTCCATTTTATATCTATCCTAGTATTATAGATCACTATGAGGGCCTATTTGAAGCTGGAGACAACAGAACCTCACGAAAGAACATTTATAACATGTAGAAAACTACACGGATGATTACAAGAAAGAAACATATGATTAACTCTATGAGTAGGGCTGTGACTTTATGATAAAACAAATAGGAATCTGGAGGAGATCAAGAAAAATGCAAATGATCTATGGGGATGCCTCAAGGTTTTCCATAATTACCTAGGTTATGCCGTGGGTTTATAATATGTACAAAAACACCGGGTACACAACTAAGATTTATATAAACAAGACACTCAAAAGTTCTCTGTATCTACACATGCTGTGTGAGCAAGTATAGCCATTAAAAACTAGCACTCGCGTTGTATGCCTATATTCATTGAGGTCAAGTCATAATATAAGACCAATAGAACAGATGATTAGACAGAAGCATTAATGCTAACCTTGTCTGCTTCACCCAACTTCTTGCAGATTCTTGCCTTCTGTTCATCTGATATGTCATCGTTGTTAACTATCACCTCTAGTAACTGTCAAACTATCTTGAATCAGTACCATATACAACAAGAATTATGATTGCACAGTGAAAGTTAGTTGTAGGCGAGATACAACCTGATATAGCATTTGAGAGACTGGATATCCCTCAGCAATTACATTAGTAACCTCCTTGTTTGCAACATCAAAATCACCAGATTTGCAAGCTGTGAATACTGCCTGAACTACTTCTTGAGGATCACCTAAACAATCATGGTAGAAACAGTGATCATAACAGAAGCACAAAAGATAAGCTACTAGTCAAACAAAAAAAATATTCCACTTTAGGCATGACATATTATTGCTTTAAGACTATCATGTAATAGTTGCATGGACAAGAGCCAGTGTTCATTTGAATAAAACAGTAATGTATAACAGTGCCCATTACCAAAAGGAGTTGGAAAAAATCAAGAGTGAGCTCACAAAAAGACCATTACAGTCATCCACTAAACACTAATATATACAGCAACAGATCATCAAAGTCCTTTAACATAACCCACAAGCCTTATCCAGCTGCACCATCTGTGTAGAAGAACTTCATCCATCAGGGTTAGTATTTGAAAATACTTTAATAAACTATCCAACCAAACATTTGACCTTGAAGTGAGAGTTATGAAGTTTATGAACTAAAGGAAGACCTAGTACAACATTTAGTTCAAGAGAATGTTTGGTGGTCAAAACTCAAAAGCCAACCATCGTCACCCTACTGTTGAAGTTTTAGAGAATGACCAGGAATTTGGTTGTGATCAATTTTAACCAAGCTCAACCAACCAACATATTCATGGCATATTCACCTTGTTTGTACAACTAGACATTCATCATCAACTATTGGACCATAAAGGTTAAGGATTGTGTTACTCATTTTCAATCACATGAAATGAAATTGAATTCCATAAGAGAAAAGTGTTTGGTGTACAAACCATTCTATATTTATTTGTCTTTTTAACATTTTCTCCATTTGAAGGTTATATGACAGATGTAATAGTTACCATATAGTTTATGTGTGACTACGAAAATAATTTGAAAATGATCCCTAGAGAGAGAAACTAATCCCAATCAATGATTTGCTGATAGGAAGATTGTCTCCCAAAATAAATGAAAATAAAGATTCTCAAAATTGAAAAATTGGATGTCTGACCTGATTAATAATTGATTTGAGATCATTATTTATTTACTTTATTATTTGTTTAGCTTTTCTTCTACTTGTAATTGATAGACTATTAAAGGGGAAAATTTGTAAGCGATGGGAAGGTAGATCAGTGGAATGTATAAACATAGAAGTCATGCTCTCCCTGCTGGTGTAAGATCATTGTCCATGTGAGGTGTGTCTAGTATGAGACTACGAATACCTAGGTCAATGACTGGGAATTGGAAAACATCTAAAAATCATGGATTATTTCTTCTCTTATTTCCTTCTGCATAATTTCTCTGTTTTCCACTTGTGCTTTTCTTTCTTTTTTTAATAACCCATAGTTGCTGCCAATATAGAACTAAATGAATTGCCAATTTATGTCAATCCTGGTAAAATTACTTGGTTATAACTAGGATCACAAAAGTTTTTGTTTTTTTTGACAAACTGACTGAAAAATAGAGAGCTGCCTAATGCAATTTTTCTAGAAGATACATGAAATAAAATGTTAAAAACAAGTGAGAGAAAAAGTACCCCAGAGACACTAATGAGGTCCTTGGATGTAATGGATGATCCAAACAAGCGAGCTGCACTCTGAAAAGAATTGAACAGAATAGTTTTGAGACATCATAAAGTGTTGGTCTCATTGCTAAATTTCTGCATGACCAACTCCTCCAATCTTTCCTTTTCCTCAAAGGAGAAAAGTTACAACAATAGTAGATTAGGAGCACTTTAATGCCAAGAAAAGCTTTATCACTATGATAAAAGCAAACAGAAAGTAAAGAAAAAAAAATACCTGCAGGTATGTAATAGCACGGCGAAGATCTCCCTGAGAGATTGAACTCAAAGTAGAAAGAGCCTAGTTGGTTTTTATAAACAAAAGTTAGTATTTAATCACAATTTGTGCATTATGCAGATATCCTTAATTCCAAGGGAACTACTAGGTAACTGAAAAACACAATTCAATGGTCTGCATACCTCAGAATCCAGAGTCAGGCCTTCTTCACTACAAATGTGCAAGATACGACTACTCATTATACCCTCAGAAAGAGGTTTAAACCTGAACTTTGCACACCTGGAAGCAAGTGGCTCTATGATCCTATACTCAGAAAAAGGATAAAACTGAAGGAAATTAGATTATCAACTATTTAAACGAAGGGAGACAATTGTTATGTTACTGCAAAAATGAAATAAAATGAAGGGAAAATACCTGCTGATATAGTTACATATAAAGAAGAACCTAGTTACTTTGGAGTAAGTCTCCATGGTACGTCTTAATGCATTCTGTTAGGATAATTTACATCAATTCAAGAACTCAAATGAGAGGTTTTATTGATATCAGAGGAAACCCAAGCCGAAGAAAACTAATAAAATCATGGACCTGAGCATCTTCTGTCATTGAATCAGCTTCATCTAGGATAATGATCTTGTAAGGTGGACATGGATATCTGCTAGAACACAGTAACGGATGAAAAAAAGGAAAAAGGGCACAAGAATTTACAAAGTAAAGTAAACAGACATTGTCTTTTTTATCTTAATAAGCAGAAATAATACAAACCCTTGACGAGATCCTGAACCCACAGCAACAGCTGCAAAATCTTTGATCTTTGTACGCACAACATTAATCCCTCGATCATCACTAGCATTAAGTTCTAAAACTCTTGATTTATACAGTTCTGGCCTGTTGACAAGGTGAAGGCAAAATAAATGACACTTTAAATAATTCATGTGATTGGAAGCTTATCAGATAGTAGTACCATGGAATAAATAGATCTCAGAGCTTCAGATATAAATAGTATTAAAACTAGAGAATAAACATTATATAACCACATCTATTGGTCCAAAATCTTGCAATGTTTCAAATGTTGGATCATGTAAAATAGTTGAGGATTAGATTCCCTGACTGATCTTTCTCTAGTTTAATGAAGAGAATAAGACTTTAGATAACACGTCAAGTATATGCATATTAGAACAAGCCTTTAGATAACATGTTAAATATATACATATATACACATTTTTATAATAAAAAATATTAAAATGCTTTCAACAAATCACAGGTCACAGAACTTATTAAAATTTCTGATTTTGACATGCTATCTTTTGACTCTTTTTTATGGCCCTCCCTCCTCCCCTACCCTGATTCTCCTATGTTTCATGCCGCCTGTTGTTCACCGCCACCGACCATGGCTAGCTGTTTGTACAGGTTTCGCATCAAAATTTTAAACCTTAGTCATCATACACAATTAGCAGTCATTATAACCATTACGCTCCTGACTAAATCCAAATTGCAACTTGACATAAAGAAAAAGAAGCTAAAATCTCAGTTCCACTTTGGTCATCCTGAGTAATCGATCAATCACATTAGTAGATTCCTATGGAACTTTAGTATCTAATACCTTGTCAATCATATCTTGGTGACTAGAATAACTCCCAGATATGGATGAGAATAATTAAATATAGGGGGCAAGCCTTAGCATCATGGTGAGGTTGCTACTTTTTTTGGGTAAGGTTGTAAACATCAGCCCTACCTAGACCACATATTGATAAGAGCTCATGTGCTAAGTCATTCTTTTTCAATCAATCATAAATGTATCTCATACAGAAAAATGTAGCTGCCACTTTTTAGTTAAGTATAAATGTTTCTCATTCATAACAATAGAACTATGTTAGGACAGCATCTCCAACATGACAAACAACAAGCAATAGCTAAATGGTTGTCCTTCTATAATTAATTTATCTAATACAGAAGCATATAGCTTTAATAGGGCACCATCTCCTACATAACAAGCAACGAGAGCATCGCCTAAAAGGACAAATCAAGAAGTAATATTTCAAAATCGTTTTATAAACCTAGTGTCAATATATAATTTTAAGTCTAAACATTATCTCCTCAGCACAGACTTACATGATGAGCATTACAGCGATATTAGACCAGTTAAATCAAGCAAGAAGCCACATCCATTCAGATACAAGTTGTTTGAAGTAAAGCAAGAAGAAAAGTTAATTAAACTCGGAGGCGAGTAGTAACTACCCAAAGAGTTGGTGAGAAATGGCAAGGGCGGTCGTGGTCTTCCCTGTTCCGGGCGGCACGTAAAAAAGCATGTGAGGGCACTGTAGAAACAACTCCAAATAAAAGAAAAGCCAAAAAAACCTCCTTTTTTTCCGATGAGAGACAAAACAAATAATAAATGGGAAGGAGAGGGAACTCTCACGTTGGCGGTCTCAAGGGTGTTGGTGAGGACCCGGACGACCTCGTCCTGGTGCGCCACATCCTTCACCTGCCTTGGTCGGCTGCGCCGTCGTCGTCATAATGTTCCCAGAAGAGCCGACGAGAGGGATCAAAAACGGGACAGAGTTGCCACCAAACCGAGAGAAATACCAGAATAGAAAGAGAGAGGAGCGACGAGAAAAGGAGAGGGAAATCGTACTATTTCTCCACCCACGGCTGGGAGCTCTGAACTACGGGCGCCATTGCGCTCTCGGCGGAGGCAATCGACGCAGCGCGACGGAGGACGGGGAGCGCGCGAGGGGGCCGAAGCGATGTAATTTGGGGGCTTCAAGCGACGGAGGACAGGGCGCGACGAGCTTACCACTGCACGGACCTAATTGGCTGGACCGGCCCATATGGGATCAATCTACGGCCCAATCAAACCGGACCGGGCCACAAAATTATGCCAACCGAATCGCCCGAAGTTTGTGATTCGACCACACCAAATCATCTCTATGGTGATTCACTCAAGGTATAAACCATTTTTCATATCGTACAATAGATTTAGGTGGAGAAATTTATGATTCGGGTGGATTCGGATGCATTTTAAAAGTGGCAATTAGAAAGAGGATTCTGTTATTTATGTCATATTCTCGAGATATTACTTCTGTCCAAAATCGATATGATAAAAAGAATAAATAAATTAAGACGAGAAAAGCATGGAAGGAGAGAGTAGAAGACAAAAAAAAAACATGACAATAGGGTATATGATATTAAGTAGTGAGAAAGCATGTTATATATTACATTATGACCTAAAGGAGGGAAGAATCACACTGCAATATCTGAAATGTATCGTTTAAAGACCTATAACTAATTATCTCGTTGCCTATGATTCAAAGAAAATTTGAAATTTCCTAAAAAAAAAATTTGAAGAATGGATATACGAAATCGTTGCTAATTTCGTTGTTTTTTTTTGTATGCAAACCTGAAGAATATACTAATGAAAAACGAAATTATTTTTAAATTATTTATTGCATTGTCCTACAATCATATAATAATATCGGATTAGTATCCATATTCAAATGCAGCTGTATCACTAAGTTATTGTTTGATATCCGCATCAAAATAAATATCGAACAATTAATAATTGATATAAATACAAACCTTACCACTTTCAGTGGCTGATGCATTGCACTGTTCATTTTACATCGGTAACGAGTTGCGCATAAAAAGGCAGCCTAAAAAATAAATTTAAAATGATAGATATATATATATATCGCTGTGGAATCAAAGTAAATTATTTTTCCTAGTAATTCGAGCGAGAAGCCGAAGCAGAACCTGAGATATGTCCGTAGGGAAGGATATGCCATGAGACGCCGCATTCGACTTTTCTCCGAACATGTATCGCGTTCGCGAGTCCCACGTGGAAATATCAGAAAGGCCAAAATAAGCCTGTTCGACCACCGCTGCACCCACCCGCGTGGGTCGTAATCGGAGAAACGTTTATCGCTTGGTGGGTCCAAAGTGTCCTTCAGCCAAATCTCCCATGGGAAGGCAGGTAGTTTCCCATAAAAGTGAGAAAAATATGACTTCCATAAAAGTAACACAACCGGTATAGTACACCAAGAAAGCTAATGGTCCACGCTCAATTCACTCCTCACATCAAATGGGATATGCGCAAAATGTACAGACGGTACCGATGAAAGGTGAGAGTTTGATGGACGGTTTTGAAGAGCATTTCATCAGCTTCCCATGCAATGCACCCCGCACATATTCTCGTTTGTATGACGTCTAAATTCCAAATTTACCCCTCTACAACGACATTAGGGCAAGGGTGGGCCCTGATAATAGTGTGGTGAAAGCTCGGGTGAGACAGGTGGGTACAAACCACGTCTCTCTATGCCAGCAATTACGAGCCATGCCAGCGTGACGTCAGGTACGCGGAGCACCACACCGCAGCCGAGAAATTATAAGAATTAATAGACGCCCACCCATCCCCCGAACGGCTCCTCATTATCGCCTGATTCAGTCCCGTCTCTCTCGCGCTCTCTCGCTCGCCCCGAAAGAGGATTTCTGTGTCTCTTTCTTCGAGGGTTTTGCGCTGTCGGCTCTTATGATCTTTGCCAGTCGTATCGGGTAACAACAAAAGCACCGGTTCCTTCAGATCGCGTGCCACAAGTCCGATTTCTTGTTTTCCTTATGTAATATCCGTAAGATTAGATTGTGTAATGGATTCTACTCTCGGAGTAGGGGATTTTGGACCTTACGATTGGAAGTTTGGTTGTGGGACTTTCGACATCGATTATTTCCTCGATCCGTAAGATCGTTCTTGTGAACGGTCGGGATTAGATGGGCTTTGGGTGGTAGGTGCATTGTCTCGGGAGCTAGTCGGGCGTGTGATTCCCTTTAGGTCGGCAATTAGATCTAGTCGCCTTTGGTTTTAAGATAGATCTCCTGCACCGCCTCTAAGTTAGAGTTTGTGTTAGTATCAGATATTGGAGCCTCTTTTTTGGCTTTATGCATACGGGAAGTGCTCTAATCCGTCAGAAACTAGGGTTTCTGCTTCAGTTGAAGTATGAGTTGATTTATGAAAAGAAGGAAGTTTATGCATTTATACCAATATACTATAGATCCTAACTAAAATTAACGTTAAACATATGTTCTTGATACAAGGTAGCCTGTCCCAAATTTTAAGCAAGTACCTATTATATAATGGCTAAGCTTCTAGTGCTTCAAGTTTATACTGCATTTTGTGCCAGTCTGGATGGGCAATAAGATGAATTGTGATGTCAATCTCAAAGCTTGTGGTCCCGGGATGTAGTTAGTATCTATATGTGCCTCCTATTGATGCATCACCAGAACATATAAGAATATTATTGTCACTTGTGGCATGCTTACTGGGTGGTAATTAACTAATTATTTTA
>CP097505.1:41698602-41769602 GCA_023547065.1 Musa troglodytarum
AATGTTAATGTCTAAATCGTCAGCCCTTATGATCTTTGGAATAATGTTAATAAGTATCGTATCTTTTAATGTGATCATAGAGTCATACCGACTAACTTGAACAGTTAAACCATTCAAATCCTTTCAAAGAGTTGCTAGTCCAATTCCCTTTTGTACTTACATGCATCACATGTTTATTAATATCATATATATGATTAAGTTTATATTGACAATCATCACACTCTATATTTGCGCTTTTATTTGCCCTCAAATGCTTACAGAGGGCATTTAGGGTGAGGATAAGACATTGGCAATCTACTCGTCAAGAACAGCACCCGCGAATAACCAATAAAGAAGCCATGACGAGTCCATTAACAATGATAACTCCCGAGGGATTACGTAAGCTCTTGCATTTGTCTAAGGATTCAATCACCATTAACACACAGTGCGCAAACAATGCAAACAAAATTTTGCAGGCCGTGCATCCCCACTATTCTAAACCCCCACTTGATACCCTTCCTACATCATCGCTGAAGCCACAACCTAAATTACAACCATTAGCTAATCCTAAAGAATTCCTTTTTACTTCTCTTTTAATCTTATTACCTCAGCACGTATGTAGTGCTCGTGGTTTTTTGCAGTGCCTGTAGGGACCCACTAGACCGGTGTATGGAGATACACGAAGAGGTCCTGGAACGAGTCGCGGAACGCGGCCGCGGGCGACAACGGCGGAACGCGTCTCCGGCAGCGGCAGCAGCGTCGTCGATGAGCCCGACTCGAGGTCGATCATCCAGTCGCCGAAGCCGTCGTCGGCCCACCGGGGCTGGCTCTCGGCCTCCCGCTCGCACGCGAAGTCGGGCGACGTGTACGACGGCGCGTGCCCCGAGCTGCTGGACTCGCCCAGCAACCGCGGCAGCGACTCGGCCGAGTCGAAGCAGATCATGTCCGTCGTGGGCGCCCGCGCGTGGGGGGCGACCTCCTGTTTTAGCTGTGGCTGTGGGGCCGGCCGAGGCTGGCTCTTCGGGCCGGCCGGCTTCTGGGGCGGGGTGGGCTGCTTCCCCACGGCGCCCTTCTTGTGGTAGATCCGGCATAGCACCCAGTCGTCGAACTGCATATTGATCATAAAATAATTAATTATGTTCTTTATCTTTTTTTCCCTTATGCGCTATTTTTTTATGATATAAAAAAAATAATAGATAGAAACCGGATCAGGTCCAAGAGGCGTTGCATGCAGCAAGGCATGTGTAGGACATACCCGGAGGCTGTGGTTCTTCTTGCGGGCGGAGCGGTCGACGTCGGCGAGGCGGTACTCGTGCATGATCCAGTTGGTCTTCTCTCCCTTGGGCGGCTTCCCGGAGTAGAACACGAGCGCCTTCTTGATGGCGACCGGGCGGGGCGAGCCGATGGGCTTGTCGGCCCCGGTGGCTTTCCAGTAGCCGGTGCCCGCCGCCCGGTTAGGCCTCGACCCGTTGGGGTACTTGCGATCCCGCGGCGAGAAAAAGTACCACTCCTCCTCCCCGTAGCGTGCCATGCCTGGCGAGATTGGGAGACGTCAGGATCGATCTGCACCGTACGATTCGCATCGGACGGGTGAGAATTAAAGCGGGCGCGAGGGGGACGACCAGCCGCACCTACCTGGGAGCTGCCATGGGTCGTACTTGTACAGGTCGACCTCGGCGACGATGGGCACGGGGATAGGCTGCGCGGCGCACCGGCGGAGGAGGTAGTGCACTACCAGCTCCTCGTCCGTTGGATGGAAGCGGAACCCGGGTGGGAGCACCAGATCGCTGCCGCTCATCCTCTCGCTCTCTTCGCCGGCCACGGGGTAATACGAACGGAAGACAAGGAAGAAGAAGGTTTGGAACTCGGCGAAGAAGAAGCGGGCGACATTTATACCGGCGAAGGAGTTGAGGCAAACACGTGTGCATGACCGAAGGCTTCCGCAAGTGCGGCGTGGGCCCGGCCGATTCCGTCATGGGTGACGTCGCCGGTTTCGGAGCGGAGTAGCGTGGGGCCCGCTTGCCCCTTGGGAGGCCGCGGAGGGTCGGCGTGGGGGGCGACGTCAGCGAGGGCCGACGTTGGAGACGACCAGGGGCCCGCGTGTGGACCACCGCGGCGCCCCGGCCGCGTGACGACACGTGGTGCGCGAGCGAAAAAGAACGCGGCGTGGTGAGTCGGGTGTCGTCGAACTTGGTTTCGGATTAATAAAATTCTGTTCGTATAAGCAAAAAAATATATACTATGTTATGTATAATTGGTGTTGGGGGAGGGGGTGGGTTCTGGAGCCGGTGGTGAGCCTTGTCATCGAGTGCCGACATCGAGAGCACCCATGTCATGGTTTTGCAGTATTTTAGAGGGCAAGTGGGAGAAAGCATCTGATAGAAACAGGGACACCACGAAGACCCGCTCGATTCCGTATCCTGATTCCGCCCGAATCCCTCGATCCCAAACTCACATTGGGTTCAATCATGAGCCGGGATTCAAATTGGATTCCGTTTGACTTGGGTCAGAAGATCCCCGGAATCCTTCGGGATCCCGTAAACGTCAATGAGAACGCCCCAGGTAATCGGCACCGGAAATTTACCCGCGCGGGACCCGCAACAAACGATGAGGCGGCCGCTTCGGGCCTCGGGGAGCCGCGAAAGGAGCGACGCCGTCCCCTCCCCACCGCCGACGGCCGCTCGCTGTTGGCGAGTGGGAAGGTGGGGCCCGCCACGACCGCGGCGGGAGGGCTGCGTGGGGAGGACGGACGCGGCGAGGTGGAGTCAGCGCGCCAGGTTCCAGTCAAGTGACGACGGCGCTTCCTCTGTTTAACGGGGAGACCAGAGTCGGCGTCGCTGTCGGGTGTCGACATGGGCGGCGGGGGTTGCGGTAGTTTAATGGGCAAGTGGGAGGAAGAATCTGGCGTCAAGAAAGAGGGATCCCAGTAAGGTTCATGAATCTGCAGGTATCTCCTCGTCACGCCACACATCGTTTTAAACGTTCATAGTCAACTTTCCCTTTTGTGTGAACTTATGCGACGGCGACTACAATCGCATCTGCATCGGAATGATCGCCGCTTCAAAAGACGGTGGAAAAAAAAAGTCAAACGTTAGGAGGGGTGTAGGTCAACGACAGACAGGTCAAATCGTGCGCAAGAATGTTCGATATTATCGGAATCTTGGAACCGAAAAAGGAAACAAATTCTTCGATGCGATAGGCCCTCGGATCGACAAATGCCTCAACGGCAGAGGGCGACGGAATCAGCTGTCGCGGCCGGACCACCGCGGCGAGCAGGTTGCGTGTGAAGGACGCGGCGAGTTGGCGTCGTCGCTGTCGCCGTTTGTTTTATGGTGATATGACGACCTGAAAGCACCTACGTTGTTTTATAGTAATATGGTAGCGTGTTAATGAGGGCAAGTGGGAGAATAGCATCAGCAAGGAAACAGCCATACCATTCTGATTCATTCACGGTGGAAGTCGCATGTATCCACTCATGTTTGACGTTTGATTAAGCTGGTGCGATCTTGGTATCCCAATTATTTAGTGGCGACACGAACAGATTGATACTTGATGGGCTGTTGAAAACTCAGCAACCGGTGATCTTTGACCAACATCTTAGCGATGCAACGATCCAACTTGGTAACATGTGATCGGTACTTCCACTCTCAGTTCGTGGATAGCGAAATATAAAGCACGCCCATAATTTTCGAATTTAGCACACCTGTTACCCTTAACTAGATGAATTATATATCCATAATCATGTTTTCAACTCTGATCATAATTAAATTTTCTATAATTCTTCTTCGTACTATAAAAAATATTAGGAATAATATTGGTACCCTCCAGTTTCCTTTGTCACGTGTCATCCAGGTCATTTGTTCGAAGTAAAGAAACATAAATTTTCTTCTCACTTAGTAGCAAGACAATAGTAACAAATTCTTTTTAACCCCCTTTATGATAAAAAAGACTATCCTCACAATCTCTATTCAACTTCCTTTATGATAATATAGGCAATTCTAAACCGTTTTCTCTTCTTTGATAACAAGGGAGGACATCACAAATTCCCCTCTCCTCAAGAGTCTAAAAAGACAAACCAATATAGAAAAAATGGAGGGACTCATATTTGGGGACCTAAGATTACAATATGCTCCAACCTCCCTAGCCACCTCGAGCCGCGCCTCCACATTAATGGTAGCTAGCAAGTCACCCTCATTAAACACATCTATCGTTTAGAATAAGAGGGGCCTTGACTGATACATGTCCACATCACTCAATGCCCTAAATAGTCATGCCTCAACATTAATGACTGACAACAAGCTCCTCTCTTAATACCTATGCCATACAAGGAACTGCATACCCAGATTGCTCGGTGCTTAGGTATAACAACTATGCCAAGCCAAGCTGAGGCTAAGCAAGCAATAATATCTCTATTCTCTCATTTACACATCTAATACTATTGTCTTTTTTGCCCTTTGTCTTGTGCTAACTTAAGCATCGGAGGGGTCAAGTCGAGAAACATCCAGTACAAACATGTTATGTAGGACTACTGGCGATTAGGAGACGACCCCGTTGCTAGGACATAGCTTCGTTTCTAGGAGATGACTGATGGACAAGAGATGACTCCGTAGTAAGGAAGACCCTCATTCCTCTATCAGGCCTCTTCATTCCAAGGCTAGATCACTCTTGGTGAATTGCCTCCCTAGCAGACCTCTTATGTCAGCTCGTCACATCGGCCCCCCACATCAGTAAGGAGGAGACATCATGATGCACCTGTACCTTCGACAGCGAACAAATCGGGCTGACTCACCAGTCAATGGTATACATGACATATCATTCTAGTACTAGAAGGAGAGCCAAATGTCGTAGGAATATCATTCTATGACTCCTCCCAACAAACCCTTGAGTAGAGAGGGCATGTACCCCATTTCAACAAAACGATGCCTTCGCCTTAGCCTAGGCACCAAGGCCTTACTGGCACCTGCTCAACGATCTAGGGTTAGAGACAAGCCCCTTACTCATCTCTTTAGAGGCATTATTGAGCCTCACTCAGCAAGTCCAAACTCTTACCAACATGATGCAAACCATCACCTTACTTCTCCCTTAGTTGACTTAATCAGCAACCCTAGTGTAACAGCTTGCTCTCGAATCACCAGTTGCACGTCTTCTGCCTGAAGTCTAATTGAGGAGTCTACACCTCATCTTCCAAGGATCTCTTCAGTCAAGAGGGATGAGTGGCCCCACATCGCACCTTCCAGCGGTAGAGTGCAATGTTCCACCAAGTCTCATTAAAGTCTTGCCAAAGTCTGAGGCCTAGTCTAATGACTCTTGGGAACCCTCAATAAAAGTTTGACTCTGCCTCCGTCTCTGCCTTTGCCTCATCCTCGATAATACCAAGGACATCCAAGGGACCTAGGCTTCAACAGTCTTGTGCTTTCGCCTCGTCCTCAACAATGCTAGGCATAGCCCAAGGACCTAGGCCTTAACAGCCCTACGCCTCCACCTCATCCTTGGCAACACCCTCTACACTCCCTCAAGCCTCTGCTTGGCCTCCATTGCTCATAGTTAGCCCATGGCAATTGGATTTGTTGGGAAATATAAGGGGACGACATCTCATGCGCAGTGGAAGAACAGAAAACAAAAATCTTGGATTTCCATGAAATGTTCCATCTTCGTGCAAAGATCAGTGCGTCAAAAACAAATCCGCGAATCCAAAAACTACATATGTAAAAGAAAGTACCTAGGGAGATCGCATATCCCTGAGTTCCTGCAGATTTGTAGGGATGGATGAAGGAGGTCAAGCGTCCTTCTCTCTAGCGGTATCCACATGCCAGGGACTACGACGATGCTCCTCTCTTAGGCAAAGGAGAATAGAAGGTGGCTACTGAAAGAACCCCAGCCTATGGGCCTTCAATTCCCTCTTATTTATAGAGGCCCCCTGTAAACCCTAATGGATCCTGCTCTATTGGGTGTTGGATTTCTATCCAATTACCTAAGCTTCTTAGATTAATAGGCCTCTACCCAATAATCTCTTATTAGCTCTTATTGGATTCTCATCTTAGGATCCAATAATTCATGGGCTTATTAGATATCCAATAAGATAGGGCTCATGATATCTCATATTTGAACCTCTACTCATCGCAGCACTTACAATATGTGTGTGACCCTCTAGGCCTAATATCGAGTTGACTGTGAGTCATACTTATCAGAACTCCTTCTGACTTAGTGAATTATTATCTCCATAATAATTCGTCCGACTCATCGATTACGGATGTACTAGGCCATTACGCCATATTCCCCAAACGATATAAGGGAATCCAATCCTTTGGACCTATCTGCCCTTAGTTATTATGTATCTATAGTCCCTCATCCATATAATATCCCAGAGATCCTATAATGCATGGTGTCATTAGGCTCATACGGCCTTCTCCTCGGTCTCGCTTATCGATTCTCCCAGAGAACTCTTTCTCTCTCAATCCGAATAACCTTGGCTAAGGATTTGTTCGAACAAGAATATATGAGATATTTCTCTCATGATATCGAGAGTGGATGATCCTCTATTGACACTCAATAGCCTTCGTAAGGTTGGCTACCACTCCCAATAATCGGTTATACTAGATCTAGAATTTTTAAACCTATAAGTCCGGTATCAAAGAGTGGAGTACTCATACAGGACATCCTTGATGTCTCAAGTCTAAGGACCAGATACACTACTAGGACTACGAAATCACTGTCTGACATGAGGTATCAATAACCATCCAACATTCCGTAAGCGGATCAATCAGTGAACTCATTCTCCAATGAGCACTTATATTGTATCCTTAGTATCTCCACACAAGTAGCTATGAGACCAGCCACCTCCATCATATGGACAGGTATATAGCACACCAGTCTATCTGATTATCTCGATGTTCCTTTCGAGTAACCTATGACCGGGATTATTTAGGATCTGTGTTTAAAGGTGAATCGGTCTCATTATCATGATCTCATCACGATCTGATTCTCATTGCATAGATCCAAGGACATCACAATATATGCAACATGCAAGATAAAGTGATAAAATGTCTAATAATAATAAACAAAAAAAAGAATGCATTGAGCGAATGAAGGCCCGAGGCCTACACCTTGACCAAGCTAATACACTCCCGAGTTGTGCATCTCGGCATAAAGACCCTTGACCTACACCTCAGCCTAGCTAACACGCTCCTAAGCCATGCACCTCAGCATGAAGATCCGAGGCCTACACCTCGACTATGCACCTCAGCAAGAAGACCCAAGGGTTGCACCTTACCCATGCTAACATGCTCTCGAGCTATGCATCTTGGCATGAAGACCTAAGGCCTATACCTCCCGAGCTAACACAATCTCAAGTCACACCTAGGCATGAAGACCCGAGGCTCAGATCTTAATCGAAATGGAGCTCTTTAAGATAGATTTGCTCCCAAGCCATGCACCTCAAAGAAAAGACCCAAGGATCGCAGACCTTGATCGAGTGGAGCTTGTTAAGACAAACTTGCTCCTCGAGTCATGCACCTCAAAGAAGAAAACCCGAGGCGTATACCCTGGCCAAGTAAACCCACTCCCGAGTCATGCACCTTAGCCAAAAGACCCACTCAAAAGAGCTCACACAATCCCATGACAGGTCTATCCTCCAGCTCAAAAGTAATCGAGCTGAATCCCATGACAGGTCTACCCTCCCGCTCAAAAGTGGTCAAGTGAAATCCCATGACAGGTCTATCCTCTCACTAAAAAATGATTGAGCCGAATCTCATAACAGATTTATCCTCCCGCTCAAAAGCGGTCGAGTCGAATCCCATGACAAGTCTATCCTCCCGCTCAAAAGCGATCGAGTCGAATCCCATGACAAGTCTATCCTCCTACTCAAAAGAGATTAAGTCGAATCCCATAACAGGTCTATCCTCCTGCTCAAAAGAGGTCGAGCCAAATCCCATGACAGGTCTATCCTCCTGCTCAAAAGTGGATGAGTCAAATCTCATAACAAGTTTATCCTCTCACTTAAAAGCGGTTGAGCCAAACACCGTGATAGGTCTATCCTCTCACTTAAAAGCGGTCGAACCAAACCTCATATTAGGTCCTCCCATTTAAAAGCGATCAAGCTAAACATCATGACAGTGTTAGTTATAGGTGACCTACAAGCTAATCATATGAGTGATGACATGCGTGACATGATATGCACTTTTTTTATTATTTATTTGATATTTTTCTTAATTTATATTATTTGTTGCATATATTATGATTATATATCTGTGCAATAAGAATCAGATCATGATAAGATCATAATAATGAGATCGATTCATCTTTAAACACATACCCTAAATAATCCTGGTCATAGGTTACTCAAGAGGAACATCGAGATAACCGGACAGACTGGTGTACCGTATACTCATCCATATAATGGAGGTAGCTGGTCTCATACCTACTTGTGTGAGGACATTAGGGATACATGTAGATGCTCATTAGAGAATGAGTTCACTGATTGATCAGCTCACAGAATACTAGATGGTTTATGATACCTCATTGTTAGACAATAATTCTGTAGTCTTAATTATGTGTCTGGTCCTTAGACTTGAGACACCAAGGATGTCTGATATGAGTACTCCACTCTTTGATAACGGATTTATAGGTCTGAAAGTTCCAGATCTAGCATAGTCAATCATCGAAAATGACAGGCAATCTTATGAGAGAAATTGAGTGTTGATAGAGGATCATCCACTCTTTGTGTTATGAGAGAAATATCTCATATGTTCTTACTTAGGTAAATCTCTGACCATGGTCATTCGGATTGAGAGAGAAAGAGTTCTTTGGGAGAATCCGATTAGAGCGAGACTCGAGTAGAAATCGTATTCGCTTGATAGCACCATACTCAGTATATGATCTTTAGGATATTAGATTAATGAAAGATTATAGATACATGGAAATTGAGGATAGACGGATCCAATAGATTAGATTACTTTGTATCGTCTCGAGACTGCGACGTAGTAGCCTAGTACGTCCATAGTTGATGAGTCGAGTGAATTATTATAGAAATAATAATTCACTGAGTCAGAAAGAGCTTTGACAGGTATGACTTATGGCCAGTTCGATATTGGGCCTAGAGGGTCACACACATATGGTAAGTGTTGCGATGAGTAAAGATTCGGATATGAGATATCCGTTGGAGCCCCTATCTTATTGGATATCTGGTAAGCTTCATAATTATTCGTTCATATGGATAAGATCTAATAAGAGCATATGAGAAATTATTAGATAGAGATTCATTAATCTAAGAGGCTTGGGTAATTAGATGAATATCCAGTACCTAATATGGTAGGATGCATTAAGGTTAAGTTGATAGGAGACCTTTATAAGTAGAAGGGAACCAAAGGGGCCATAGGCTAGACCCCCTTTGGCAGCCACCTCCTATTCTCCTCTCTCCTCTCCTCCTCAGCCAACAACCCTCGCTGGGATGTGTGGACAACAAGAAAGGCTGGTCCTTTTTTGATTGCGTGGTGCACGTGAAGAGGAGGTTTGTGTAGTAATTTGAGGAGTGTCTTCGCAGCTCCTACCATGTAAATCACTGCTAGAGAGGAGAAAAGTTGACCTCATTCATTCTCTCTCATAGATCTATAGAAATTTTGAGATATATGATCTTTCTATGTAACACACATCCCTTAATGCATGTGGTTTTTTGGTTTTACGGGTTTTTGTATACCAATCTTCTCACGACAACATGAAACTATTTTCTGTGAAAATCTAATATTTTTATTTTCTGTTCTTTTGTTGTGCATGTGATGTCACTCCAGGTTTCCCAACAGAAAGGTTCATCCTTCTACTTAAAAGTGGCCGAGCCAAATTCCATAGTAAGTCCTCTCACTTAAAAGCAGTCGAGCTAAACCCCTAGGTTAACAATCTATCACTCCAACTAAAAATGAGCAAACACCCCTACAGAGGAGCATCATCCATGTCACAGTGATTGAAAAGAACTTATGGCAAAGCAACATACATATTGCACATGCATAGAGAAAGCAACATCTTTCAAGAACTCCATTCAAAGCATCGAATGATGCCTTTCTAGGGGGGACGAATGATAAGAATAATATTGGCACCCTCTAGCTCCCTTCGCCATGTGTCATCTAGGTCATTTGCTCGAAGCAGAGAAACAAAACCTTCCTTCTCATTCATTAAGAAGGCAATCTTAATAAACTCTCTTTATGCCTCTTTATAAACTCTCTTTAATCCCCTTTATGACAATGAAAGCAATCCTAACAAACTCTCTTCAACCCCTTTTATGATAAGGAAGGTAATCCTAAACTATCTTCTCTTTTTTGATGATAAAGAAGGACATCACAAATTCTCTCCTCCTTCAGGGGTATAAAAAGACACCCTAGGAAAAATAGAGGGACTCCATATTTGGGAATCTCAGATTACAGCATGCCCTAGCCTCCCTAGCCACGTTCTGGCTGACATCTCGAGTCGTGCCTCCGCATTAATGACAACCAGTAAGCCACCCTCATTAAACGTTTTTCCATTCAGAATAAAAGGGACCTTGACTAATACATATTTAGATCGCTCAGTACCCTAGACAAGCATGCCTTGGTATTAATAACTGACAGTAAGCTCCTCTCTCAATGCCTCTACCATATAGGGTAATGCATGTCAAGATCGCTCGGTGCCTAGGTATAAAAACCATACCCCAGGCCAAGCAGGGGCTAAGCAAGTAATAATCTCTTTACTCTCTCATATACAAAATTGATACTATTATCTTTCTCCCCCTTTGCCTTGTACTGACTTAAGTATCGAAGAGGTCGAACTGAAAAGCCCCTGACACAAACTTATTATGCAGGACTATCGACGACCAGGAGACAACCTCATTGCTATAAGATGACCTAATATCTAGGAGACGACCCCATTGCTAGGAGACAACTGGTAGTTAGGAGATGACATCGCAATAAAGAAGACCCTCGTTCCTCTACTTGGCCTCTTTGTTCTAAGGCTAGATCACCCCCGACGAATCGTCTCCCATTAGACCCCTTATGGTAGCTTGCTATGTCAACCCCCCACATCAGCAAGGAGGAGACATCATGATGCACTTGCACATTCAATAGCAAACCAATAGGGCTAACTCACCGGTCGATCGTATACATGACATATCAAGTATATTAACACAAGACACACATCATTTATCACACTAGATCACTCAAGATTACCTCTTGATTAATCTAAATTAGTATTTTTAAAGATTTGATATTCATTGAGTCCTTCCAATTCTTTGTTAACTTAAGAACAAAAGGGATATTGACATGCAGTTTTGTAGGACTAATATCCATGTATTTTTGCAAGACTCAATCGAGTAGATTCGATGCACCGCATAGTTCTGCTTGTGATATTCTCAAAAAAATGATCATGATTAGATTCATGTAATCCTTAAGGTTGACAATCAAAATATGTGTTAACATTTAGAATAGACTATATGAATCGTTTGTTATCATTATAACACACGGGCAAATATGATTATCCATTTTAAAAATTTGATTGACTGGATAAGACACATCAATGAAGAAAATAATATGATTTTAGTATTATGCTGAATATCACGAATGACGATATGCATAACTCAGTTGTGTGACTTCCTTGCAAATGGGATAGAAACAAAACAAAAACAAAAAAAAGTGAGCTAAATTAAGACCTAATGTTTATTGACTGTATATTTAATGCTATTATGTTCCTACGTATAATGAAAAAAAAATAAAGATTAATTTTTATAAAAATCACCTCACTTTTCTCTGATAAAGATGTAAGAATGCGATAACCAAATTGAAACGGGAGTCATCGGATAATGGATATGCCATCAATATTGATGCTTGTGATTGCATGTGCAAAGAAAAAATCACAGCTTATATTGATAGAATCTATATGAATATCTATGTAAGTGTGGTAAAACCAAAATTTAAAGCTCATATCAAGAAAAAACTTAGGCCTCAATCCGTTTAATTCCTCACCAAGAAAGAGAGTAGCACCATTAGATTGTTACAAATCTAGCATACTGGTCAAAGTTAGCATATATTAGATCAGAGATCAATTTAACTAAAAGCTTAAGCTTCTAGATTATGATTCAAACCTATTATATACAATTTGATTTCTCTTATTCTATGTCTCTTTATATGTTAATTAATTATTTTTCTAGTTATTCTAAAGGTTTCAGACCTAGTTTGCATCTTTTCTAATCCTATAAGTCTACCCTCATGATGTCATTCATCTTTATTCAATCAAACTGGCAGCTGGACCGTGGCTCTTTTTTTTTTTTTTTTTTTTCAATTCATTCACAACTCAATCCTGTTTTTTCAAAAATTTTGATTCATTTAGTTCAAATTTTGTCCACATACTATGTTACAACTTAATCAATGATGAGTCTAAGTCAAATTGATTAGTGTTAACATATATTTGATTAGGCATCAATTTAGTCTATATATATATACATATATATATACATATATATACATATATATATACATACATACATATAAATATAAATATATATATATATATATATATATATATATATATATATATATATATATATATATATATATATATATATATATATATAATCATACAACGTGATCAAGATGATCATACTTTCAAAATTATCATATACCTGAACTTCAAGACCATGGCATCATATTATGATGGACCATTATATATATATATATATATATATAGATACATGCCTTGAGTCTACTGTTTTATTAGTGGCAACAACAAAGTAGTGTCAAGATAGTTGTGCTTTAAGATTGTCATATCCTCAAGATAGATACATGCCTTGAGTCTACCGTTTTATTAGTGGCAACAACAAAGTAGTGTCAAGATAGTTGTGCTTTTAAGATTGTCATATCCTCAAGATAGATACATGCCTTGAGTCTACCGTTTTATTAGTGGCAACAACAAAGTAGTGTCAAGATAGTTGTGCTTTTAAGATTGTCATATCCTCAAGATAGATACATGCCTTGAGTCTACCATATTATTAGTGGCAACAACAAAGTAATGTCGAGGAAGGGTTGTCATAGGTATGCCAATCTTGATTAACAGACTGTCATACATATTGGTTCAATGGTTTCCCCTCGTCATTATTATTAGGAGAAGAGTACCACTTTCTATTGTAAATAGGGGTTTTCTTTATCTTTTATTGGGAGACCAAATAACTCATCTCATCAAATCATGTCTCTTCCCTAATTGTTTGATTTATATATCGATTTAGTGTGATTGTATATTATTTAAACTTATTATAAATAAAATTATCATTTAGTTAATAAATAATTGGATGCTTGTTAGTATGACGATTATTACAAAAAAAAAAAAAGTGTGACACAATTTTTTATTGTTCATCACTCCATATACAACACGGGTTCCTTGGGCTAACTAGCAAATTTAAGGATCAGTACCACATCGTTTTCCCTAAGATAATTCAATTTTGGGTAATAAATCCTTTAATGACATCACTAAATTTTTATTCCATATTTCCATTTTGAAAATTTCTTATCTTGATTGGTTAATTTACTTCTTTGCATGTGTGACCTAATAAGAAAAATTAACTAGCAATTATAATTTATTACCCACGTATATATATTAATTATTACTCTAGGAATCCAAATTTCTTTTCCTTTTCGTGGAAGGAACTCACTCTCTTCTCTTAGTTAATGGACGGCGGTCTTCAAGAACATGCTAAAGGGGTGTCGAGAGGAAGGAGGATCTTTGTCTTGACGACAGGTGAGGCTGCGTTAGTATGTTGCTCAGGCAGAGGGTCGTCCATCATCTCTCTGAGTTCTACTGGGCAGTAGAAGCCATTGATGATACAATGGATGGATACTTAAATCTTATTGATCAACGAAGAAATGTTCTTTGAATTGTCAAATCTATTAAATATTTTTTAAATTTATATCTCTTCATAATAGAGTATATGTCTATCTATCTCAATGCAAGGCACATTATTTCAATTAGTAATTTAGATCAAAACTTTGACCGGTAATGACTCTAATGGTCGATAAATAGGTTTTAATCACTAATGTCATGAAACAAAGACTAGTTGACCTATCAATTTTATTTGACTTGAACTATTAATCAAAATTCTTATGCTGAAGTTGATATTGATATATTCATCGAACCCTTATAAATTAGTCTTAGTTTTATCCATTTCTATATGAGACAAATGAGGTTGTTATAACTAAACTTTTACAAGAAAAAAAGGTTAAAACAATTTATACTAAATATTTTCAGCAAATCTTAAAGAATCCTTCAGCATATCAAAATATAAACATCAATTCAAGTATTTTATAAAAATTATCGAGTTCTTAAATTCATGAAATTATATTATAAGTTTTTTTTTTTTTTTTTGCACAAACTAATGCTTACAAGTTTGCCTCATAACATCATATGACACATATCAAGGATTTCAAAAAAGAAAAAAAAGCGAGAAAAGAAACATAAAACTCTAATTTACTTGACATAATCCACAGATGCGAAGAAAGAAAAGAAAGTACTTTTATACTTGTTATGGTCAACAACTTTTCGCCATGGCCTCGGGGCCGTCGCAGCTGGGTTCGGGTCCGAATGCGCAGGGGTCGCCTCATCGATCCCCGGGCAGGAAGCCGACGTTGGGTCGGGAGAAGCTGATCATCCGCTCGGCCAGGGCCGGTTCCTTCATCTGGTGGCCAGCTCGCTGCATGCCCCTCAGTTCCTGCACACAGGTCAGGTCAGGGGTTTCCCATCCCGACCCCTCCGATGCTTAAGTTAGTGTCGGATGGGAGTGAGTAGAGTGTTTCATAGAGAGAGAGAGAGAGGTAGAGAGAGATCCTTTGGCTGCCGATGTCTCGAGGTCAATGCTGCTCCTCTCTGCGATGGGAACTCTGCTCGCCATGCGATGGGAGCTCGGGTGTCACATGCGATGGGAGCTCGGGTGCTGCCATGCAGTGAGGGAGCTCGGCTGCTGCCATGCAGCGAGGGGGAGAGTGGCTAAGAGAGTCTTCTTCCCCTCCTCCTCCTTCTCCTCCTGAGTGCTGGTTCATCCCCCCTCCTCCTTTACTTCTTCTAAACGTAGAGGTCTTATAGGAAAGATTACTGTTGGTGATGTGGCCCTCCGCAGGTCGCATCGATGGCGGTTTCGGCTGAACCGGGAAGAGCAGAGGGAGGACGCTTTGTCGGCCAACCTCGCGATACCAGCCGCAGGAGGGGCTGAGACGTCACCATGACGGGAACCACAGGGGCCGGGGTCACGTCACATTTAATACCCATAACACTACCCCCCTCGAAGAAAGCCCCTCCTGCGGAACTAGCTCCGAGGGCTGGGGGTCATCGTTTGTGAAACTCGGTCGCAACTTAGGCGGGCTGGGGGAAACCGCGATAGGGGATCTGACTTACCGTGATACAAATGATCGAGCCGTCGCTTAAGACCGAGAGAACCGAGCCGCCGCTCGGGATATGAACGGTCGAGCCGCCGCTCAAGACCGAGAGAACCGAACCGCCGCTCGGGATATGGAAGGTCGAGCCGTCGCTCAAGACCGAGAGAACCGAGCCGCCGCTCAGGATATGAACGGTCGAGCCGCCGCTCAAGACCGAGAAGTCCGAGAAGACCGAGCCGCCGCTCGGGATATAAATGGTCGAGCCGCCGCTCAAGACACAGAGAACCGATGGTCGAGCCGCCGCTCAAGACCGAGAAGTCCGAGAAGACCGAGCCGCCGCTCGGGATATAAATGGTCGAGCCACCGCTCAAGACACAGAGAACCGATGGTCGAGCCGCCGCTCAAGACCAAGAGAGCCGAACCGCCGTTCGGGATGAGGGGTCGAGCCGCCGCTCAATACCCAGAAAACCGATGGTCGAGCCGCCGCTCAAGACCAAGAGAACCGAACCGCCATTCGGGATGAGGGGTCAAGCCGCCGCTTGTTGTGGGAAACAACTTTTTACCGTGACCCCGGGGCGTGCGGCGTGGAATCCGGGAGCCGGGGGGTCGTCTCGGTATGGTTCGGGCCCGTCGATGGCTCCTGCTCCCGCCTCCTGACCCCTCCGAAAGGCAGCTCCACGCTCAAGTCGTCGGGAACGAGACCTACAGCAAGGCGGGTCGGATGCTCCGCCCGACCCCTCCGACGCTCAAGTCAGTCCTCGCCCGTCGGCCGAGCTCCCCAGAAATTTGTCAGGGTGTTCGAGTCTACTCACCTCTCTGAGTGTCCCCCCTCATGCTTGTCTTACCCATTCGGCTTAAATAGGTCGGACGGATGGCATGCTTCCGGCTGCGTCTGCGGGTGGCGACGGGCTCGACTCGCAGCCGTGCCGTGGTCAACTTGGCGGTAGTTGGGGCTATGCGCAGGAGAAGCGACGCCGCGCATCAAATCGAGGAGTAATGGAGCGCAGGAGGGGCGATGACGCCATCCGGTGTACAACCCAGACCGTGTCACGCCATACTTAATACCCTAACATTACCCTCAAAAGCCACTCGCGGACGGTCTTTGAGGGTTGGGGGTGGTGCTCGAGAAACCCGCTGCCGATCGAGATCTCGCGAGGTTCCCGCCGTGTCGTGACATAATTGACCGAATCGCGGCAGATAAGGGGTCGAGGCGCCGCCAAGACCCGAAACCGGCGATCGAGGAAGTCGCGACCATGTGACCGAACCGCCGTTCGATAAAGGGGGTCGAGGAGCCTCAAGACCGAAAATTATAGTCACCGAACCGCTGCTCGATATAGGCTGCCGCGCCAAGGCCTAGAAAGCCGGTGGTCGAGCCGCCGCCAAGACCATGTAACCAACCGCTGCTCGGGATAAAGCGATCGAGGCGATGCTCAATCCTCTGCTACAATCCGCTGTCCGTAATCGTGGGTCGAGACCCGCGCAAGGCCCCAAAAACCGGCGGTTGAGGAACCTCGAGACCATGTAACCAACCGCTGCTCGGGTAAAGGGCAGCGATGCTCAACTCCTCGTAGCCGATCCGCTGCTCGGTAATAAGGGGTCGAGGTTCGCATAAGACCCGAAAATTCATAATAACCAACCGCCGTTCGATATAGGGCCGAGCCGCCGCTCGACCAGAAACCAGTGGTCGAGCCGCCGCCAAGACTGAAAATCGATATCGCCAACCGCTGCTCGATAAGGATCGAGGCGACGCCAATCTCGCCAACCGCCCGTAGTAGGGTCGAGGCCCGCACAAGACCGGGAAACCATAATAACCGAACCGCTTCGGATATAGGGCCGAGCCATCGCCTGACCTAAAAACTGGTCGAGCCGCCAAGACTGGAAAATCGATATCGCCAACCGCCGTCGATAAGGATCAAGGCGACGCCAATCCTCGCCAACCACCGTCCGGTAGTAAGGGGTCGAGGCCCGCACAAGACCTGGGAAACCATAAAAATCGAATCGCCGTTCAGGATATAGGGCCGTGCCGCCGCTCGGACATGAAAACCGCGGTCGAGCCGCCAAGACTGGAAGACTGGGTCGAGCCACCGCCAAGACCTGAAAATCGAACCACCGCCGCCGCTCAAAACGGGCTACGATAGTGCGTTGCCGGAATCGAGGAGTCGCGGCGTGGGTAAGTTACTTACCTGGGTGGTGGACACGTCACCTCTGCATTAAAATGACGCCGGCGCTTCGACTGCCCGATGCGATGCTATTGGGCGGCGCTGCGTGGCCATGTCCGCCGCTGTCTCGGGAGGCGAAGGCCGAGGCCCCCCTTTGTATAAATAGCGAGCTCCGCGACACTCTATCACTTTTTATCAGCGGAGTTTTCCCTCTCGAGTCCTGCCGTTGTCTCCCTTCGAGCTTCCTCCCTTGGCTCCGGTGTTCTTTGACTCCCTTCAGTCGATTCCTTCCCCTGTAGGTTAGTGCATGATGGCTCTTCCTTCCACCTCTTCCTCATCTGCTTCTTCCTCTTCCTCCCCCTCTGTCACAACCCGTGTCGCCGCTCTCCCCTCATCTCCTCCTTCCAGCCCTTCCTCAGGTGCGGAAGCGGCGCGTGCGCTGGAGGCCATAATGTGGCCGCACGACCAGGACTCCACCCTGGATGAGCGCATGGTAGGGATCCTCCGGAGGCGCTACGGCATCCCGGAAGAATATAGCCTTTCGGCCCCCGAAGCTGGGCAGCGGGCTTTCGACCTGGTTCCTAAGGGCTTTGCCCTGACCGCCGATGCCTTAGAGGCCGGCCTGCGTCTTCCCCTGCACCCAATCATAGTATCCTGCATATCATTGTGGCGGATCTCGCCTTCACAAATAACCCCAAACTCTTGGCGGTATCTGGTGGCTTTCCTGGGGGAATACCATTACGCCAACATCGCCCCGACCCGCAACCTTTTCTCTCCTGTTTCCGCCTTTTCAAGGGGTCGGGATACTTTCGCCGCCTGACAGGGTTCCGGTTAGCGCGCCCCACCAATAACAAAGGGTGGAAGAGGCGTTTCTTCTTCATCCAAAGGCTAAGGACTGGGTTTCGGGTTCGTGGTCGCTGGCGACCATTGATAACTCGCCCGAACTCAATGCCGAGGAGCGCGCGCACTCGAGCGTTAAGGGTAATCCTCCTTCCTCGCAAGCCATCCGCAACATGTCTGAGAAGTGGCTTGTGGAGGCGGGACTTAGTCCGCGCCACGGGTAGGCTATTGTTGTTTCGCATCTTCGGGCTTGCCGCCACACTCTATTTTCTAACTCATCCTTGTTCTTTGCAGAGATGGTAAACCCGCGGTCCTTTCATGATTCGGCGCCCGACAGACTGCCTCCGCGCCTCCGGCGTTCCTCAAGCGGGCGGGGGCAGCCTCGCGCACTACCGAGGAGGGGCGCCAAAGAAGAGGCCAAGGCCGTGGACGTGGTGGACTCGAGGTGCTCGTGGCTCCATCCGCCGAGACGACCGAACGACCGGGCGCTCCGCCTCGCCGAGAGCGCCGGCCCAGCTGTGGGATGACCGAAGGGTCAGCGCCCTCCGCCATGAAGGACTTATGCCGAGTCACGCCGGGAAGGATCAGCCATTCCTTTCCCGGTGATGGGCGAGGTCCTTCGGGCACCGAGCGACCCTCCGTGGCCCTGGCATGGTCTGGTCCCCGAGGGGACAAGGTGTGGTCGGGGGAGCCTCGCCAGCTACCTCCGGGCGCCCATCCCGACATAGCTCGACTGTACACGCTCCCTTCGAAGCACTCATCGCTAAGTCCGCCAAGTCGGTGTTGTGGGTAAGCACCGCCTTGCGTGTATTCTCTTGGCTAAGCAATCGCTCACCATTTGACTTTCTCCTTTCTATGCAGAATTTCCACTACACCACGGCCCTCATCGCCCGGGTGCACGACGCCGGCCGGTTGGTGGGCGGTCTGGGCGAGCGCAGCCTGGAGTTGCGTCGCCAGCTTGAAGAGGCCCGAGCGGGGTCTGGACCCGAGGCGGTTGCTGCGGCCGAGCAGCGTGCGGCCGACATGGGCGCGAAGTCACGCTACCGACCGCCGAGCTCGAGGCCGGCGCCGGAGGCCAATCGCAGAAGCTTCTCCGGATGGAGAAGCTGGAGAACCGCCTTCGCACCAAGGAGGCCCCGGAGTTGGCCGCCAAGCAGACTTCGAGAGAGGCCGAGGTGAAGCCCGCCCAGGAAGCTCTTGCCGCGGCGGAAGGCAGCCGAGGAGGGACCGGAGGCGGTCGAGGCATACAAGAAGTCGGAGGGCTTCCTCCTGGCTGGACCGACGGGCAGGTATCATACGAGTATGGGTACAAGGTTGCCTGGCCCGATTCCGAGCGTGCCCTCCAGTTCGCGGTTGAGGAGGATCCTTCACCTCCTATCCCGAGGACGAGGGGTTGACATGCCCGGCGAGGTTCCTTCGACGCCTTCCCGAGCCGCGGCTTGAGTGGTTTTTCTTCTTTTTGGAGGGCCTTCCTCGCCTTTGTAATCCTTCTTTCCCTCTAGGGGCCTGCTTTGTACTTCAACGCTTTGGTAATACAATTCCCTTTTTATGGCAATACAATTTCCAACTTCATTCCAATAGCTCGAGTCAAATATTGGCCTGCTTCGCTTGGTCCTTAAACAAAGTACTTCTAAGGTTCGACGTTCCTGTGTCCTCGAATTGCTGCCCGGCCATAGTCGCGAGTCGGAACGCTTCCTGGCCTGACAACTTTGATTACGCGTAGGGGCCTTCCCACTTAGGTGCAAGCTTGCCTCTTGAGTTGGCGGGTCGCTACTTCCGCCTGCGTAATACCAGATCTCCCATCCCGAGAGGTCGAGGGCGCACCTTCTTGTTATAACTTCCGCAACACTTGTACGCCAAAGATCTTTACGCGCGGCCGGCCCTACGCTCTTCTAGCAGGTCTAGGCCAGCCCGAACTCCCCGGGTCGAGGTGGATTCTCATAGTTCTCCACCCGAATGTTGGAATGACCAACTCGGCCGGTAGGATCGCTTCCACGCCAATGCCAGTCGTAGGGGACTCGCCTGCCATCTTCGGTAGTCCGCAAAGACCATAGGATGTTCGGGAGCTCGCCGACCCACCGATCGGGCTTCCAAAGTCCTTTCCTAAGTCCATCTAGGATAGATCGTTGGTCACCTCACGAGCCCGCTGGTCCGGGTGGGCCACCGAGCTAAACCTCAATCGATTTGATAAGTCGCGCAGTAACTCCGTAAACCGAGTGTCCGGGCGAATCGGGTTCCGCTATCGGTGATGATAACGCTGGGCGACATCAATCCGGGTCACGATGTTCTTCCATACGAACCGCTTTGACCCGCTCGCCGTGAATGGTTGCCGTGGGCTCGCTTCCACCCACTTAGTGAAATAATCTATCCTCACGATGATATATCTCCGCCGGTCGGACGCCGGGGAAACGGCCCCAAAAGGTCCATTCCCATTGAGCCGGCGCCAAGCGCAATCCATGGAGGTGAGCGACCGCAGGAGCCGCGGGCGCGGCCCGGCGCCGCAAGTGTCGCACCGCCGCACGAAAGCCTTGGCGCCTTGCAACGTAGGCCAAGAGTAGCCCGGGCGTAGTATTTTAAAGGCCAAAGTTTGGCCGCCCATGTGCTCCCACAAGTCCCGCCGCGGAACCTCACGAGAATCACTTCCGCTTCATCGGATCTAAACATCGCAGAGGGGATGGGAAAATGACCTTTGTAGAGCCGGCCGCCAATCTCGCAAAGACCACGCCTGGTTCGGCTGAGCCGCCATGCCTCGACCTCATCCTCGTGCAGATCCCATCGCGCTTATACTTCAAAGACTTCGAATCCACGAGGTGGAGAGGTCGGGACTCGGGTCCCCTATCTCCATGATGGCCACCGATCGTGTGTGAGCTCTTCGACTCGGATGTTCCTCCGGATCGGCCCCGAGGCTAATTTCGCGAGCTGGTCTGCCCGCTCGTTTTGGGACCTGGGCACCCTGGACAGAGTGAAACGAGGAAAGTTAGAGGCTTGGGCTCTTACCTTGGTCAGGTATTTGGACATAGTCGAATCCCTAGCCCGATACTCTCCGCCAACTTGTTCGGCGACGAGTTGGGAATCCGTGAGAACATGGACTGCTCTCACCGCATCTCGTTGCTGCAAGAGGAGGCCTGCCAAAGCGCCTCGTATTCCGCCTCATTGTTCGTGGCCTCAAACCGGCGAGGGAACGCCGAAAGCGTGTCCGCCGGGATCCTCTAGAATGAGTCCGCGCCGCACTTCGAGCCGAAGACCCATCCACGCAGGTGGTCCAGCCTGGGATTTGCTCAACGCACTGCTTCCTACCGTGTCAACTCCGAGATAAAATCGCCAAGGCCCGGGCTTTGATGGCCGTTTCTCGCTTGTAGCAGAGGTCGAACTCTGATAGCTCCACCGACCATTTTAGAAGACGCCCGCTACGCCAAACTTAGAAAGAACTTGACGCAGGGGTTGGTCGGTCATTACCTCAATCGTATGGGCCTCGGAAATAGGGGCGAATCTCCGAGCCGATAGGATAAGCGCTAATGCCAACCTTTCGATGGGGGATAGCGTCCCGCCCACGCAACACGTGGCTGGTGTAATAGACCGGATGTTGAGCGCCGAAGCTTCCTTCACCAAGATCGAGCTTATCGCATGCCGACGCCGCCAGTAGAGTTTAAGTTTCTCCGCAGACACCAAGGTAAGGCGGGAAGCCCGGATAAGTGCCGCTTTAGGCGTGTGAAAGCTTCCTCGCATTCTCGCCCATTGGAAGTTCTTCGGATCTTTGAGGACTCAAGAAAGGAAGGCACTTATCTCCGACCGACAAAACCGACAGAGCCGCTTATCCTTCCGTTAAGGCATTGAAGCTCCTTTATCGCTCTTGGAGATCTCATGTCGTGAGAGCTCTGATCTTCTCGGGTTGGCATCAATTCCTCTCTCGTATGATGAATCCGAGGAACTTCCCCGATGTCACGCCAAGACGCACTTAGCTGGATTAAGGCGCATCCCATATCTTCTTAGCGAGAGAAGGTTTCCGCAAGTCATCAAGGTGTGCAGCCCTGTGGCAACTTTTTACGATCATGTCGCCAACATATACTTCCATGTTTCGCCCTATTTGTTGGGCGAACACCTTGTTCACCATCCTTGGTAGGTAGCGCCGCGTTCTTAATCCGAACGGCATGACCTTGTAGAAGTAAGCTCCTGGGCGTGTGGAAGGTCGTATGTTGTCGATCTCGGGGCCATCCGGATCTGATTGTAACCGGAGTAGGCGCCCATGAAGGAGAAGCGGCGTGTTCGCGTTGAGTCGACTAACCGGTCGATCCTAGGCAAGGGGAAGCAATCCTTCGCAAGCACGATTTAGATCGGTGTAGTCGACACACATCCTCCAGCCTTCCATTAGGCTTCTTGACGAGGACTACATTGACAGCCATCGAGGATACCGACTTCTCAATGAAGTCGACGCCAAGAGCTCGCCGACTTCCATTTGCACACCGTTGGTGCCGAGGGATCGAGGCCGGTCTCGCCTTACCGAGCGGGCGGTCGGGAAATGTGCAGATGGTGTTGAGAAACTTCAAGATCTATTCCCGGATGGTCGGCACCGCCCGTGCGAAGACATCGGTGTTTTCTCGAGGAGGTCGATAAGCCGTGCCCGCCTTGATCATCCAGTGTCCGGCCGACCGACCGTCCGATCGGGACGGTCATCTTGCAGCCGGAATATTAACCGCCGTTTGTCGGCTCGACGACGCTCGGCTGGCGCTATGCTCCGTGGGTCTTCGAGGGCTGCCCGCCTTTTTCTCTTACCTGGAAGTCGCTGGCAAGTAACACCGTCGACTCGAGGATCTCCCGACCTCCCCAACTCCAGACCGGTCGGAAACTTCAACGTCCGGTGGTATGTGGATATAATCGCCTTAGCTCTCGCTGGAGGGTGGGTCGCCCAGTGATGGCGTTGTACGCGTAGGGAGGTCACCACCGTAAAGGTAACCAGCAGAGTTTTTGCCTTCGGAGAATCCCCGAGAGTCAACGGTAGGGTCACCGCGCCCCGCGACGAAATCGAGTCGCCGGTAAAGCCGGTGAGTGCCGAGTGCAATGGCTTCAAGGCTTCCTTCGGCAACCCTAGCTTCAAAAAAGCCTCGAAATAAAGGATGTCGACCGAGCTGCCAGTGTCGACCATAATCCTTCTGGACCGCTGGCTATTATTCGAAATGACACCACCAAATACACATCATGTTCGCCGCTCCCATGTCCCCTGAGGGGAATGTGATCTCTGGCTCGGAGGGAGGGTGGTATTCCCCGGTCGCAACGGCACGGGCGTAAGCTTTTCGACCCGAGGCACTATGCCCTCCAGCGGCGGGCCCCCCTGTAATTACGTCGATGTGTTGCTCGACAGGGCCCTCGGGATGCAGGGATGGTTCCCGTGGATGCCGGAGGTACTGATCTAAGTGACCTCTTCGGATCTGCTCCTCAATTTGCCGCCTACCATGGCATTGTTCGTGTCATGTCCGCTTTGCCGATGGAAGCGCAATACCGTATGATCGCCGCCTCGCCGCCCTTCATCGGCGCGGGCGGCCCGAGCATTCCCGCCTTTATCCGGAGGAATATTTGCGCCCGAGATGCTTTCAAGGGGGAGGTGGCGGCTCAGAACGTATGGGTCGGGTGCCCCCGGCCCCTCGGTGCGGGACTCCCGCCTAGTTGTCGCTCCCGATCGGGATGGAGTAGAATGCCCCTCGATCGTTTCTTCCTTCTTCCCGACATTCCGTGACTCGGCCGCCACATATTGACTTGCTCACAAACATTTCCGCGATGGACATGGGGGTCGCTTCCACCAAGGACCAAAGAAACCTTGACGGCCGCAGCCCATCATAAACGCCGCATCAACAACGATGGGTGAGCATCGATAACTCCTGCATCTCCGCGGTAAACCTCCGCACAAAGTGGGAGAGGGGTTCATCCTCTTTGCTTCAAACCCGTGGAGGAGTGCGACATGTAAGGCTTTGGTCGCGCAAACGCCAAAAAAATGTAGCTCAAGTCCTTGGCGAGCTCAAAGGATGTTACCGCCCCGCTTTTTAAGGTGCCGTACACGACGCAGCGGATCCTTTCAACGTGGTGGGGAACGCCTGGCACATCAAGGCGTCCGAGGTTCCATATAGGGCCATCTGAGCCCGGAAAGCGGCGACGGGGTCCGCTGGATCACTGTCTCCATCATAAAGGTCGATGGAGGGGAGGCGGGAGTTCAAGGGCACCGGTATTCCCGCATGTCGCTGGCGAACGGGACTCAATGGGACGCTCTCCGCTTCTTCTTTGACTTACGGACGCCCCTTTGCACCTCATCCAGCCGGGCGATGGAACGGATTTGAGCCCAAATAAATTGCCGACCGAGGACACCGCCGAAGTTCAAGTGGACGCCCAGTGAGAGCTCGGTTCCGCCCCGAACCCGCGGAGGTCGGGAAGATGGTGCCGGTGGGAATGCCTCATGATGCCGGGGAGGGGTTCCGCCTGAGGGGGGCTCCGCCTCCCGGAGTAGGCGGGAGGACCCGACAAGATTGCCGTGGTTCGACCTTGGGAAAGGTCCAAAAGCCTCCGCCGTGATGGGGGAAGAAGGGGAACCCGACTCGGTGGAGTCCGCATCGCGCTAAATAAACTCCAGCGACGCGCGCGCAGATCGCCCTCCGTGGTTCGAGGTCCGTGGACCTCGCCGAGGTGCCACCGGACCTTTCATTCCATATGTCGTTAAAGGCGAGCGTGTAGACTCACGAATGCCCTCCTTCTAGCGCCAACTGTTGGGAAACAACTTTTACCGTGACCGGCGCGGCGTGGAATCCGGAGCCGGGGTCGTCCTCGCATGGTTCGGGCCCGCCGATGGCTCGCCCCGCCTCCGACCTCCGAAAGGTAGCTCCACGCCAAGTCGCGAGACTCGCAGAAGCGGTCGATGCTCCGCCCGACCCTCCGACGCCAAGTCGGGCCCTCACCCGCCGGCCGAGCTCCGTAAATGTGTCGTGTTCGAGTCTACTCACCTCGAGTGTTCCCCTCATGCCCGCCTTACCCATTCGGCTTAAATAGGTCGGACGGATGGCATGCTTCCGGTCGGTGGCGCGTGGCTCGACTCGCAGCCGTGCCGTGGTCAACTTGGCGGTAGTTGGGGCGGCGCAGGAGAAGCGACGGCGATCAAATCGTGAGGAGTAATGGAGCAGAGGAGGGATGACGTCATCCGGTCGTGACCAGGTGTCACGCCATACTTAATACCCCTAACACCGCCAAGACCTGAAAACCATGGTCGAGCCAAGACATGAGAACCGAACCACCATTCGGGATGAGGGGTTGAGCCACCGCTCAAGACCCAGAAGACCAATGGTCGAGCCACCACTCAAGACCATGAGAACCGAACCGCTCGATGAGTCGAGCCGCCGCCAAGACCTGCAGGACCCGCCGCCAAGACCATGAGAACCAAACCGCCGTTCGGGATGAGGGGTCGAGCCGCCGCGACTAAACCAATGGTCGAGCCGCCAAGACCATGAGAACCGAACCGCTGCCGATGAGGGGTCGAGCCGCCAAGACCTAAGACCGCGGTCGAGCCACCAAGACCATAAACCGACCGCCTCGATAAGGGGTCGAGCCGCCGCCAAGACCATAAAAATCAACCGCCATTCGATAAGGTCGAGCCGCCGCCACCGAGACCGTGGTCGAGCCGCCAAGACCATAAAAACCAACCGCCGCCAGATAAGGGGTCGAGCCGCCGCCAAGACCTGAAGACCGTGGTCGAGCCGCCGCCACCATAAAACCAACCGCTGCTCGGGATAAGGTCGAGCGCCGCCACACCTGAAGACGGTGGTCGAGCCGCCGCCAAGACCAAGAGAACCGAACCGCCATTCGGGATGAGGGGTCGCCGCCGCCAAGACCTGAAAATGGCGGTGAGCGCCGCCAAGACCATGAGAACCGAACCGCCGTTTCGGATGAGGGGTCGAGCCGCCAAGACCTAAAAGACCAATGGTCGACCCGCCGCTCAAGACCATGGGAACCGAACCGCTGTTCGGGATGAGGGGTCGAGCGCACCCGAAGACTCGGAGCTTCTCATTCTAACACGCATCCGAGCACGAAGATCGATTCAGCTCGCCCACAGTTTGCGATGCACCGCGACATCCCGCCGCGAATGGCTTCAGATGAGAGGTCACCGGGGAGCTTCAATGAGCGCACTGCTCGACGTGTCACCGTGAGATTATCGAGCGATGATGGCATCCGCCGACAACAAGTTGGAGTGCCCAGCTCAACGATTGCCGACCGCTAGGATATTTTCCTTGAGGTCGTTGCTCGAGAGGTCCATGAGGATTGTTGCATGGCTTGCACAACCCGCTGGGAAGTCCGTAAGATATTGCAAAGGAGTAACGCATAACGAGCATCGCTCGTTGGCCGAGAGCATGGCTCGTAGTTTTCCGCACGCTTGGTGCTACAATGCATGCAAGTGCCGAACGTGGTGGCCGAGGCACGCGCTTTGCAATACCGCGGTGCGGAACCATGCCGGGATTGCAAGCATCGCAGCTCGCATTAGCCGAGCGCCTGTACCGTGGAACCATGCAAGGATTGTAGCTCGGGCATTGCGAAGCCGCTTGTTGCAGCCGAACCACGCAGCGGTTGCCGAGCATCGCAGCTCGGCGCTTGCTGAGCATGCCGGTGTAGCCGCAAACCATGCAGGAGTTGTCGAGCATCGCAGCTCGGCTTGGGCCGAGCAGCAACTTGGTGTAGCTGCAAACCACGCAGCAAGGTGCTGAACGGGTGCCGAGCACCGTAGCTCGCCGGCCGCCAAGCAACACACTCGAGCGATTTGGCTGCGGCATGAGGCAGCGTAGCACGTGTTGTTGAGCATCGCACGCTTCACGCCGAAGCAGCGACTCGCTCGATTTAGAGCGCCGTGATGAGGCAACGATGAACCGCTCAAATATGGTGCCGAGCAATCGTAGTCGGGCTTTGGAGATTATATGGGTGACTCTGGCAACGGGCCCTCCTTCTAGCGCCAACTATGGTCATCAACTTTTCGTGCGGCCTCGGGCCGCCGCTACCGGTTCGGGTCCGAACGCGCAGGGTCGCCATCGATCGGCAGAAGCCGACGCTGAGTCGAGAAGCCGACATCCGCTGGCCAGGGCGATTCTTCATCCGTACCACGATGCCTCTGCCTCGTGATACGTCGTCGGGGTTTCATCCCACCCTCCGATGCTTAAGCCGCGATGGGAGTGAGTAGAGTCTTTCATAGAGAGAGAGAGAGGTAAAGAGAGATCCTTTGGCCGCCGATGTCTCGAGGTCAATGCCGCTCTCTCGCGATGGGAACTGCCCACCAAGCGATGGGAGCCTGGTGCCATGCACATGAGCTCGCGCCCATGGAGGGAGCTGGCCGCCATGCAGAGGGGAGAGTGGCTAAGAGAGTCTTCTTCCTCTCCTCCTCCTTCTCCTTCTCCTCCTCCTTCTCCTCCTTCTCCTCCTGAGTGCTGGTTCATCCCCTCCCTTTACTTCTTCTAAACGAGGTCGGTGATGTGGCCTCCGCAGTCGCATCGATGGCGTGCTTCATCTCTCCCGGAATCGGGAAGAGCAGAGGGAGAGGACATCGCGCCAACCTCACGATACCGCAGGAGGGGCTGAGACGTCACCATGACGGGAACCACAGGGGGTCGAGGTCACGTCACATTTAATACCCATAACAATACTGTATACTTGTTTCATAGGTATTCACATCTTCCGACAAATTGCATGCAAGAAATCAAATGAGCGAAAACAGTGGATTGCTTTTGGATGCTAAGAGATCAGGAAGAGGCTCATTCATTGTTAGATCTTTGGCTGTCGGTGTGTTGCTCAGGCGGAGGGAGGTCAGCCTGATCAGGAGACCGAGCAGCTCCGCCGCTGTGTCGGCGTTTACTTGTGGCTCATATTTCCGGAGATCGATGGACCAGATGGTGACGGCAAGCCGACGCCGAGCAGGAAGGGCACGAAGAACAGCAGAATCTTCCGAAGAAGGATTACCAGAGATACCAGCCCCTCGAAAATAGCTGACAGAACCATCTCTGTCTGTTACTCTCTCTGTCTCTTCTGTGAGGTGGGATGGTGCAGAGAGACGACGGTGGTGGCTCGGCTGTGATGATCAAGGAAGCTTTTGGTTTGACTTTCGTGGGTTGCCGTTCGCACTGCGTGACGCCACGAGAGTTGGAGGTGCAGTGCATGATCGGCACCCACGGGAAAGGCAAAGCAAAAGCTTCCCTTTGTCAGTTCATAACCTGAGCCACCACCGTTCCCATCCACCATCGTCTCTGTACACATTCGTCACCCCGCAAAAGAGAGAAAATAAGAGACACAGAGATGGTTCTGTCAGCTATTTTTGAGGAGTTGATATCTCTGGTAATTATTCTTTGGAGGATTTTGTTGTTCTTCGTGCCCCTCCTGCCCGGTGCTCGGTGTCGCTATGCTTACCGTCTGGGCCATCAATCGCCGGAACTATGAGCGACAAGTAAACTCTGGCATCCAACGGCGTCGGAGCTGCTTTTTGGGTCACGTTATCAGGCTGAACTCCCTTGGGTCCGAATGAAATTACTGTGGCTCAACTTATGGAGACCTCTGGGATGCTTAACCTAAGAAAAATATTTTAATGCTTGGTCCGATGAGGATATGTTACGCGTTAGCCTGTTGAGACACATCGAGCACTCTTGAAATGCTTACTCCGAGAATGGTATATCGACTCTTTGTGATGACTTTGAGAATGGTCTATCAACGTCGGCTTCGATCAAAGCTACGGCAAGTGAGCAAGTTTGATTCATTGAGTAAGAAGATTGAGCAAGAGAGAGCTCACGTGAATCCTGAGAAGGAAGCTGGTGAGATGTGACTCGTACATGCGAAGTGGATGGGATGTGTTATGGGTATTAAATGACGGACCCGCCCCCTGGGTTCTCGCCATGGTGACGCGCCCTCCCCGCCGATCGCCGAGGTTGACCGGCTGGACGCCCTCTCCTCTCGTTCTTCCCTTCGCAGAGACCGGCACATCGCACGACCGCGGGAGGGTCACATCACCAGCAATAATCTTCCCTATAAGACCTCTACATTTAGAAGAAGTAAAAGGGGGATGGGGAGGGGCATGAACCAGCACTCAGGAGGAGAAGGAGGAGGAGGAGGAGGGGAAGAAGACTCTCTTAGCCACTCTCCCCCTCGCTGCATGGCAGCACCCGAGCTCCTATCACTGCATGACAGCACCCGAGCTCCCATCGCTGCATGACAGAACCGAGTTCCCATCGTAGAGAGGAGCAACATTGACCTCGAGATATCAGCAGCCAAAGAATCTCTCTCTCACCTCTCTCTATGAAACACTTACTCACTTTCATCCGACATCACTTGCATCGAGGGTCGGATGGAAACCCCGACCGACTGTGCGAACCGGGGCATGCAGCGAGCTGGCCACCGAGATGAACTGCCGCCGAGCGGATGATCGCCTTCTCCGACCCAACGCCGCCGCCTGAGATCGATGAGACCGCGATTCGGACCAACTCCGCAACGCCCCGAGGTCGCAGTTGTTGACCATCGATTGGCGCGAAGGAGGCCCGCGGTCGCAAGGTTAGCCCATCTAATCTCCAAAGCCCGAGCCACGCTGCCAACCATGTTCAGCGCTTCCACGTGTTTCATCGCCGCTCACGAGCTTCGCCAACCCCGAGTGCGCCGCGGGCACCAAGCCCAGCTACAGTCGCACCACGCTCAGACCTTGCCGCGCGTGGTTTGTAGCGCACGCACCGCCGCCAAAGCCCGAGCATGATGCTCGCAACCCTCGCTGCGTTCATCGCTGCTCGCAGATTTGCCACAAGACCGAGTGGCCGCCGCAGCAAAGCCCGAGCTACTTGCTCGACACTCGCTCAGACTTTGCGTGGTTTGCAACAAGCCATACCGCCGAAAGCCCGAAAGCCGGCGTTTCGCAACCCTCGCGCTGTTTCATCGCTGCGCAAAGCCGCCAAATCTAAGCCCGGTGTACGCTTCACAGCCAAGCCCGAGCCACGGCTCGACACCACGTTCAGCACCTTGCCGGTGGTTTGCCCGCACAAGCGCTGCTCGCCATCAGCTCGTCGACAACTCCTTAGCTGCATGGTTTGCAGCGTACACGAGCACCGCTCGAAACACCCGAGCTGCGGGCTTGGCAACCACCATCGCCGGGTTCATCGCTGCAACAAGCCGCTCGCCAATGCCCAGCCGCAATCCTTCGCCGCATGGTTCACGCCGCACCAAGTAGCTGCTCAATGCCCGAGGCGATATCGCAATTCTTCACCGCATGGTTCATACCGCACTAAACAGTCGCCAGGAGTGACGCCGCCACCCACGCTCAAAGACTTCATCGATGCATTGAGCCGCAGCCACCGCCGCAAAACTACCCGAGCCATGCTACTCGCCAGTGGCGATGCCATTGTCGCATTCTTTGCAATATCTTACGGACTTCATCGAGTTAGCAAGCCATGCAACTTAATCTCGGACCTCGAACAATAGCCTCAAGGGGAAAATATCGCAGACGGTGAACCGGTCACAAAAGCCGCTGGGCACTCCAACTTGTTGTCCGGCAGATGCATATCGCCCATCTCACCAGCCGACTGCCGAAAGCACTTGGAGAAGCTCCCACGAGCCGACTCTCCTCATACATAAGCCAGCAAAGGGCGCGGTATCGAAAAAGAATTCTGCAGCAGAGCTGAATCGATCTTCACGTATACCGCTGTGTTAGAATGAGAAGCTCACCGGCTTCTGGTCTTGAGCGCGGCTCAACTATCCGCTTCGATTTTGAGCGGCTCACCCTTTATCCCAACCGATTCGCATATGGTCTTGAGCGCCTCACCATCGGTCGGTCTTGAGCGGCTCGACTTTATCCCAATGTTCGCCATGGTCTTGAGCGAGCCTCGACCATCGGCTGGGTCTTGAGCGGCTCGACTTTATCCCGAATGGCGGTTCGTATACATGGTCTTGAGTTCACCATTGGTTTTCGGGTCTTGAGCGGCTCGACTTTATCCCGAACGGCGTCGGTTACATGGTCTTGAGCGGCCTCGACCATCGGTTTTCTGGGTCTTGAGCGGGCTCGACTCTTTATCCAACGGGTTCGTTACATGGTCTTGGTGCCTCGACCATCGGCTCGGGTCTTGAGCGGCCTCGACCCTTTATCCCAACGGCGGTTCGGTTACATAGTCTTGAGCGGCTCGACCATTGGTTTTCGGTCTTGAGCGGCTCGACTTTATCCCGAAACGGCGTTACATGGTCTTGAGCGGCCTCACCATTGGTTTCGGGTCTTGAGCGGCTCGACCTTTATCCCGAACGCTTCGGTTACATGGTCTTGAGCGGCCTCACCATTGGTTTTCAGGGTCTTGAGAGCCTCACCATTGGTTTTCTCGGTCTTGAGCGGCCTCACCTTTATCCCGAATGGCGGTTCGTTACATGGTCTTGAGCGGCCTCGACTATCGGTTTGTCTTGAGCGGCCTCACCATTGGTTTTCTGGGTCTTGAGCGGCTCGACTTTAAATCCGAACGGCGGTTACATGGTCTTGAGCGGCCTCACCATCGATTGGTTTTGAGCGGCTCGACCCTTTATCCCGAACGGCGGTTCGGTTACATGGTCTTGAGCGGGCCTCGACCATCGGTTTTCTGGGTCTTGAGCGGGCCTCGACCCTTTATCCCGAATGGCGGTTCGGTTACATGGTCTTGAGCGGCGCCTAGACTCCTCATCCTGCACAATGGTTCAGTCAATTATGTCACGACAGGCAGAACCTCCGCCCGAGGTCTCAACCGATCACTCATGTGCAACCGGAGCAACACCACCCCAACCTCGAGGACCGCCCCGCAGGAGTGGCTTTTTGAGGGGGTAGTGGGTATTAAATGTGACGTGACCCCGCCCCGTGGGTTCCCGCTATGGTGACGCCTCAGCCTCCTCGCGGATCTGTCGCGAGGGTTGACCGACAGCGCCTCTTCTCGCTTCTTCCCTGCCCGCAGAGACCGGCACGCCATCAAGCATGACTCGCTGAGGGTCACATCACCAACAATAATCTTCCCTATAAGACCTCTACATTTAGAAGAAGTAAAAGGGGGATGGGGAGGGGCATGAACCAGCACTCAGGAGGAGAAGAAGGAGGAGAAGGAGGAGGAGGGGAAGAAGACTCTCTTAGCCACTCTCCCCCTCGCTACATGGCAGCAGCCGAGCTCGCTCACTGCATGGTAGCAGCCGGGCTCCCATCGCTGCATGACAAAGACTCGAGCTCCCATCGCATGGCAGAACCCAGTTCCCATCAGAGAGGAGCAAGCATTGACCTCGAGACATCGGCACCAAAGGATCTCTCTCTACCTCTCTATGAAACACTCTACTCACTCTCATCCGACACTAACTTAAGCATCGGAGGGGTCGGGATGGGAACCCCCCGACCCGACCTGTGTGCAGGAACCGAGGGGCATGTAGCGAGCTGGCCACCAGATGAAGGAACCGGCCCTGGCCGAGCGGATGATCAGCTTCTCCTGACCCAATGTCGGCTTCCTGCCCAGAGATCGATGAGGTGACCCCTACGTATTCGGACCCGAACCCAGCCGCGACGGCCCGAGGCCACGGCGAAAAGTTGTTGACCATAACAGGATGTGAAGTGGAAAGCTAATGGAATGTAGGGGATGGGAAAGGTAATTGCGGTGGTGATCCCAGTCGCCTCTCTTTTTACCTAATTTTCAACCTCTCGTACCTTTTTTTTTATATATATAGACAGAATGGAAGCATAAATATTGATAATGCTAGATTAACTCGATTTGATTCAAAGCCAGAATCTAATGTGGCCAAAAGAGAGCCTTAACATTTACTCAAGGGTTGAGACGCACTCAAGTGTATGCTCCGACGTATATAAAAATTGAGGTCAAATGGATTTTTCGGATATGGTCCATCTAATACTCAAGTAACGGCAGTATAAATATAGCGAACAATGATTGACTTTGTTTATCATACCCTAAGTAATTTTTTTATGGAGGGTTAATGAGGTGAATATTCTATAATATGAATAAAATATTTTAAAAGGATCCGACTAGATTGGTGTGCACATTACTTGATTGTTGACTGAGTATTGGTCACAGTGTTACCACACTTCGAGCTATCAACTTAGTGCATTGGAAATTGCTCTAGCTCAACTCGAGAAGAATGCACCGATCACTTTTACAATGCTTAGATTGAGAATGACACTTTCTTTGAATGCCTAGCCTGCATTGGGTGCATTGAATATTTTTAGCATGCTTAACTTGAGAAGCGCAAATTGGACACTCTTGGATGCTTAGTGTAAGATGGGCATATCAAGTGCTTTTGGTGTGCTTAGCCAAAAAGAGACACATTAGATACTTTTGTAATACTTAGCCTAACAAGAAAATATTAGATGCTTTTAGGATACTTAGTTTGAGAAAGATGCATGCAGCACTTCTGGATTACTTAGCCTAAGAAAGACATATCAAACACTTTTGTAATACTTAGCTCAAGAAGGATGCATCGAGTGCTTTTGTAATGCTTAGCTGAAGAAGATTAATCAAAGGCAACACATGTGATTCTTACATATGATGCTATACGGACATAACTCCTAAGCAAGAGATTGATGTAATATAACTCTTGAGCAAGAAGCTGATGAGACATGACTCCTGAGTGAGAAGGTGATGGCATATATGGGAGTTTAGGCGATGGCTCCATGTCGTATATTCTATCATTGTAATGGGGAGACTCACTTTTCACCTTGAACCCCTTAAAGTGCATTCTCTTCTTGTCCATATTTTTCCAACCTCTTGGATATTTGAATTATATTCTCCTTCTTCTAATACTAAAATGATGTTATGGATATCAAGAATGCCTAGATCAGCCTAAATCGATTTAAGGTTGTATACGTGAGAAGTCTGATGTGACAAACAAGGAGACTCAAACACTCCCTCTAGGGTTAAGCTGGACTTGGGTGCTATTCCACGACCAACCTATACAAAGATTTAGGTCAAGTAAGTTTCCTAATGTAATCCCTATAACTTTCAAGTTAGTAATCGATAAAGGGTGGAGTATTTTAGTAAATAATGATCGACTTTGATTATTATACCTAAGGTGACTTTTTATAGTAGGTTAATGAGGAAGAATATTTTACATATTGACGCTCACGATTGTTGATCGAGTCTTGTTAATAGTACTATCATGTGCTGAGTTACAATTAGAGGAGAATATTTCTCTTGTTAATATCTTTTGTTTAACATGTGATATCATATATTTGTATTATTTTAATACACACATGTGATATCGGATGGAGAGTTCAGAGAGAGTGAACCTAATTACATGAATAGAGAGTTTTCAAACCCTGTTAGAGGTTGTCATATTCATTCCCATCTAGGTACAATTACTTAGGTTTCCCTTTCAATTCATGAAGCCTAAAATCTTATTCCAAATCACCGTGATGATCGGTAAACTCCTAAAAGTCGATGAAATCACATCTAGGAGAGAGAGGGGAAAGTTCACCATAGTTGTTAATTTTTCCTCTCCTCTTTCTCAAGGTGTGTGGATTACAGTGAAGAAGATTCTTTGCTTCTAGAATGTTACTTATGAGAACTTATCCAGTTTGGCTTTTTCTGAGTAGGGCATAAGAACGAGGGTTGTCTTGCAAAGCCATTGCCAATGTCCAAATCTAGCGGAAAACTGATACCTAAATTTAGGAGGCTTTTAGTGAGTTGTCTTAATCCACAAATGAGGGAGGAGAAGGAGGATCTGTACAAATCATGGATACTTGTCCACAAAAGAAGTAAGCCCAAGTTCAAGGTGCCTAATCCTAGTCCAACCCAAGCTAAGGTGACCCTAACCCTTAATGACCATGATGAAACTAGACTTAATCCGTCCTTATGCATTGGATTGGAGTGAACGGATTGCACTTGGCCTAGCAAAGGTTAGAATATGCATGCCAAGACTAGAAGCAAAGGAATGCAGGCTGCAATTAATGCTAACTAGGTTTTAGGGTCCTCTAAGGTGGTGAAAATTGCAATGTGACCAAAGACCAACATGCAACCTATCCCTGAATTAATTGTGAGACAGACTCACACCTTGAGTTCGAGAGTCACACTCAAAACTATGGGTTTGGGCAAAAGCCTGAGCCTGGATGGATACACAGTTGAACTTTTCCATCCACTTCTAGGAGCCTTTTAAGCTTCATATCATGTCATCCTTTAGTGAGTTCCATATATCGGTTGTGGTTCTTGATAGTTAGAGGGAAACTAATTTGATGTTCATTCTAAAGGATAGCCACCTCAAAATCAATTATTTTCGTCATATAACCTTATGTAATGTCATATACAAAATTCTCTCGGGAGGGCTTGCTAATCATATCAAACCTCATTTACGTAACCTCTCTAATTGGGAGCAATTTACTGTATTCATGATAATATTACTATTACCCAAGGGCTAACTCTTTCTGTGTTTAATTCTCAAGGTAAAAATCCTCTTATCTTGATCAAGATTGATTTGTAAAAATACTTTAATTCTCTTTCTTGGTCTGCTCTATCTGGAATCCTTAGCAAAATGAATTTTTCTCAAACTTTATTGATCGGATATTAGCTTCTTGTGTCGCTTTTGCCAAATTTAGTTGTATGTTTGAACAATTGCAACTCTAGTTGGTTTAGAAGCCATTGAGGTATCTATCAAGATATCTTGTTACTTATTTGTCATCATTCAACAGCTCCGATCTACCCTTTTGGATGTTAATGTTGAGTGCAATACAATCAAATTGTTTATTATTAAAAGCACCAAGATTTGCCATCTTGTCTTTGCAGTTGATATCTTGATTGTCATCGGAGCCACCCCCAACTCTTGGAAACACTTGTCTAATACCTTGAAACTATATTCTTCCTAAACTAGCTTCAACATTAATAAAAATAAATACGTTGTGTTCTTCCCTAAATATTGGCCATCAGATATGGAGTTTTCCATCTCCTTGATATCAATCACAGAAGGCACTTAACCTATTCCCTACTTGGGAACCCACCTAATATTCTGAATTAAATCATTAACAAATACCTTAGTAGAATCAATTGCTAGCAAAAACACTTTTTGTCTAAAGTTAGATAAGTGACTGATAAACTATATCCTCAAATCTATCCCCTTCGTTGCATTACCAATTGTTGGACCATCAACAAGTTTGCTAATGACATTTTCAAATATAGGAAATCTCTTTCTTCTAGGGCGATTCTCCTTCTTACAAAAAGATCAAACTCTTCGGTTGAGATCATGTCACTGCAACAAAAGAATGAGGTGAGGTAGGGGTGTATGATATCAACCTAGTCGAGGATGCTGTAAATGTGAATCTTAATTATCAAGTATGTCAGCCTTGACCCTCAGGTCCTAGGCTATAGAAAGACTTCCCTAGTCTAGAAAAGTATCACGGGCACTATACACTATGTCAGAGAGGGTCTTAGCAGGATTGTCGGGTCTAGTAGTACATTAGATTATTATTAGATGAATCCTTAGATTTCCAACATGCCCCTAAGCAAAGAGCCTACTGTCTTCCACTATGATGAGGTTAATGACTTACATTGTGTTAAAGACCTGCTTTTGAACAGTGCATGGAATCGTTAGCTTCCGTAGGGTATCTTTCACCCTCTTGGTTGGTAGTATTCGCTTAGCCCTTGGGTCCTATGATGACAGCTAGGTTTAGAGTCATCAACCCTAGGGGCTTGCGACTTGTAAGAGCATTTACAGATTCTCGAGGGATAGATAGATTAACCATGGGTGGGATTGGGATGGTTGTAAGGCTGTCTGGAGTCTAGATGTTCTCCCTAGAGTTAAAGTTATTTTGTGGAAACTTGTATGGGGAAGATTGCCTACGTCCTTGTGGCTCTCGAATGTCATTCATTGTTAAGTCGACCAATGTTGTGCTTGCAATAATGCGGTGGACTTAGCCTAGCACATTCTCTTTTCCTGTAGCTTTGCTAGATCCAATCAAAACTGTGTTTCAATGTCTCTTACATGAATGAGTGGCCCAATGATGATGGGTTACGGGAAGGGGAACACCAGGGTGGATCAGCTTCTTCCAGTTTTGTTTCAGTTATTGCCACTTCCCTCTGGTTTATTTGGAAGAAGAGGAATGATTCTAACTTCTGCTGATTACCATTTCCAGCTCCCCGAGGGCATTTTCCTCTTAAACCTCCATCTCTTCAGCACAGATGTGATCCTAACTCTCGAACTGCTCCTAACTTGGTCCCCAATGCAGGTAAAGGCAGCTACTCTACTAATGGGGATGGCATCAATGGCATTCACAACTCTTGGACAGTTTTTTTTGTGATGGCTTCTTCTCAAGTTTGGATGCGAATGTAGGAACTGTTTTTTAGCTTTGTGGATGGGAATGACACTACCACCATTGAAGGAATCAATACACATCAAGCCTCATCCCCACTCGAAGCCGAGTGTTGGTAGATTTTGAGATGCTCTTTCTAAATATCACTGTTTAGATGATTCTTTAGGGGCTGTGATAATTGAAATATCTGCAAAGATATTCTTATGCTGGTAGATTTTGTCTTACTTGTCGAACATGTTAACAGGATGCATAATTTTGTAGCTCATACCTTAAGGTAATTGGAATTTGATGATCGAGTCTTTAAGGGGAGGAATTCAATCTCCAGAATTTATTGCATATTTCCTAAAATAAAATTTTATAGTTAAAGTTTTGTTCTTTGCATGCATGGCCTGACTAAGAAATCTGACTTGCCTTGTATGTTCGGGCAACTTTGGGAGTAAGATTAAAAAAAAAAAATTATGTATTAACTATTGCTCCAAAGATTCAAAATTGTTTTTCCTTTCCTTAATACGAACCCTCCCTCCTCTCCTATTTAAAGTTTAATAGACCCCCTCTCCCGTTCATCAAGAGTGGCCTTGGAAGAGCCTGTTAGCAAGAGATACTGAGTGGGAGAAGCAAGAGTAGGTTCTCCGTTAAATTCAGATTTACGATATTTCATCATATATTGTAGATTGTGAATTTCTATTTTGCGTTTCAAAACTATTGCATTATTCTTAGTCTGATTCTTACATTCAGATATCGTATTTCCGGTTTCTAATTTCATGTCTTAAAATTCTAAGGTAATTCAATTTAAGATTTCTTTTTTTAAAAAAAAAATATATATTGAAATTGACTTGAGGGGGATCGGGTCTTACCCGAGTCATATCGATGGTCAGAGTCACGTAGCTCGACCAGTTAGCCGGTCAGGCACGATCTAGTATGGACCAGCATATGTGTAGCCTAATACGTATGGCTTGACGACCGCCTCCCGTGGTGCATCCATCAACATGGCCCTTTGCAACGTGATCCTATGAAGTGATCGAATAGGATTGGTTCGACCAGTTTGGGTTGGTCAAAGATGACTCCTAATTGGATCAACTCCAATCGGTTCGAGTCGATTTAAGCCGATCTGGACCGTTTCAGATCCAATTAGGCCAGTTTTGAGTGCTTTCATGATTGTTTTAAATCAATTTTAAATTTGGCTCAAATGATTTTAGTTGAAAGTCTGACGAGTTCAAGTCAATTAGACTGTTCAACTAGAGTTAAGGTCAATCATCAAGCATAGGGAGATTGACAGTTCATGATTTTGAGATTTAATGATTTTTTAAAATTTATGTATCAACATCAGAATTTTTTAAAATTTATGTATCAACATCAGAATTTTTTAAAAAAATTTTTAAATTTTTTTTAAAATTTATGGAATTAATACAATAAATCAGAATCAAATATGTTTTATAGATCCAAAATCATATTATTAAATTCACAATAATATACGTGAAATCCTACAATATGAAACATCTAGATTGCAAGTATCGATGAATTTATTAAAATATTTTTGAATTAATCGATGATTTAGTTTTTCAATTGTAGAGTATCCTTAACAATTTTAGTTTTCTTTTTGATAAAGAGAATCTTCATTTGATATTGCAACCGAGATCGTAACCTCTATTTATATACATAATCGATGAATCTATAATTATGATTATATTTATAATTGATGAATCTATAATTATACCTCAAGAGTTTCATATTCCTCGACTTATCTCACGTTAAATTAGAAATATGAGTATCTACATAATTAATTTTATAATTATATTTCTTAGCTAAGTAAATTTACTTTAATTAGATCACTTTAATTTTGACTAATCAAAATAATAACTTAATATATTTAATTATACATTTGTGATCCTTAAAATTCTAACACATCGTTATCAAAATTTCTAATTTAAATAAGTTGCGAGGCACGAGATGATACATGAGGCCTCTATTTCTCTGTCAAGGGCATGCAAGTCAGCATTGGTTGGATACTTTTTTTTTTAGAAATTAACAAATCATTAAACATGATTACTAAACGATTTTTTCATCTATCGTTAGAAAAGAAAAATATTTCTACTTGGTGAGTGAGTAATGTCACTCTATTCATCGTTAAAAAATACAATATGAGTTTTCTTCATCCAACATAAAAACAACCTTTCAAAAGACATTCCTTTGTCGGAAGTCTCCAACTTTCTTTTAGACCTTTCAGCTTATGATTTTTAGATGTCTTTTGATAGTTAGTTTATCATTGAAAAGACATTTGAAGTTCTAATTATTGAATAAGATGTATCAGTTGTAAATTTTGTTGGATGGTTGAATGTCTTGGAAGATGATCACATATTTTTATGTGTCGCTTGAGTAAGGAAAGATTACTCATGGACTTGTGTAGAAAGCCCTCCTCAGATGAGAGAGATGGCACATTTACATGTCCTAAATTTGATTAATAGATGATCTGATATTTCTTTAATCTCTAGTATAAATCAAAGAGAAAAAGGAAGGCATTGTTAGTGTTCCATTCGGAGAAGGTAGAAAGTGACTTTTGTTCCTTACAAGCGTTTCTTGGAATCCACTTATTTGTATTACCTTTTCTTTCAGCCGAGATCGAACAGTCTCCCTGCGCAGGTACACCTGAAGCTTTTGGTTCGCCTTTCTCGTGCGTTGCCGGTCATGCACTGCGTGACGCCACGAGAGTAGGAGGTGCAATCTTCTTTTTCGAGCGCAGTCTCGTGTCCCTGCAGAAGACAGCCAAAAGGCTCAGACGTAACGTTTCTTCGAATCCATTAACATTTCTGAGCCTTGCGGTTGCCTCCTGCGGGGACACGAGATTGCACCTCCTACTCTCGTGGCGTCACGCAGTGCATGACCGGCAACCGACGAGAAAGGCAAACCAAATGCTTGCCTTAATCGGTTCATAACCCAGCTGAGCCACCACCCTTCCCATCCACCGTCGTCTCTCTACACCACCTTCACCTCACAGAAGCGAGAGAGAGAGAGAGAGAGAGAGAGAGAGAGAGAGAGAGAGAGAGAGAGATGGTTCTGTCAGCTGTTTTCGCAGGGCTGGTATCTCCGGTAATCCTACTTTGGAGGATCCTGCTGTTCTTCGTGCCCCTCCTGCTCGGCGTGGGGGTGCTTGCCGTCACCATCTGGGCCATCAATCTCCGGAAATATGAGCCACAAGTGAACGCCGACATCGCAACGGCGGAGGAGCTGCTCTTTGGGTCCCGCGACCTGGCTGACCTCCCTCCGCCTGGGCAACACAATGACAACGAAAAATCCAAGAATGACTGAGCAATGCCTCTTTCTGATCTCTTGGCATCCAAAACCAATCAACTGTTATCACTCATTCGATTTGTTGCATTGGAAAAACTCAGATGATGGGGATGCGAATGTCTGATACAAGCATATAGTAAAACAGTACTTTCTTTTCTATTTCAAGTAAATTAGAGCTTTATGTTTCTTTTCTCTTTTTTTTTTCTTTTTTTCTTTTTGGAATCCTTTATATGTGTCATATACTATGATGTTATGAGGCTAAGTGTAAGCATCAATTTATCCAAAAAAAAAAAAATTAGAGCATACAATGTAATTTCATAAAATACTTTATTTGATAAATATATTTTGGCTTGTTGAAAGATTCAATTAACTATTATGAAAATATAGTTTTGAATTATTAATTGTTAAAACCAGTTCTGATCTGCATTACTAATTGAAGTCATAATAAAATGATAAATGTGCCTTCCATTGAGATGTATATATTCAAAAAAGAAATATATCCTATTATGAAAATGTGTATATTTTAAAATTACTCTTATTTAGAATTAAGTATTAATATATTTGACTATTCAAAGAATGTTTCTTTGTAGATAAATAAGATTTAAGTATTTTATTAAAACTTCTCTAAATATCAAATAAATTATAGATGTCATGTGTGTCACATTAACTCTAACAAAAGTATAGCCAAAAGCTATTTAGAACTCTTAGCGCCACTTGGTTTTGACTCATTGATCGAGTGGGATTACTTGTTCTTTGCTCACAGACTTCATATATACTTGCTCATGAGAGCTAATTCTAGCATCAATTTAGCTCCTCAAACTTGCAATTATTGCCTCGCCTTTGAACAAATATATAAACACTTCCCTTACATCACAGATTGTGTCAAATCGATTAAGGTTTATATATATTTGACTGGATATCAATTAGACTTGTTAATCGTAGGTCAAAGCTAAATATATATCATCGGATTCTTTTAATATTTAGTGATATGACTCTTCTCCTACTGGTCATCTTTCAATCTCTATATTACACTTGAATATTTTCCATCTATCTTTTCCAATTCATATATGGCTTGGTTAATATTCCTCTTATTGACAAAGGTAGGTGGAACTATGGTTTGAACCCTTCTTTTTTTTTTTTTCGTTTGGCTAATTGCAATATTTATTTTCTTTTTTAATTTTTGATTCGCTCATTTTTCTTCAACCTTGGCTCAAATAACATGCTAAGATCGATCATGAGTCTGAATCAAACTAATGAAGATCAACATATATTAAATAAACATTAATTCAATCTAAAATGTAAGCTTATTAAGTTGTGGACGAATCACTTGTCTTTTTCAATCTTAAGCAATATGGGGCGTTTTTTTTTTAACCCTCATCCAAACTACATGTGGAATATTTACCAACTTATGTGAGAATTGGGGATTTGTCTATGATTTTTTGTGATCATCGCTTGGAGCTATTAATTGTACATTATATTTTTTTTATTGAAGAAAAATGGAGTATGAGGCTAAAAGTAAAATAGATTTTTAAAAAATCATAAAATAAAGAAAATATTAAGTAAAAGAGTATTGAACTTTATTTTAAGGTTCTCTCACTAGTGCTATTTGTAGCATTATAATTACTATAGTCATAACTAACCTAAGTGGACATCAACCCAAAATAGTGGTCTAGGGAATATGTTGCCTATATCATGAAATGAAAAGCTTACGAAACATTCCACTTGTACAACAAAATATTCTTCATAGTTTATCGATTATTAAAAGTAATTTGGGACATAATGATTGAGGTCAGTTATGAATTTATTAAAATTATTTCTCTTTCATCGATTTATGACTTAAGCATCAAGGAACCATGTCGAGAAATCCATTCGACCTAAGTCTTTGTATAGGCTAATTATAGAGCAAGCATCTAAATCCACCCCTATTACCACTAAGCATTCAAGCTTTTGACCGTACCAAGCTTCCTAACCACACCAATCTTTCTACTTCCTACGCATATTAGCCTAAACTAAATGGAGCCAATCCAAGCATCATCAATAGCATAGCTATCATTTTAGCCTTAAGAGAGTTCCATATTATAGGAATATGATCTTATTAATCCGCTAAAGTGAGGCTACTTTGCCCCCGACCCATAATACTTTCACCTATGATAAACAATAGTTGTCATTTCTAATACTTATCACTTCTATCTCGATGTAATACTAGATTATTCAATGACCTTAGAGTCTTCTAAAACCTCACTCAATAGGTTTAGACACTGAGTGGAATAATATAGTCTGTCATCCCTCTCCTTCCTGAATTAGCTTAGTTGATGGTGGTGGACCTAATGCCACAATAGTCAATAACTCTACCAATGTCAATCGAGGTCCCTTGATTGGTTATGATGCCTATTGTCCTTAAAAACCCATAGTCGATCAATCATTTGATGAATGAAGTGCCATAATGCTCAAGTTTGATGTCTAATAAATGGATTTCATAGAATATACCATTTGAGTGCAATTGCAATAGATGGACCAATACTTGGAAGACATACGTCGGGAGTTCCACTTGGCAGAGGGGGATTCAACTGGTATTGCTTGAAAGACATACACTCTAAAAGACATATAATCAATCAATCATTTGGTGGCTGGAGCACCACAATGAAGGACAAATCAATTGATTTCACAAAAGATACCCTTTGAGTGAAATTACAATAAATAGATTAAAGCTTAGAAGATATACACAAAAGATATCCTTTGAGTGAAATGACAAAGGGGGATTTAGTCGATATCACTTCAATCCTCCATCTGGAGGGAGAACCTATGCCTCACATCCAGCATATTGATGTATATGCAAAGGTACCTATATATCAAGTTGATGGGGCATTGTTTGGGCTGAGGTACTTACATCTTGTACTCAACTAAAATGGAATATCAGACATGCCAGTGGTCCAAATTCTCTAGGGTTAAAATAAAATCTTGATTGTAGGAAATCTATATAGTCTAAAGGTCTCTTAGGATCTTAGAATCTATTATTGCTAACCCTGTTGAGGAGGAGAAAGTTAGGACCCCTTCCATCCTTAGACTATTCGAGGATAGGACTTCAACTCTCTCAATAATTATTTGGCTAATGGATTAGGATTAAGAAGAGAGTAAGGAGGAAATTTTCTCAACTTAAGATTTGAAGTGAAAGGAAAAGTGCTTCGAAGGTCCAAGAGGCTAGAAGGTTGTGAAGGGCTCAAGATGCAAAGTGAGTCTCACCATAATAGAAATAGGACTTATATCCTGGGGTCACCTCTTTGACTTCCAAAAGTCCCATCATTAGTTTTTCGCTTAACATTCATGTTAATTATCTCTTGTTTGACTTGCCTGCTCAATCGATATGACATTTTCACTCATCAAATATTGATCGATTGTTGGAGCCAAACTATGATACATCTTTCTTAGGTTAAGCATCCAAGAGCAGATCTATTAATCTTAGGTTAAGCATCCAAGAACACCCAATGCATTCTTCTTAAGTTAAGTATTCAAAAGCACTCAATGTGCCTTTATTGAGCAGAGTATCTAAGAGCACCCGTCGTGCTCTTTTTAGGCCAAGTATCTAAGAGCTCTCATTACATCTTTCTCAAACTAAGCATCCAAGAGTACTCATTGCGTCATTCTTGGACAAGGCATCCATGATTGTCCAATGCAGCCCTCTTGGGTTAGTCACCAGGGCCCCTCGATGCAACTTCCTTAAATTGAGCTACTAATTCATGATGCACCAATGTTGACGTGTTGAGTCACCACTTGGGTTGCACTTCTGAATTACTCTATAAGAGCTATTGAAGCATGTCTTTCATGGGTGGGATAAATGATGGGTGGCATATTAATCTCCACTCATAACTCACCATGTGGCAATACAATTAGTACTAAAAAGATAGGATCCAATAAACAAATGAACCACATGGATACTTGTCCAAAATAGCAAGCCGAGAGAATATTTTATTTATATCATATAATTTTTTTTATTTATCCACTATAAAATTTATCTAAGGTACGATAATGGAGGTCAAGTACGATTTGCTAAAATTACTCCTCTTTTATTGATCATTAACTTAAATTTTAGACCATGCACCTGATCTTGATCTTTACACAGGTCAAAATTATTAGTTATAGGTGCCTTACAAGTCAATCACGTGAGTGATGACACTTATGATATGCTGCATTGATCTCTTTGCTCATTATTACTGGTATTTTCTCATATTATCTGGATAAATATTATGATGTCCTTGGATATGTGTAATAAGAATCAAATCATGATGAGATCACGATAATGAGACCGATATACCTTTAAACATAGATCCTAAATCATCCTGATCATAGGTTACTCGAAAATGACATCGAGATAACTAGATTGACTGGTGCACTATATGCTCATTTATATGATAGAGGTAACTGATCTTATAGTCGCTTATATGGGGACACTAGAGGTATAGTGCAGGTGCTCATTGGAAATGAGTTCACTGATTGATCCACTTATAAAATGTTAGATGGTTAATGATACTTGACGTCAGACAGTGATTCCGTAGTCTCAGTTGTGTGTCTAGTCATTAAATTGAAGATACCAAAGATGTCTTGTATGAGTACTTCATTCTTTGACGTCGAACTTACAAGTTTAGAAAGCTCTAGATCTAATACAATCGATTCTTGGGAATAGTAGCCAACCTTACGAAGGTAAATGAGTGTCAATAGATGATCATCCACTCTCGGTATCATGAGAGAAATATCTCGTGTGTGCTCGCTCAAGCAAAATCCCTAGCCAGAGTCATTTAGATTGAGAGAGGAATTCTCTAGGAGACTCCGATTAGAGTGAGACTCGGACATGATTCTATATGGGTCTAACATTACCATGCCTAATTTATAGTCTTTGGGATATTAGATGGATGAGAGACCATAGATACATGGTAACTGATGACAGACATGCTAGTTATAGGTATCCTATAAGACAATCACGTGAGTGATGACACTTGTAACATGCTGCGTCAAACTCTTTATTTATGATTACTGATATTTTCTCACATTATTTGGATATATATTGTAATGTCCTTGGATCGGTGCAATGGGAATCAGATCATGATGAGATCACGATAATGAGACCGATTCACCTTTAAATATAGACCCTTAATAATCCTGATTATAGGTTACTCGAGAGGGACATCGAGATAACCGGACAGACTAGTATGTCGTATACCCGTCCATATGATAGAGGTGGTTGGTCTCATAACTACTCATGTGGGGACACTAAGGATACAGTGCAGGTGCTCATTGGAGAATGAGTTTATTGATTGATTCGCTTACGAAATGCTGGATAGTTATTGATACCTCACGTCAAATAATAATTTTGTAGTCCTAGTATGTATCTAGTCTTTAGACTTGAGACATCAAAGATGTCCTATATGAGTACTCTACTCTTTGATACTAGACTTATAGGTTTGGAAGTTTCAGATCTAGTACAATCGATTATTGAGAGTGGTAGCCAATCTTATGAGGGCTACTGAGTGTCAATAGAGGATCATCCACTCTCGGTATCATGAGAGGAATATCTCATATATTCTTATTCAGGTAAATCCTTAGCCAGGGTCATTCAGATTGAGAGAGAAAGAGTTCTCCGAGAGAATCTGATTAAAGCAAGACTCGAGTGAAAACTATATGGGCCTAATAGCACCATGCCTGATATACGGTCTCTGAGATATTAGATAGATGAGGGATTATAGGTATATGGTAACTAAGGATAGATAAGTCCAAAGGATTGGATTCCCCTGTATCGTCTCGGGACTAGGCGTAGTGGCATAGTGTATCCGTAATCGATGAGTCGAGTGAATTATTATAGAGATAATAATTTACTAAGCCAGAATGAATTTTGATAAATATGACTCATGGTCAGCTCGATATTGGGCCTAGAGGGTCACACACATATGATATGTATTGTGACTAGTAGAGGTTCGGATATGAGATATCCGCTAGAGCCTATATCTTATTGGATATCTAATAAGCCCCTGTATTATTGAATCTCATGGATAAGATCCCATAAAAGCTAGATTATTAGGTAGAGACCCATTAATCTAATAGGCTTGGTAATTGGATGAAGATCCAATACCCTGAAGACATGATCCATTAGGGTTTACAGTGAGGGTCTCTATAAATAGGAGGGAACCAAAAGTCCATAGGCTAGAGGTCTTCTTGGTAGCTACTCCTATACTCCTCTCCTAAGAGAGGAGCATATTCACCTTTGCCATGTGGATCACTACTAGAGAGGAGGATGCTTGACCTCCTTTATCCACCCAATGGATCTATAGAAATTCAAGGATATACAATCTCCCTAGGTACTATCTTTTCTATATACATAGTTTTCGAATTCATGGATTTGTTTTTACACATCGATCTTCGCACGATGATGAAACTTTGCGAGGAAATCTAAGATGTTTTGTTTTCTATTCTTCTATTGCGCATGTGATGTCACCCGTAGATTTTCCAACAAAATAGGTCCGATGGATTAGATCCCCTGTTTCGTCTGGGGGTTATGATATAGTGGCCTAGTACATCCATAGTCGATGAGTATAGTGAATTATTATCGAGATAATAATTCACTATATCAGAAGGAGTTCTGAGTCAAAAGGAGTTCTTATGGGAGTGACTTACGACTAGCTTGGTATCGAGTCTAAAGAGTCACACACATTAGGTGAATGTTACGACGAGTATGTTAAATCTCAAATTTTGATGATGAAACTAATTGATTATGTTTTGGTGATCTAACTACGTTTTGAGTCATGTAGATCTACTCTCGATCAGGATTAGATAATTGAAGTAGGAAGAATCGATTTTGCGCAGAAGGAAAACATGTCAGAAGATTAGATGTCGAGCCGGAGGTTTGGTCGACAATCGACAGAAGACTTCAGACAAAGAAATCGAGCATCAGGCTAAGAAGAGCAAAGTTGCGCAAAGGAGATCGGGGTTACAGAGGTCAACTTCCGATTGAGCAACAGGCCGCAAGAGAGGATGATGCACCGAAGAACCGGACGAAGCACCGATGGACCAATGTGCTAGACAATAGAATGTTGATTCATTTTATAATAATTATCTAGATCGAAGTAGGATTAAGCTTAATTTGGTTAGAATTGAGCCGGTACCTGATAGGGATTTTAAGTATGACGAGACACCCTGCCTGGCCGTACACTTCGGGATGACGCCATCGCCTCCCGCGCTCCCAACAACCGCGATTGACAGATGTCGCTTCTCCTCAAAGATCACCCCAACCACTCCAACCGCTTGACCACGCGACCGACTGCGGGTCGTGCCCAGACGCCACCGCAATGGGCAGGCAGTCCTCCGTCCGACCTATTTAACAGTAAGATCGGGTGAGGGGGACTGGATCGCACTTTCTTGGCAAAACCCTTGCTCCACGCAGAACAGTCCGAGAGGTGAGTAGACTGACACCCCCGCAACTCACTGGGAATAGCCGCCGACGGCCAAAGACACAAAGGATCTCTCTCTCTCTCTCTCTCTACATAACAACTCACTACTCCCATCCGACTTTGACTTGGCCGGAGGGTCGGCGGAGCATCCGACCCGCTTTGCCGCAGGTCTCGCCCCGACGCCCGAGGAGGCGAGCGACCTTTCGAGTGGTCGCCGGCGTGAGCAGAGCCGCCGACAGTTCGAACTGCATCGAGACGACTCTCGGCCCGGATCCCGCGCAAGGGGCCCCGGGTCACGGTAAAATCTGTTTTCCCTAACAGATTGGCGCTAGAAGGAGGGCCTCTGCCGGCGACTACCGCTCCGCCCTAAACGACACATGGACGAAAGGTCGCTCCGGCAGCACCTCGGCGAGGTCCCGCACTCAACTCCGAGGGATGATCTCGCCGCAACCATAGATCGCCATCGAATATATTTAGCGACGCTGGCTCTACCCGCCGAGTCCTGTTCCACTGCTTCTCACCGTCACGGTGGAGGCCTTTCAGACCTTCTCTCAACAGTCCGACTCGGCGAATACCGCCCAGCCGCCCTCCCCGCCTACTCCACGAGGCGCAGAGCCGAGCCTCCAAGCGCCGAACCTTTCCCAGATCGAGGCGATACCGCCGATACCATCTTCTCCAGCCTCCCACCGGTTCGTGGACGGAACCCGGCCTCAAAACTCGGACGCCCCGCCGAACTCGAGGCGGTTCTGCACTGACGACCTATTTCGAGCTCAACCGTCCATCGCACAAATACCGGAGGAGGTGCAAAGGGACGCCCAGAATCCAAAGAAGAGCACAGGAAGTGCCTCACCGGGAGTCCCCGTCACACCGATATACGGAATACCCGTGCCCCGAACTTCCGCCTCCTCCATCGACTTATGATGGAGTTAGTGATCCATCCGATCACGCCGCCGCTTCGCTCAAATGGCCCTATATGGAACTTCTGACGCCTTGATGTGCGTATGCTCTCACCACGCTGAAAGGATCCGCCCAACATGGTACAAGACCTTAAAAGCGGGTCGGTGATATCCTTTGAGCAGCTCGCCAAGGACTTCGAGCTACGCTTGGCGCTTGCGCCGCCAAAGCCTTCCGTCGCGCGCCTCCCGGGTTGAAGCAAAAGGAGGACGAACCCTCTCCCACTTCGTGCGAAGGTTCACCACTGAGGTAAGGGAGTTGCCTGGATGCTCACCCATCGCATCGTGCAGGCATTTATGATGGGACTCGACCGCCGAGATTCTCGCCGTCCTGGTGGAGCGACTTCATGTCCATCGCGAGATGTTCCAACGCGAGTCAATACGCGGGCGCCGAACTCGGATGTCGGGAAGGAAGGAAGAACGACCGAGGGGCACCCTACCCTTCCCGACGGACCAACAACCAGCGGAGTCCCCACACCAGGGCGCCGACGGGCCGCCCCGACCAGACGCTGTCGAGCCGCCACCTCTCAAGGCGCCTCGACGCAAATATTCCTCCAAATCAAGGAGCGGGAATGCTCGTGCCGCCACGTATGAAGGGCCGGGCGACACCGGCCGATAGCACCCAGTATTGCCGCTTTCATCGCAAAATGGACATGACACGAGCAATGCTACGAGCAAGCGGCAAATTGAAGAGCTCGATCCAAGAGGTCACCTCGATCAATACCTTCAAAGATCCGCGGCGCCATCCTCGCGCTCGACGGCCCTTGGCCGAGCAACACATCGACGTGATCACCGGGGACCCGCCACCGAGGACATAGCGCTGGTCGAAGGGCTTACGCCCGAGCCGCGACCGGGAATATCACCCTCCTCCGAGCCGAGATTACATTCTCGGGGATATGGGGCAACGAGCATGACGATGCGCCGGTGGTGTCGGCCCGAATTGCCAACGCATGTGTTCGACGGATCATGGTCGATAACCGCAGCTCGCCGATATCCTCTACTTCGAGGCCTTTTTCAAGTTAGGGCTGAAGGAAGCCCCGCCTTTGCACTCGGCGCCACAGTTTCATCGGGCGACTAATCTCGCCATGGGTGTCAGAACCTACCATTGACCCTCGGCGATTCCTCAAGGCCAAGACGCTGGTTACTTTTCCGTGGTCGACCTCCCTACGATACAACGCCATTTTGGGCCGACTCCACCTCAACAAAGTGCTAAGGGCCGTTTCGCCACATACCACCGGACGTTCCCACCGCCGAGTCGGGAGGTGCGGGAGATCTCAGAGTCCGTAAGGTGCTACTTGACGGCGACCTCCCGGCAAGAGGAGAAGGCCGAACCGCCTCGAGGACCCACGCGACGCAGCGCCCGACCGAGCATCCCGAGCCAACAAACCCGGCGTTAACATTCCATCGCAAGATGACCGCCCCGGACGGATACCGGATTGGCTCGACTGGTGATCAAGAGCGGGCGCACCATCGCCTCCTCCAGAAAGCCGATGTTCGCCGATACCGCCGACCTCCCGAATCGACCCGAGGTCGCCCAACACCATCTACACATTTCTCGACGTGAGACAGACCTCGGCCTACCCTCGAGCGCCAACAAGCTGTCCGTATGAAGTCGATAGGCTCTTGGCGCCCGACTTCATTGAGGAAGTTCGTACTCGCTGGTCAGCCCAATGTAGTCCTCGCCAAGAAGCCTAATGGAAGCCGGAGGATGTGTGTTGACTACACCGATCTAAATCGCCCAAGGATTGCTTCCTTACCTAGGATCGACCAACCGGTCGACTCAACCGCTGGTATGCCCGCTTCTCCTTCATGGACGCCTACTCCTTACAACCAGATCCGGATGGCCCCCCAGGATCGGCAACATACAGCCTTCCACACACCCCAAGGAGCCTACTTCTACAAAGTTATGCCCTTCGGGTTAAAGAACGCAGGCGCCACCTACCAAAGGATGGTGAACAAGGTATTCACCCGACAAATAGGGCGAAATATGGAGGTCTACGTGGACGACATGATCGTGAAAAGTCGCACAGGGGCTGCACACCTTGACGACTTGGCGGGAAACCTTCGCCACACCGAGAAGGTATGGGATGCGCCAACCCGCGCCAAGTGCCTTTGGCGTGACATCGGGCAAGTTCCTCGGTTCATCATACATGAGAGAGGAATTGATGCCAACCCCGAGAAGATCCGAAGCTCACCGACATGAGGTCTCCAAGTACAGAAAGGAGCCGCAGCGGCCTTAACGGAAGGATAGCGGCTCGTCCCGGTTCCTATCCCGGCCGGGAGATAAGTGCCTCCCTTTCTTCCGAGTCCTCAAAGACCAAGAACTTCCAATGGACGGCAGAGTGCGAGGGAGCCTTCACGCTCGGCAAAGACTTATCCGAAGCTACCCCGACTTACTCCTGTGATTCGCGCTAAAAACTTACTTTATCCGCGGCATCTCAAAGATGCGTGAGCTCGGTGTGAAAGAAGCCCCGATGCGCAACACCCGATTTACTACATCACCCACGTGCGGGGGCCGAGCAGCGCTATCCTCCCATTGAAAGGCTGGCATTGGCACTGCTCTAGCGCCCGGAAGCTACGCCCTACTTCCAAGCCCATACGATTGAGAGGTATCGACCGACCAACCCCGCCAAGTTCTTTCTAAGTTTGACGAGCAGGCGCTCCTAAAGTGGCCTGGAGGAGCTATCCGAGTTCGACCGCTACAAGCCGAGACGCCATCAAGGCCTGTGCCTTGGCCGACTTCATCTCGAGTTAACACCACCGAAGCCGAAAGCGAGAGCAGATCCGCCGAGATCGATGCCGCACGTGGATGGATCATCCACCTCCGGAGCCGGCACGACTCATTCTCGAAGATCCCGACGACACGCCGAGCGCGCTCTCCGCTTCCGCCGCGCCACAAACAACGAGGCCGAATACGAGGCGCCGCTGGCGGCCTCCGCTTGGCGGCCGAGATGCAACTAGGAGCAATCCACATTCTCACGGATTCCCAACTTGTCTCCGAGCAAGTTGGTGGAGAGTATCGGACCCTTAGCTCGACCATGTCCTGATACCTAACCGACGTATAAGCCCAAATCTGTAACTTTCCACGCTTCACTGGCCCAGGTGCCTGTGTCCCGAACGAACGCATCACCGCAAAATTGGCCTCGAGCCGACCTGCAGGAACATCCCGAGGTCGAAGAGTCGACACACCGGCCGGTCGCCATCATGGAGATCGGTGATCCCGAGTTCACCACCCCACCAACGTGGATTCGTGGAAGTTCTCAAGTACAAACGCGAGGATCCCGCCACGGATGAGGTCAAGGCACGCGTTCGCCGAACTCAAAGCGTGGTATCACAAATCGGGCGACCGACTCTACAAAAGGTCGCTTTCCCACCCCTACTACGATGCTTAGATCCCGGCGAGGCGGAAGTGATTTCGCCGAGGTCCACGGGCGGATTTGTGGGGAGCATATGGGCGCCGAACTCGCCTTCAAAATATCCGCGCTGTGGCTACATCGCCTACGCCGCACCGAGACGCCAAGGCTTTCGTGCGCCGGTGCGACACTTGCCGCCAGTTCGCGCTTCGCAGCCTCCTCGCGGTCCCGCGCGCCTCCATGGATTGCGCCTGGCCCTTCGCTCAATGGGGAATGGACCTCTTGGGGCCGTTCCCCCCGGCGTCTGGCCAGCGGAGGCACATCATCGTGGGGATAGACTATTTCACCAAATGGGTGGAAGCCGAGCCCCTGGCAACCATCACAGCCGAACGGGTCGAACAGTCCGTATGGAAGAACATTGTGACCTTCGGCCGCCTAACGTTATCATCACCGATAACGGACCCAGCTTCGCCAAAGACTCGGTTTTCGGAGTTCTGCGCAACTTATCACATCCACCGAGGTTTAGCTCGGTGGCCCACCCCGCATCAACGGGCTTGCCGAGGTGACCAACCGATCTATACCGATGGACTTAGAAAGAACTCGAAGCCCGACGAGCCTGGGTCGACGAGCTTCCGAACATCCTATGGTCTCGCGACTACCCAAGACGGCCGCGAGTCCCCTACACCGGGCATTCGGCGTGGAAGCGCCCTACCGCCGAATCGGTCATCCCAACATTCCGGTGGAGAACTACGAGGAGTCCACCTCGCCCAGTGGAGTTCGGGCTGGCCTGGACTCGCTGGAAGAACGCAGGCTAGCGCACACGTAAAAATACCGCGCGCAAATGTATGTGGCCAGGAGTTACAACAAGAGGGTGCGCCGACCCTCGGGTGGGCGACTTAGTCCTCCGCAAGGCGTAAGTAAGCGACCCGCCACTCAAGGGGCAAGCTTGCACCCAAGTGGGAAGGCCTCACCGAGTAGTCCAAGTAGTCCGACCGGAACGTTCCGGCCGCGACTATGATCGGGCAGCAGCCTCGAGGACTTGGAACGCCCACAACCTTAAGAAATATTTTGTCTAAGGACAAACGGGAGTAAGTCACACTGCACTCAAACCATTAGAAAGAAGTTGAAGATCAGATTGAGAAAGCAAGTTTGTATTACCAAAAGTTTTGGATTACAAAATGGGCCTCACTGGAAGAAGTATTACAAAAAGAAAGGAAGCCCTCCAAAAATAAAAAAGAGATCTTCGTGCCGCACTTCAGTGAAGGTCTGCCGAAGGGAACCTCGCCAGCATGTCGACCGATCTTCGTGGCATGAAACGGCGATTCTCTCGACCGCTGAGCTCGAGGACATGCTCGAACCGCCAGGCAACTTTGTACCCATACTGTATGATACACGCCCGTCCGGCCTGTGCCGAGGAGGAAGCCCTCCGACTTCTTGTAGGCGCCGATCGCCTCCCGGTCCTTCTCGCCGACCTTCTCCGCAGCGGCAAGGGCTTCGGCGGCTCGCAACTCGGCCTCCTCGAGGTCACCGCCGCTAATCCCAAGCCTCCATCCGGAGGCAGTTCTCCAGCTTCAACGTCCGGAGGATCTTCTGAAGCCCGGCCTCTGTCGCCGAGGCGGCCTCGAAGCTCGGGCGGTCGCGCCACTTCGCGCCATGTCCGCCGTACGCTGCTCGGCAGCAACCGCCTCGGGTCCCGACCCCGCCCGGGCCTCCTCGAGCTGGCGGGGCAACTCCAAGTTGCGCTCACCCCGGCCATGCACCAGGCGACCGGAATCGTGCACCCGGTCGAGGAGAGCAGTGGTGTAGTGGAGACCCTGCACAAGAAAAAGACGCTGAAAGGGATGAACAGAGCTAAGCCCAGAGGATACAAGAAAAACGGTGCTTACCCACAACACTGACTTAGCGGACTTGGCGAGCAGCGCCTCCGAGGGGAGCGTGTACAAGTCCCGAGCCATGTCGGGATGGAGCGCCCCCCGGAGATAGCGGCCGAGGGCTCTCCCGACCCACACCTTGTCCCCGGGATGCACCGTGCCACCGGCCACGAGAGGTCGCCCGCTGCCCCGGGACCTCCCCATCATTCGGGAAAGGAACGCTCATCCTTCCCGATGTGACCCGCACAGTCCTGCATGGATGGAGGACGCTGGCCCTTCCCGGCCGCCTTTGGCCGGGACCAGCTCGCCAGTAAGGGCTGGTTCCCGGCCGCTCGACGCCCGGCCGCATAGCTACGGGCGCCCAGTCCACCACGCCCTGACCTCGCCTCTTCTTCTCGCGCCTCAACGGTGCGCTGGGAGCCATCCCCGCCGCTTGGAGACCGCCGAGAGCGCTGAGATGGTCCCCTGAGCACCCGAGTCGTGGAAGGACCGCAGGTTCACCATCCCCGCAAAGAACAAAGATATATGTCGAAGACAGGTATGACAAAGAGTCCAAAAGAAAGGCAAACAACGACGGCCTACCCCGAGGGCGCGGACTTAGTCCGCCTCCACCACCACGCCCGACATGTTGCGGATGGCTTGCAGGAAGGGAGGATTACCTCACCGCCGAGGTGAGCACGCCTCGGCACTCGGGCCGAGCAGTGTTGTCGATGGTCCTTGACGACCACCGAACCCCAAAACCCCAGTCCCCCTGGCACTGGACAAAAAAGAAGCGCCTCTTCCACCCTTTGTTATTGGTGGGGGCGCCGCTAACCCGAAACCCAGGTCGAGCGGCCAGAAAGTAGCCCCCCGGCCCTTTGAAGAGGCGAAAGCAGGGGAGGAAAAGGGTGCGGGTCGGTAATGTTGGCGAGTGGCACTTCTAGAAAACCACCAGATACCGCCAAGAGTTGGGGTTATCTGGGAAGGCGAAATGCGCCACAGGAGATGCAGCTACAATGATCGGGTGTAGGGGAAGGCGCAGCCGCCTCTAGGGCATCGGCGTCGCATGGCCTTGGGAACCGGGTCAAAAGCTCTGTCCCGCTTCACGCCAGAGATTAAACTCCTCCGGATGCCGAGCGCCACCGAGAATCCCCACCATACGCCGCCCAAGACGGAGTCTTGGTCGTGCGGCCACATTAAGGCCTCTAACGCCCGCGCCGCTACCGCATCTGAGGAAGGGTTGGAAGCAGGAGATAAAGGGAGAGCGGCGACCCGGGTTGTAACTGATGGGGAGGAGGAGGAAGAAGCAGAGGAGGAGGAAGGAAGACCCATCGCACACTAACCTATAATGGAAGAGATCGAAGAAGTTAAAAGGCACCGGAGCCTAGGGAGGAAACTTGAAGGAAGACGACGGCAGGAGAAGAGATGAATACTCCGCTGATAAAGAGATGGAAAAAAACGCGGAGCTCCCTATTTATAGAAAAGGGGGGCCTCGACCTTTCGCCTCCCGAGGCAGGCGACAGCATGACACCGCCACATCGCCCAATGGCATCACATCGGGCAGTCGAAGCGCCGGCGTCATCTTAATGAAGAGCTGACGTGTACACCCCCCAGGTAAGAAACTTATCCGCACTCATCCCGCGATTCGCTCGTATTCTAGGCCTTGAGCGAGCTCGCCACGCCTCCCGAGCGATGATTCGCGACACGCTTTTTCTAGGTCTTGAGCAAAGCAAATGACCACCGTATTCTGGGCCTTGAGCGGCGGCTCGGCCGCATTCATCCCGAAGGCGATTCGGCGATTCTGGTATTCTAGGCCTTGAGCGGAGCTCGGCCACACATCCCAAGCGATGGTTTGGCGACACAGTTCTTCTAGGTCTTGAGCGACGGCTCGACCACTGGAATTCTGGGCCACGCCAGTGCGTGACCTCGCCCCTTGCCAAGCGATGTGTCGGTAAGGAGGAGTTGAACATCGCCGCTCTTACCCCAATCTGGCAGCTTCAGACATGGTCTCGAGCGTTGCTCACCCATCGGTCTTATGGGTCCAGCCGCAGTTTCGCCCTTAATTACCCGGACGACGGCTTAACGGGATCGGTGTCTCTCGACTTCATTTTCCGAACGACGGTTCGGCTATTATGTTTTCTCGTGTCGCAGGCGTGACTCGACCCTTGAACCAAAAATGACGGGTCGGCAAGCAGGAGGACTGCGCTGCCTCAACCCCGACTTCCGGACGCCGGCCATAGGGAAAATCGCGCCTCTCGACTTCTTCCTTCATCCCGAACGGTAGTTCGGCTATCGACACGCGCCTCAACTCGTTTTTTAGGCCCCGAGGAAGCTCACACACACACATCCCGAACGCAGTCGGCTACTCGTTTTTAGGCCCCGAGCGAAAGCTCGCCACACACACATCCCGAACGGCAGCCGCTACTCGTTTCTTAGGCCTCGAGTAAAGAAGCTCGCCACACATACATCCCGAACAGAGTTCGCTATCATGGTTTTCCGTGTCGCAGTGCGTGACTCGACCCTAGTACCCAACGACGGTCGGTAATGTAAACTTGACATCGCCGCCCTTACCTCGAGCGCTCGCTCACACACATCGGGTTCAATCGCCAACTCGCGAAGTCTCAACCTCTCGACACGGACGCCGGCATGGCGAACGGAACTCGCGCCTCTCGATCGCATCTATCCCGAACGGCAGCCGGCATGATCTTGAGCGACGGCTCGATCATCGGCATCCTAGGCCTCGAGCGCGCCAAGACAATATCCCGAACGACGGTTCGGTGACTATGGCTTTCTCGGGTCTTGAGGTTCCTCGACTCTTTATCCCGAACGGCAGCTTCCGCGAGATCTCGAGCTTCTCGATCGCCGGTTTTCCTGCCTTGAGCAGCACTCGACCCCATCCCGCAAAGGGATTCGTCAACTACGACAACACAGCTGGAACCGCCGCCCCGAGATCTCGGGCCTGCAACCATGTTCTTCCGAGCGACACTCTAAATTGTCCCGCAGGAGTGGCTTTTTGAGGGGGTAGTGATAGGGATATTGGCATGACGAGACACCCGGGCTTCTTCGCCGTATTCTCGATGACGCCATCGCTTCTCCCGCTCCCCTAACACCGCGATTTGACAGACGCCGCTTCTCTCAAGATCGCCTCAACTACCCACCAGCTGACCACGCACCGACTGGCGAGGTCGTGCCCAGACGCCACCGCACACGGAAGGTGCCTCCGTCCGACCTATTTGGCTAATGTAAGACTGGGAAAGGAGGAGAGGAGGTAGAGGCAAAACCCTTGCTCCACGCAGTAAACACCCGAGAGGTGAGTAGACTCGACACCCCGCAACTCACTGGGAATCCACGATGCCAGCACTCCAAAGGATCTCTCTCTCTCTCTATATAACACTCACTCACTCCCATCCGACTTTGACTTGGCCTGAGGGGTCGTGAGCATCCGACCCGCTTTGTCGCAGTCTCGCCCCCGACGGCCGAGGAGCGCGAGCCGACGAGAACATCGCCTGGCGTGAGCAGAGCCGCATCGACGGCCCGAACTGTACCGAGACGACTTCGGCCTCGGATCTCCGCGAAGGCCCCGGGTCACGGGTAAACAACGCATAAATAATTAGTTTAGATCGATAGGACTCGATATGATATTATGACGAGACACCCGGTCTTCGCCGCACTCGATGACGCCATCGCCTCTCCGCGCCTCCCTAACCGCGATGCGACCGACGTCGCTTCTCTCAAGACGCCTAACTACCCACCGCTTGACTACGGCACCGACTGCGAGGTCGTGCCCGTGACGCCACCCGCAGCTGGCAGTCCTCCGTCCGACCTATTTAAGCCTAATGTAAGATCGTAGGGGGAAAGAGGGGGCACTTTCTGGCAACCCTTGCTCCACGCAGAAACACCGAGAGGTGAGTAGACTCGACACCCCGCAACTCACTGGGAATAGCCACGACGCCACAAAAGGCTCTCTCTCTCTCTCTCTCTCTACATAACAACTCACTACTCCCATCCGATTTTGACTTGGCCGGAGGGGTTTCCGCGGAGCATCCGACCCGCCTTTGCCGCAGTCTCGCCTCGACGTCCGAGGAGCGCGGGCCTTTCGGAGTGGTCGACGGGCGTGAGCAGAGCCGCCGACAGTTCGAACTGCATCGAGACGACTTCCGCTCCGGACGCTCCCGCGCGGCCCCGGGTCACGGTAAAATCTGTTTCCCAACAGATTGGGCGCCAGAAGGAGGGCTCTCACAAAGCGACTACCTACTCCGCCCTAAACGACACATGGACGAAAGGTCGCTTCCTGCACTCTCGCGAGGTCCCGCAGACTCCGAACCCGAGGGATGATCCCGCCGCAACCATAGATCGCCATCGAATATATTTAGCGACGCCGGGCACTACCCGCCTAGACGGGTACCACCGCTTCCCCCCACCGTAACGGTGGAGGCCTTTCAGACCTTCTCTCAACAGTCCGACTCGGCAAGTACCGCCCAGCCGCCCTCCCGCCTACTCCACGAGGCGGCAGAGCCGAGCCTCCAAGCCGGAACCTTTCCCCGCATCGAGGCGATACCGCCGCACCATCTTCTCCAGCCTCCCACCGGTTCAGACTAACCCGGCTCGAAACCCGGACGCCCCGCCGAACTCGAGGCGTGTCTTCTGCACTCGACGACCTATTTCGAGCTCTGATCCGGCCCATCGCACGCCCGGAGGAGGTGCAAAGGACGCCCGCAAGTCCAAAGAAGAGCACAGGAAGTGCCTCACCGGGAGTCCTCGTCACACCGATATACGGAATACCGCCCCCAACTTCCGCCTTCCTCCATCGACCTTATGCGATGGAGTTAGTGATCCATCCGATCACGCCGCCGCCTTCCGGCTCAAATGGCCCTATATGGAACTTCTGGACGCCTTTGATGTGCAGGGCGCTCACCACGCTGAAAGGATCCGCCCCAACATGGTACAAGACCTAAAAAGCCGGTCGGATATCCTTTGAGCAGCCGCCAAGGACTTCGAGCTACGCTTTTTGGCGCTTGCGCGCCAAAGCCTTCCGCGCGCTCCTCCCGGGTTGAAGCAAAAGGAGGACGAACCCTCTCCCACTTCGCGCGAAGGTTCACCACGAGGTAAGGTCGGAGTTATCTCGGATGCTCACCCATCGCTATTGCAGTGCATTTATGATGGGACTCGACCGCCGAGATTCTCGCTGGTCCTGGTGGAGCGACTTTCACATCCATCGCGAGATGTTTCACGGGCAAGTCAATACGCGGGCGCCGAATCCTCGGATGTCGGAAGGAAGGAAGAACCGACCGAGGCATCCTACCCTTCCCGATCGACCAACAACCAGCGGAGTCCCCACACCAAGGGCGCCGCATGGGCCGCCGACCCATACGCCGGCCGAGCCGCCACCTCCTCAAGGCGCCTCTGACGCAAATATTCCTCCAAATCAAGGAGCGGGAATGCCTGCCGCCACCTCGCATGAAGGGCCGGCGATACCGGCCGATAGCACAGATTGCCGCCATCGCAAAATGGACATGACACTGAGCAATGCTACGAGTCAAGCGCAAATTGAAGAGCTGATCCAAGAGGTCACCTCGATCAATACCTCCAGCATCCGCGGCGCACCATCCTCGCGCTCGAAGGCCCGGCCGAGCAACACATCGACGTGATCACCGGGGACCCGCCGAGGACATAGCGCTGGTCGGCGGGCTTACGCCCGAGCCGCCGCGACCGGGAATATCACCTCCTCCGAGCCGGAGATCACATTCTCGGGATATGGGGCAACGGAGCATGACGATGCGCCGGTGGTGTCGGCCCGACTGCCAACGCACAGTTCGACGGATCATGGTCGACACCGCAGCTCGCCGATATCCTCTACTTCGAGGCCTTTCAAGTTAGGCCGCCAAGGAAGCCTCAAGCCTTTGCACTCGGCGCCACAGTTTCATCGCGACTAATTCTCGCCAAGGTGTCAGAATTCCTACCATTGACCTCGCGATTCCTCAAGGCCAAGACGCTGGTTACTTTTCCGTGGTCGACTCTACAAAGATACAACGCCATTTTGGGCCGACTCCACCTCAACAGTGCTAAGGGCCGTTTCGTCCACATACCACCGGACGGTTCCTACCACGGAGTCGGGAGGTGCGGGAGATCTCAGAGTCCAGAAGGTGCTACTTGACGGCGACTTCCCGGCAAGAGGAAAAGGCCGGAACCGCCCTCGAGGACCCACGCGGACGCAATACCGACCGAGCATCCCGAGCCAACAAACCCGGGCGTTAACATTCCATCGCAAGATGACCGCCCCGACGGATACCGGATTGGCTCGACTCGGTGATCAAGAGCGGCGCACCATCGCCTCCTCCAGAAAGCGCCGATGTTCGCCGATACCGCCGACCTCCCGAATCGACCGAGGTCGCCCAACACCATCTACACATTTCTCGATCCGCTGCGGAGACAGAGACCTCGCCTCGCCCCTCGAGCGCCAACAAGCCGCGTATGAAGTCGATAGGCTCTTGGCGCCCGACTTCATTGAGGAGGTTCGCACTCTCGGGCTGTCCAATGTAGTCCTCGCCAAGAAGCCTAATGGAAGCCGGAGGATGTGTGTTGACTACACCGATCTAAATCGGGCCCGGCGATTGCTTCCTTACCTAGGATCGACCAACCGTCGACTCAACCGCTGGGTATGCCCGCTTCTCCTTCATGGACGCCACTCCGGCATAAACCAGATCCGGATGGCCCCCGAGGATCGGGCAACATACAGCCTTTCCACACACCCCAAGGAGCCTACTTACAGTTATGCCCTTCGGGTTAAAGAACGCAGCGCCACCTACCAAAGGATGGTGAACAAGGTATTCACCCACAAATAGGGCGAAATATGGAGGTCTACGTGGACGACATGATCGTGAAAAGTCGCACAGGGGCTGCACACCTGACGACTTCGGGAAACCTTCGCCACACCGAGAAGGTATGGGATGCGCCAACCCGCCAAGTGCCTTTGGCGTGACATCGGGCAAGTTCCTGGTTCATCATACATGAGAGAGGAATTGATGCCAACCCCGAGAAGATCCGAGCTCACCGACATGAGGTCTCCAAGTACAAGAAAGGAGCTGCAATGCCTTAACGGAAGGATAGCGGCTCGTCCCTTCCTATCCTTGGCCGAGATAAGTGCCTCCTTTCTTCCGAGTCCTCAAAGACCCAAGAACTTCCAATGGACGGCAGAGTGCGAGGGAGCCTTCGCCGCTCGGCAAAGACTTATCCGAGCTACCCCGACTTACTCCTGTGATCCGCGCTAAAAACTTACTTTATCCGGGCGGCATCTCAAAGCATGCAAAGTGAGCTCGGTGCTCGTGAAAGAAGCCCCGATGCGCAACACCGACGATTTACTACATCACCCACGTGCCGCTGGGGCCGAGCAAGCGCTTATCCTCCCATCAAAGGTCGGCATCGCACTCATTCTAGCGGCCCTGGAAGCTTACGCCCTACTTCCAAGCCCATACGATTGAGGTATCGACCGACCAACCCCCGCCAAGTTCTTTCTAAGTTTGGCGTGGCGGCGCCTCCTAAAGTGGTCGGTGGAGCTATCGAGTTCGACCTCTGCTACAAGCCGAGAAACGGCCATCAAGGCCCAGGCCTTGGCGACTTCATCTCGGAGTTAACACCACCGGAAGGCGGCGTAGAAGCGGATCCAGCGGCGGATCTTTGCGCGTGGATGGATCATCCACCTCCGGGGCCGGCGCGGACTCGTGCGGAAGATCGACGGACACGCTTTGGCGTTCCCTCGCCGGCCAGCGGCCACAAACAACGAGGCGAATACGGTATTTGTTGGCGGGCCTCCGTTTGGCGGCGAGATGCAACTAGGAGCAATCCACATTCTCACGGATTCCCAACTTGTCTCAGAGCAAGTTGGTGGAAATGTCGAGCGCGGGACTCGACCATGTCGGATACCTAACGGTAAAAGCCCAAACCTCTAACTTTCCACGCTTCACTCTGTCCAGGGTGCCCAGGTCCCAGAACGAACGGGCAGACCAGCTCGCAAAATTGGCCTCGGGAGCCGACCCAGAGGAACATACCCAGGTCGAAGAGCTGCCACACCGGTCGGTCGCCATCATGGAGATCGGTGATCCGGAGTTCCGACCACCCCACCAACGTGGATTCAGGAAGTTCTGAAGTACAAACGCGAGGGGATCCTGCCGGCGGATGAGGTCAAGGCACGGCTCCGCCAGAACTCGAGCGTGATGCTGCGAAATCGGCGGCCGACTCTACAAAGGTCGTTTTCCACCCCTACTCGATGCTTAGATCCGATGGCGAGTGATTCTCGAGGTCCGCAGCGGGATTTGTGGGGAGCATATGGGCGGCGAACTCGGCCTTCAAAATCTGCGCGGGGCTATTGCGGCCTCTGGCTGCCAAGGCGCCAAGGCTTTCGTGCGTCGGTCGACACTTGACGCCGGGCCGCGCCCGCGGCTCCTGCGGTCCGCTCGCCTCCATGGATTGCGCTGGCCCTTCGCTCAATGGGAATGGACCTCTTGGGGCCGTTCCCGGCGTCTGGCGGCGAGGCACATCATCGTGGGGATAGACTATTTCACCAAATGGGTGGAAGCCGAGCCTGGCAACCATCACGGCCGAGCAGGTGAGCAGTTCGTATGGAAGAACATTGTGACCCGGTTGATGCGCCCAGCGTTATCATCACCGATCGCGGGACCCGGTTCGCCCGGCACTTTTCGGTTTGGAGTTACTGCGCAACTTATCACATCCGGTGAGGTTTAGCTCGGTGGCCCACCCCGGACCAGCGGGCTTGCCGAGTGACCAACGATCTATCTTTGGATGGACTTAGGAAAGAACTGCAGGCGTCGGTGGGTCGGCGAGCTTAGAACATCCTATGGTCTCTGCGGACTACCCGAAGGCGGCAGGCGAGTCCCCTCTGACTGGCATTGGCGTGGAAGCAGTCCTACACGCGGTGGTCATCCCAACATTCGGGTGGAGAACTACGAGAGTCCACCTCGGCCCGGGAGTTCGGGTGGCCTGGACTGCTGGAAGAAAGCAGGGCTAAGCGCTGCGTAAAAATGCGGCGTACGAAGTGTGGCGGGAGTTACAACAAGAGGGTGCGCCCTCGACCCCTCGGGGTGGGCGACTTAGTCCTCCGAGTAGCGACCCGCTCACTCAAGGGCAAGCTTGCACCCAAGTGGGAAGGCCCCTACAGAGTAGTCAAGCGATCCAGGCCGGGAGCGTTAAAGGCTCGCGACTATGGTAGGCGGCGATTCGAGGACTTGGGAACGTCCACAACCTTAAGAAATATTTTGTCTAAGGACAAAGCGGGAGTAAGTCGATGCAGGACTCAAACCATTAGAAAGAAGTTGAAAGGCGTATTGAGAAAGCAAGTTTGTATTACCAAAAGTTTTGGATTACAAAATGGGCCTCGATCGGAAGAAGTATTACAAAAAGAAAGGAAGCCCTCCAAAAATAAAAAAAAGATCTTGAGGCCGCGGCTTGGAAGGCGTCGTCGAAGGAACCTCGCGGGCATGTCGACCCACGATCTTGAGGCATGAAGCGAAGGATTCTCCTCGGCCGTTGAGCACGGAGGACATGCTCGGAGGCGGGCGAGGGGCAACTTTGTACCCATACTCGTATGATACACGCCCCGTCCGGTCGGTAGGAGAAGCCCTCAGACTTCTTGTGGCGTCGGCGCCTCCGGTCCTTCTCGGCGACTCCCCTCCGCGCGGCAAAGGGCTTCCACTGGCGGCTGCAACTCGGCCTCCCGAGGTCGGCACTGGCGCCAATCCGAAGCCTCCTCCATCCGGAGGCGGTTCTCGGCTTCAACGTCGGAGGATCTTACGCGGCCGGCCTGCATCGCGGCGGCCTCGAGCTCGGCGGTCAGGCGCGCCACTTCCGCGCCCATGTCCGCCGTACGCTGCTCGGCAGCGGCAACCGCCTCGGGTCCCGACCCCGCTCGGGCCTCCTCGGGCTGGCGGCGCAACTCAAGTTGCGCTCACCCGAACCATGCACGAGCGGCCGGAATCGTGCACCGGTCGAGAGAAGCGATGGTGTAGTGGAGACCTGCACAAGAAAAAGCGCTGAAAGGGATGAGCAGGCTAAGCCCGGAGGATACAAGAAAAAGCGGTGCTTACCCACACAACGCGACTTAGCGGACTTGGCGGCGGCGCCTCAGAGGCGTGTACAAGTCCCGAGCCATGTCGGGATGGGCGCCCCGGAGATAGCGGGCGAGGCTCTCCCGACCACACCTTGTCCCCGGGGCAGACCAGTGCCAGGGCCACGAGAGAGGTCGCTCGCGCGGCCCCGAAGGGACCTCCCCCATCATTCGGGAAAGGAACGGCTCATCCTTCCCCGATGTGACCCGGCACAGGTCCTGCATGGATGGAGGACGCTGGCCCTTCCCGGTCGCCCCTTGGCTGGGACCAGCTCTCTCAGCAGAAGGGCTGGTTCCCGGTCGTTCGGACGCCCCGGCCGGCATAGCCGCTGGCGCCTCCAGGTCCACCACGTCCTTGGACCTCGCCCTCTTCTTCTGGCGCCCCTCCTCAACGGTGCGAGAGCCATCCGCCCGCAGAGCCGCCGGAGAAGCGCGGAGATGGTCCCCTCGGAGCACGAGTCGTGGAAGGACCGCGAGTTCACCATCCACTGCAAAGAACAGATATGTCGAGAAGGCGGTATGGCAGTCCAAAGAAAGGCAAAACAACGGCGGCCTACCACGAGCGCGGACTTAGTCCGGCCTCCACGACCACTGCTCGACATGTTGCGGATGGCTTGCGAGGAAGGAGGATTACCCTCGGTGCTCGAGGTGAGCACGCTCCTCGGCACTCGGCTTGGGCGGTGTTGTCGATGGTCCTTGGCGACCACGAACCCCAAAACCCAGTCCCCGGCGCTGGACAAAAAAGCGCCTCTTCCACCCTTTGTTATTGGTGGGGCGCGCTAACCCGAAACCACAGTCGGCGGCGAAGTAGCCCAAACCCCTTGAAGAGGCGGCGAGAGAGGAAAGGTTGCGGGTCGGGGTAATGTTAGCGTAGTGGCACTCCCCTAGGAAAACCACCCGATACCGCCAAGAGTTGGGGTTATGCAGGAAGCGAAATCGCCACGGGAGATCTGAGCTACAATGGAGGTGTAGGGAAAGCGCGGGCCGGCCTCTAGGGCATCGGCGGTCGGCGAAGCCCTTGGGAACGGGTCAAAGCCGTTGTCGCTTCAGCGAGATTAAACTCCTCGGGATGCCGTGTGCGCCCGGAGAATCCCCACCATCGCTCGTCCAAGGCGGAGTCTTGGTCGTGCGGCCACATTAAGGCCTCTAGCATGCGCGCCGCTTCCGCATCGAGGAAGGGTTGGAAGCGAGGAGATAAAGGGAGGCGGCGGCCGGGTTATGTAGCGATGGGGAGGAGGAGGAAGAAGCGAGGAGGAGGAAGTGGAAGGAAGACCCATCGCACACTAACCTATAATGGAAGAGATCGGTTGGAAGAAGTCAAAGGCAGGAGCCTAGGGAGGAAACTTGAAGGAAGGCAGCGGCGGAGAAGAGATGAATACTCCGTGATAAAGAGATGGAAAAAAGCGGAGCTCCTATTTATAGAAAAGGGGCCTCGACCTTTCGCCTCCCGAGGCGGCGACGACATGACACGCCACATCGCCCAATGGCATCACATCAGGCGATCGAGCGCGGCGTCATCTTAATGAAGAGGCGGCGTGTACACCCCGGTAAGAAACTTATCCCGCGCCGGTATCCTCGATTCCAGCAACCGCACTATCGCGGGCGTTTTCAGCGGCAGCGGTTGATTTTCTAGGTCTTGGCGGCTCGACCGCGGTACAGGCCTTGGCGGCTCGGCGCACTCATCGGCGGATTGGCGGTGCAGTATTCTAGGCCTTGGCGGGCACGCCTCGGCGATGATTGGCGACACAGTTTTCTAGGTCTTGGCGGCTCGACCGCGCGGCAGGCCTTGGCGGCTCGGCGCATTCATCCCGGCGATTGGCGATTCTGGTATTCTAGGCCTTGGCGGGCTCGGCCACACATCGGCGATGGTTTGGCGACCACAGTTCTTCTAGGTCTTGGCGGCGGCTCGACCACTTTGGAGTGCAGGCCACGTCGTGTGCGTGACCTCGGCCCCCTTTGCAGCGGCAGTCGGTAAGGAGGAGTTGAACATCGCCGCCCTTACCCGAGCGGCGATTCGGTACATGGTCTCGGCGGTTGCTCGACCATCGGTCTTATGGGTCAGCGCAAGTTTGGCCCTTAATTACCCGACGACGGCTTGGCAACGGGGATCGGGTGTCTCCTCGACCCCCCCTTTTCCGAACGACGGTTCGGCTATTATGTTTTCTCAGGTCGTGTGCGTGACCTCGACCCCTTGAACCAAAATGACGGGTCGGCAAGCAGGGAGGACCTTGCGCGTCTCAACCCCTGACTTCCGGACGTCGGCTTGGCAGGGAAAATCGGGCGTCTCCTCGACCCCTTTCCTTCATCCCGAACGGTAGTTCGGCTATCATGGTTTTCCAGGTCGTGTGCGTGACCTCGACCCCTTGTACCAAAATGACGGGTCGGCAAGCAGGGAGGACCTGACGCGTCTCAACCCCTGACTTCCGGACGTCGGCTTGGCAGGGAAAATCGGGCGTCTCCTCGACCCCACATCCCGAGCGATTCGGCTACTCTGATTTTAGGCCACGGCGGGCTCGGCCACACACATCGAGCAGCGGTTCGGCTCTCTGTTCTTAGGCCTGGCGGAAGCTCGGCCACACACACATCGAGCAGCGGTTCGGCTACTCTGATTTCTTAGGCCTGGCGGCTTCGGCCACACACATCGACGGCGGTTCGCTACTCTGGTTTCTTAGGCCCTGGCGGCTTCGGCCACACACATACATCCCGAGCGTATCATGGTTTTCAGTGCGTGTCGTGACCTCGACCCCTAGTACCCAACGGCGGGTGTGCGAAACTTGGACGCCAGCGGCCCTTACCTCGGCGTTTGCTCACACCTTTGGTTTCGCGAGTCTCAACCTCGATTACCGGGCGTCGGCATGGCGAAGCGGAACTTCGAGCGTCTCCTCGGCGCATCTATCGAGCAGCGATTCGGTACATGATCTTGGCGGCGGCTCGATCGCCGGCATCCTAGGCCTTGGCGGCTCGGCACAATATCGAGCAGCGGTTCGGTGACCATAACTTTTCGGGTCTTGAGGTTCCTCGACCCCCTTTATCGAGCAGCGGTTGGTGCGAATCTCGAGCTTCCTCGATCGTCGGTTTTCCGGTCTTGGCGGCGCCTCGACCCCCATCCTGCAAAGGATTCGGTCAACTCGACAACACGGTGGAAGCGCCGCGAGATCTCGATCGGCAACCATGTTCTTCGGCGACACCCTCTAAATTGTCCGCGAGTGGCTTTTGCGGGGGTAGTGATAGGGATTTTAAGTATGGCGAGACACCGGTCTTGGCCGTACCCGGATGACGTCATCGCCCCTCTGCGCTCCCCAACAACGCGATTGGGCGGATGTCGCTTCTCCTCGGCATCACCCCAACCACCCAACGATTGACCACGCGCAGGCACAAGTCGGGCCGTCGCCACTGCGATCGGTCGAGCGAGTCCTCCGTCAAACCTATTTAAGCCGAGCAGGTAAGGCCCAGGTGAAGAGGCTGGGTAGCACTTTCTTGGCAAAACCCTTGCTCCACGCTTGATCAGAGGTGAGTAGACTCGGACACCCCGCAACTCACTCTGGGAATAGCCGACGGGCCAGCACACAAAGGATCTCACTCTTTCTCCATCTCTCTCTCTACATAACAACTCACTCACTCCCATCCGTCTTTGACTTGGGCGTCGGACGGGTCGGGCCGAGCATCCGACCCGCCTCGCTGCGAGTCTCGTCCCGGCGTCAGAAGTGCGTAGCGACCTTTCGAGTGGTCGCACAGGCGTGAGCCGCAGCGAACCGTCGACAGAGCCCGAACCGTCACAAGGCGACCCCGGCTTCCGGATCCGCGCGATGGGCCGGGAGTCACGCGGTAAAATCTGTTTTCCCCTAACAGGTTCCCTCATATTTATAGAGGCCCCCCTAAAAACCCTAATGGATCTTTTGCCCTGTTGGGTATTGGATCTCCATCCAATTACCCAAGCCTCTTGGATTAGTTGGTTTCTACCCAATAATCTCTTATTAGCAATTATTGGATCTCATCTCAGGATCCAATAATTCAGGGGCTTAATGGATATCTAATAAGATAGGGGTTGTGGATATCTCATATCAGAACCTCTACTCATCATGCGCCTACCATATGTGTGTGACCCTCTAGGCCCAATATCGAGCTAGCCGTGAGTTATACTTGTCAGAACTCCTTCTGACATAGTGAATTATTATCTCTATAATAATTCACCCAACTCATCGATTGTGGACGTACTAGGCCACTACACCGCGGCCCCTAGATGATACAGGAGAATCCAATCCTTTGGACCTATTTGTCCTCAATTATCATGTATCTATAATCTCTCATTCATCTAATATCTCAAAGACCCTATATCGGGCATGGTGCTGTCAAGCCCATACGGTCTCTCCTCGAGTCTTGCTCTTGTCGGATTCTCTCGGAGAACTCTTTCTCTCTCAATCCGAATAACCTTAGCCAAAGATTTGTTCGAGTAAGAATACATGGGATATTCCTCTCATGATACCGAGAGCGGATGATCCTCTATTCACACTCAATAGCCCTCGTAAGGTTGACTACCACTCACAATGACCGACTGTACTAGATATGGAGCTTTTCAAACCTATAAGTCTGGTATCAAAGAGTGGAGTACTCATACAGGACATCCTTGGTGTCTTAAGTCTAAGGACCAGATACACTACTGGAACTACGGAATCGCTGTCTGACGTGAGGTATCAATAACCATCCAGCATTCAGTAGGCAGATCAATCAGTGAACTCATTCTCCAATGAGCACCTGCACTATACCCTTAGTGTCCCCACACGAGTAGCTATGAGACCAGCTACCTCCATCATATGAAGCGGGTATCTGACACACAGTCTATCCGGTTATCTCGATGTCCTTCTCGAGTAACTTATGACCAGGATAATTTAGGGTCTGTGTTTAAAGGTGAATCAGTCTCATTATCGTAATCTTATCACAATCCAATTCTCATTGCACAGATCCAAGGACATCACAATATATATATAGATAATGTGAGATAATATCAATAATCATAAGTAAAAAGATTGACGCAGCGTGTTACAAGTGCAATCACTCATGTGATTGACTTGTAGGGCACCTATAACTAGCAATCTCTCACTTGACCTAAAGCCAATCATCAACATGTCTGATCCCTATCAGACCTCTGTGACACTCAAAAATAATCTGAGTCAGTGGCTTTGTTAGTGGATCTGCAATGTTATCTTCGGATGGAACTCTTTCCATTGCTACATCTTTTCTGACCACTATCTCTCTAATAAATTGGAACCTCCTCAGAACACTTCTGATGAGACCCGGGTTCTCTTATTTGAGTAATTGTCCTATATTTGTCGTAATATAAAGGAATCATATCCTCGCTGCTCGATATGACTCCTAGGTCTGTGATGATCCTCTTCATCTAGACTCCCTCCTTTGTTGCCTCTGTCACAGCAATGTATTCCACCTCTATGGTCGAGTCAACAGTAGTGTATTGCCTGAAACTCTTCCAGCATACTGCTCCTCCATTTAGGGTGAACATATACCCTGAATTAGACTTGCTATCATTGACATCGGACTGGAAGCTCGAGTCCGAGTAGCCCTCAACTTTGAGGCTACTACCTCCATATACCAGTAAAAGATCTTTTGTCCTTGTCAAGTACTTAAGGATATTTTTTACTACTTTCCAGTGCTCCAAGCCTGGATCTGCCTGATATTTACTCATGACACTCAGAGCATGTACTATATCAGGCTTGGTACATAGCATAGCATACATGATAGATCCTATCGCTGATGCATATGACATCATATCCATGTGTGCCCTTTCTGCATGAGACTTTGGGGACATATTCTTAGAAAGTTATATTCCATGTCTCATTGGTATGAGACCTCTTTTGGAATTTTTCATGCCAAACCTTTTGACAATGGTGTCTATGTACCTGGACTGGGACAAGCCAAGCATCCTCTTGGATCTATCTCTATAGATCTATATCTCCAATATACAGGATGGTTCCCCTAAGTCCTTCATGAGAAGTGTCCAGATAACCAAGTCTTTACTGTGGAGAACATTCCTACATCATTCCCAATGATCAGGATGTCATCCACATATAATACCAAAAAGGTGATAGTGCTCCCACTTAATTTCCTGTACACACAAGGTTCATCTTCGTTCTTAACGAAGTCATAAGATCTGATCGCCTCATCAAATCTTATGTTCCAACTTTGGGAAGCTTGCTTCAATCCATAAATAGACCTAAGCAACTTACACATTATGCAGGTTATCCTTGGACACGAATCCTTCAGGCTGTATTATATACACCTCCTCATCGAGATTACCATTGAGGAATACAGTTTTGACGTCCATCTGCCAGATCTCATAATCATAATATGCTACAATAGCCAATAGAATTCGAA
>CP097506.1:0-83999 GCA_023547065.1 Musa troglodytarum
AAGGGCCACCAACCTATCTCAGAAAACCACATCAGCCATGGATGATGAGCTTCAATCCAGCCACCATTATGGATCGAAGTACAATAACTATCATACCAGGACAGTGGAGTCTCGGGCAGCAAGAGCTAATATGTCGGCGCAGGACACTGTGTGAGGGCATGCCTTCTCCAGCGCAGACTTGATCTCATCGATGACCTCGAACCCTCTCACAGAGTTCCGATTGGGGACGGACATCTTCTCGCTCACGATCGTCTTGCTGCTGTCCAGCAGAATCGATGCGTCGCAACCCTGAAAGGTGAAGGTACAAGCTTGCTCTTGAGAAAACATACGCATTGGTCTCACAAACTACATGTCAGCAACCTTAACGAAGCAGTCGTGGAAGTGGAGACGAAGCAGGGAAGCAGCCATCCGTGCTTCCTTAGCTACAGCTTTTGCAACGATGGACTTGACGATCTCATGAGCTTTGGGGCATGAGCGGTCGTAGAACTGTGGGAACAGGAACGGACCACCGTGAGGGAAGGCGAAACAAAGAGGAGAAAGAGCGAGGACTATGAGAAGCATGAGGAAGCTGATTGAAAGAGCCATGTTTCCTGGGTTTTCTTCTTCTGGGAACTCAAGGTGATGATGGAAGGCATGGTTGGCTTGTGATACTTATAGGCCAAAAAGATATGATGCCTTGAGCATGATATGAGCTTCTTTAATTCAAAGAAACCTAAACAAGTAGTGAGGGAGTTGGTAGGATGCTGCATAGCTTCTCTCTGCTCCTACTCCCTGATCATTATTGGAAGAGCCTGTACAGAGATGGGTGATCTGAATCACTTTTACTTCTTTTAAGTTTGAAGCTTCATGAGCTAGACTTTGACTTGCTAAGTACCTGCAACTTAATCTGCTTACAATGGAGATCAGAAGAGGCTAATCTTAGCTCAGAAGTGAAGGGAACCCATATCTACTTTGTCTCATTTTGCAGCAGTACAAGATCTAACACAGATCGGAAATGCCTTGCGCAACTAACAAAGAAGGGAAGAAACAATGTTAACCACATTTCTACCATCCACAAACGAACACAAGGAGTAGGTGGAAAGTCAAAGACAGCTTCATTGAAAGACACAAAAGCCTTCTTGGAGGAAGAGTAGGGAAGACCAGAGTGGATAATTGAAGAGTATGTTGAATCTAATTGACTTGCTTACATAGAGATTAGTAGCACAGGGAACATGAGTTGGTGTGTTAGCTTTTGGATCAAGTTTGCCAGCCTTTTCTTCCTCTCTGTGGTCATTCTTTAGTATATCTTCAACTCCTTTAGGTCACCATTATGATGACCATCAAGTAGCAGATAGTTGATCTCCAGTGATATATTTCTATTGTTTTAGGTGCTCGATAAACTTGATATGGAATCAAACTTGTCATCTCTTTTATCCTTCTGCTTGTGAAAAGAGTATTAGCTAACAGCCAAGAAGGATGTAGTCAAAAGCATACCAATCTCGAGCAAAGCATATATGTTTGCATTATCTGCTACATTCTCATGTGGGTTTGGTGGCATCATTCTGATGATTGATGCAACCACTTCTATATGAAGCTATATGATCGAGTGCTACAGGTAGCTGATGAGTTATTTGGATGACAGTCTCCAGCTAAAGGATAAGAGCTACAAGACAGCAAAGATGGAACTACTCGGATCATGCTACTGTACAAGCTGCATCAGTAGTGGTTGTACAGAGAACAAACATATGATCTGGTTTCTGCATGCACCTCACATTTTATTTCTTTTATTTTGTTTTTTTCCTTGAAAGGATATTATCTATTTCACATCCTGTTTATGAAATGTAAACAGAAACACAACCAACCTTTTTAAGTAATAGAAATATATGCCATAATGGATGAACATCCAAGAACATTCTCATGCAAACTCTTAGCCTTTGAGAGTGATGCTAAGCTTTCATGTAAATTAAATTTCTTATAGAAATTACTGTATTTATCTTTTTTTAATTGATAAGTCAATATTTGATCATCATTGGTACGACCAGTGCAGACATGCCCAAAATGGAGAATTACCCTTGAGCTTACAGGGTTGCATCAATAACGCTCAAATGTTGACTTATCAGAATGACAATATAAGAGCTATGAGCCCTTAACTCCCTTACGAGGGGAGTACTGATAAATACATTTAGTTTCACATTGAAGAATAGGGGAGCTAAGAGTTTATAAGCCCATTGGTTCATCTTTACTTTTAAAGGTGTCTTTTGAGCAAAACCACCTAAGCATGTTCAAAATAAATAATTTTTTGTGAGCTTATGAGGTTCATACCAATGATGATTAATATTGATTTATCATCTATTGTATAAAAATTAATAACTGTATAAAAACCATATCAATACAGTAGACTCTCGTTTATTTTACCTTTATATAAATATATAGTGCTATTTCAAATACTCGAATTAGGATCTTCCAAGTCACAAAGAAAAAATTTATAATAACTATATTCGTTAGATTCAATTGATGCATATCTTAATAACTATATATGTTAGATTCAATTGATGCATATTTCTTGCATGCATATAGAAAAATCACTAGTAATACTTATCTCATTAGTTTATTGCATGACATCATTCCATTTGTCTTATATTTTTTTTTTGTAAACTATAAATCAATTATAGATTATATATTTGAGAGTTTATCATATTTAAATTTATTTATACACATCTAAGCTTTGTTTTAACATGTTTATTCTAAAATTATGTTAAGATTGTAATATATTTAGGATTAAATGTGATATATGAGTAAGGTAAATTCTTGAAAAGAAAACCCTAGTTTTAAGAAATTTTTGCATATCACCCTTCTTTTTGAAAGGATAATTTTTCCTTTACCTTTGCCACATTGACTATTATGTTACAATACTCACACTTCTACCTTGACCCAGTTGCTCTCACACTAATCGCTCACTATCTTCTCTCCTTCTTTCCTCTTCTTTTTCTCCTCCTTCTCTTCACATCTCATTTTCCATCGTTCATCATTCCTATCGTCTATTATTTCTTCTCCCTTCCCCACTCCTCCCTTATTTTCTGCCCCAGCCTCAACTGATTAAAAGATCTCTAACTTACTTGTATCACTTTTGCCGCTCACCTTTCCTTAGTTCCTCGCTCCCTATGTCCCTCGCTTTACCACTAGCAATTCTCTCGATAGTCTTTCTTCACCCTCTTCAATCATCGTGAAGACAATAACCATAAAACGAATCCTCGACATATTTTTCATGAATAACACTATTGTGTTGGAACGAGATTAAGACATATTATCAAAGAAGGGAGAAGAAAATGAGAATAACAAAAGTGATGGTTAGCGGGGCATGGGAGAAGTGGAAGTAGATACAAAATTATCTTTTTACAACAGAAGAGATGCTCTATGAATTTTTTTTAAATAAAAAACTTTTTTAAAAATCTATCGTAAGAATAATACCATGAAATATATATATATATATATATATATACACACACACGAATTTGCTAGATTTTAGATCAATTTTATACAATTAGACTCCAATTCGATACACTTAGCCTAAAATATATATCCAAAATATCACTATTCTGGAGCTCCTTCGTGAAGTGTGGTGTTCACTTCTTCGTGGTCGAAACAAGCAGCTCTTCTCAGTACTCCCACCACCGTCGCTGCTGCTGCCGCCGCCGCAATTACTGGAACATCATGGCAGACGTCTACTCTCTCGGCCATGCAATGCAGCTTCATGCTCTAATCATCAAAACCAGGAACAGTCACCACCATTACTCTTCCCCTAGACACTCCTTCGCCACCAACGCCGTCGTCCGAGCTTACGCCCGGTCCGAGCGGCCCCGAGATGCCCTCCTCTTCTTCCTCCATCTCCAACAACACGCCCCCTTCCCCGACCACTTCACTGTCACGTTCCTCCTCGCCTCCTGCGCCCGTCGCTGCGCCGCCTCCGAGGGCCGGCAGCTCCACGCCCTGGCCCACAAGAGCGGCTTTAAAGCCGACCGCCACGTGCAGAATTCCCTCATCCACATGTATTGTAGCTGCGGCCGGGTCGACCAGGCATCCAAGGTATTCGACGGAATGGCTAACAGGGACGTTGTCTCTTGGACCTCCATGATCGGGGGAGCCGTCGAGGTGAACCGACCTCTCTATGCACTTCGCTTGTTCGACTCCATGCAGAGTGATGGAGTCACCCCAAATGATGTGACAGTCGTGTCTGTACTCGGAGCTTGCGCGGAGGCGGGAGCTCTGAGCATTGGTCGCCGAGTGCATCAGATGACTGTACAAGCAAGGCTTGACTGTAAACCTAAGGTTGCGACGTCTCTGATAGACATGTATGCAAAATGTGGCTGCATTGTCTGTGCAGAGAGGCTATTTGAACAGATGACCGATAAGGATGTTTACGCATGGACAGCCATGATTTCTGGACTTGCAAGCCATGGGAGGTGCGATGATGCTCTCAGCCTGTTCCATCAGATGGTAGATGTGGGGGTGCAGCCTAACGAGAGGACTGTCACTGCAGCACTGTGTGCTTGCAGGAGTGCAGGGTGGGTCACAGAGGGCTATCGTATCTATAATTACATGCATCGGTATGGGCTGAGGCCAAAGATTCGGCATTACGGATGCATGGTTGATCTCCTTGCCCGAGCTGGGCATTTAGATGAAGCTGAAGGATTTCTCCGAAGGATGCCAATAGAGCCTGACAGTGTTTTGTGGAGGACACTGATTTGGGCATCAAGGTTACACGGAGAACTTGACCGAGCAGAGCGTCTGATGACAGAGTGGCAGCAGCTTGAGGTGAACACAACTGATAGTGGAAGCTACGTGCTGATTGGTAACATATATGCTTCTATGGGGGATTGGGGAAAGAAGGCAAGAATTTGGGAGTCAATGGCTTCTAAAAAAATCAACAAACTCCCTGGTTATAGTAGGATAGAAGTTGATGGAGTGATACATGAGTTTGAGGCAGGGGATAGCGGGCATCCAGAAGCACATAAGATATATGAGAAAATCAATGAGATGATGGAGAAATTAAAATTGGAAGGTTATCATCCCAAAGCATCTGAGGTGTTGCTTGATATGGAAGATAATAAGAAAGTTTTGCAACTGCATCACCATAGTGAGAGACTTGCAGTGGCATTTGGGTTGCTCAGCACTAACCCAGGGGAGAAAATCCTGGTTGCGAAGAACTTGAGGTCTTGTGAGGATTGCCACACTGTAATGAAGCATGTTTCTAAGGTCTATGATCGGGAGATAACCGTTAGGGATAGAATCAGGTTCCATCACTTCGTCAATGGTTCCTGTTCTTGCAGGGATTTCTGGTAAAAAATTATCATATTGGTCAAAAGAAACATCATGAAAGACTAAGGTCTTGTGAGGGTTGCTACATTGTGATGAAGATTGTTCCTAAGGTCTAGAGTTAAGGAGATAACCATTATGGATTCCACCAATCCAGCATTAGCTGTTGCAGAGATTACTGGTAAAGGGTATTGGATTGCTCCAAAGAAACTTCAGGGATTCAGTGGCCAAATGCAGGGCTGGGGCCATATTTCTGTTGCCTGAAACTATGACTTAGAGCTATGGATATAGATGGGTATAAGACATAAGATCCTTCTCACCTTTTATAGATTCTGCATAATCCTGGTAATTAACATCAAATAAATGGTTCAGAGTCTTCTCTCTGATGGAATGGCACTTGCTTTTGTAATATACTATGCAATTAGAATTAAATTAGTCAAAAAAGGAAAATTAGCTATAAACTATATACTAAGAAGAACTACAGATGTGAGCATGCACAAGTATCAATATTCTGGCAGAGTGCCTTGGATTGTTTTCAATGATAGGTCACCATACTATCAATGACATGAAAATTACCTGCTAACATTTTCAATTTTTAGCAATTGTTTGTAATGGAAGCAATGTGCTGGTAGCATTTTAAAATATAACAATGTTGTGAGAGTTTCCATTCCAGAACACTTTATGCAAACCTTAGCTTGCCCACCAAATGGATTTGTGATGGCATCAATAATTGAAAATGCAATGAGGAACTCTAGCCAAATGCACATCTTATCATCATAAAATAAGACCAAGATTTACTGAACAGGGGGTTCTATCCGTGCTTTTGACATTAAGGTCAGATATATTTTGTTAAAGCTCATGCAATTTTAGCTAGAAGAAATTTACTGAATCTGCAATTGGAATATCAAGCTCATTTACTGTCAATTTTACACATCATTCTATCAAAGATGACGATGGGCATAGTACTGTCTTATATTTACATCATAACCTGAACCCACAAGCATCATTGCATTCAATTGGATATTTCTTTCTGTACTTTGGCTGGTGTCCATTCTAATTAATGGATAACCATGACCATTTGTGCTTATTTATGTGGTGGTCCACTTGAGAATTAAAGATTTACTCTATGCCATTGTCTCACAAGAAAATGAGAAGACATTTTTCCATCCAGTGTTAGAGAGAAAATAGGAAGCTAACTTGTAGACTCAGAAAGTGTCTCAATTTGCCATCACTAACATTGGGTCGTATCAGTGTTCTTTAAACGTGCACATGCTGTTCTTGCAAGTTTGTTGGCAAAATGGATTTGCATTCCTCATGCACCAACTGATGAATTGCAAGTGTGAATCAAGCTTCCCATGATACATTAGGTTTTTCATACTCTGATGTCTTCAATTGGTCTTTGAAGTGATCCAGTGCCTAACTATTATCTGTAGAGTTCTGTTGCAAAGTGTTTGATTCATGCCCCAAGCTCAAGTGGGTTGATGGTCATGATCAAGCTTTTAATGATGGAAGTCACCAAAGATTTCTACCATCACAAACAGGTACCAAGTGTGCCCACTAACCAAGGTTGCATTTTTCCTTGCATCTGCCTAAAAACTTCTTCATGAATGGATGTGAACACATTTTCATTACCTTTAAGCTGCAGTATAAAATTCTGAAGCATTTCTTTACATGCACCCAGATCTCAATTTAATGATCTTGATAGGTAATTTCATCATCCCAACTTACTTTTATGTGTAGGGTAGATTCTTATTGTATTTTAGACACCATCCATGTTCACCCACCTGTTTTTCTTCATACATTAAATCTCTCTTTTTCAGCAAAGCATTATCAATAACGACAAAGGAAGAGGTATCATCGAGCAATAGAAAAGTTCCATGGAACGTAACTAAGGAAGAAGTATCAGAATTTGCATTTTGTTCTTCTGATGCAAATTTATCTCGGGAGAAAAAATATTGATCTTCTGTTGCATACTGGATTTGCCAGAGTTTTTTGCATCCAAAGATGAATGTTGGAGCAAATCCAAGTACAAGCATAACATTGAACAGAAGGTGGCAGAATCTGAATTATTTCCATTGAACAGAATGTAATGCAAATATCATCCCAGATGATTTGTAAGAGATTGACAATCAACCCATTTCAAATGCAACCTCTCAGGTCTAGTATTTTATGTTCATCAGATTATATTATTCAACAGTGTTTGTCACAACTGATGAATATATACTTGCTACCGGTCCCATTTGGCTTAGTGGAGCTATAATACAAACTGAAGCATGCTTTCTAATGTAGCAGTGTGTGCATCTGCTTCGCTTGTGCTTCGGTCATGTGGTATCCAATAAGATAATAGATTAGTACATGTTTAGCATGGGAAATGGATTAAAACTGAAAGCAACAGCCTTTGTATCCATTGATGTTCTATTTTTCATGATTTTGTAAAAATTTGAGGTGATGTGTATACTTTGAACAAATAGGAAATCCATGTACAAAATGACCTCAGATATTTCATTGCTTTCACTTATTGAATTACGTACGTGTTGAGTTTTCAAGGAAAGAAATCCTCTGTTTTTTCCAGTATAAAATGACCTAGATCCGATGTTTCATTATTTTCACTTATTGAATTAAGTTCATATGTTGAGTTTTTTTGAGGAAAGACATCCTCTTTTTTTCATGAGTCCTTAAACTTTTAAGTCATCTACTATATGCATCCTTCTCTGCATGAGTGGTGCTGGACAAATTTACAAGTTTAGCTCCAAATTTTCTTCGTTAATTCCTAGGGATTATCTGAGTATCTGGTTTTCTAATTGAACTGTGAAATATATCTTCTGCCTGAATTCTTATGTTCAATTTTCCGGGTGAGTGTTAATGTCATGTTTCAGATGCCAAATCAGACTGGAAACCTGTTTTCATGATGTGGAATAGCCGTAAGTGTATTTCTTTCTCCTCTAAGTCAAATGCCAAGATGTTAATCCCAGATCAAAAGATGAGTGTCTCAAACTCCTTATCCCTATAGTTCGAGTACCAAAGGTTTATATGCATAATTCTTGTATGAGTTTCTTCTTTGTCAGCCAACAGTACTTGGTTCAAAATGTTCACTAATCACAGGGGACAAATGATTGTGTGGATTGGTTTTCCTCGACTTTAATAATTAGAAGGCAGTACTTAGTTTTGTGGCTTTGGTTCATTTGTCATGACCTAAGCATTTTTCTTTTTTTTTTCTGATATGATAACAAGGCAGTAGTCAATTTTGTGCCCTTGGTTTTTTCTTCATGATGTAAGCAGTTATTTTCTTTTTCCTGGAAATCATATTTTTCAATACCCTTAGAACTTGGCTTCAGGTGGTGATATATTTTTCAACTCCTTGACCATCTACAGTCTTTTGATTGCTAATATATTTCCCTAGAGTGAAACTTACTTTACAGATTCAATCATTGATTCTTGCCCTCAAGCAACAATGTCAAAAATCTGAATCCAAAGATATCAGTAATTGAAAATTCCTCAGCTGAAAGCACTAGACCTATTGGATACCACTGAGGTATGCACTGTGCTCATATGGTTGCTTGCTTCAGCAGATTCCAACCCAGAAAATGTATGCAACATGGACAGATCAAATAGAAATCCACCATATCAACATGTTCCAACTTGTGTTTCTCACGAGCAGTCATTAGTGTGGCCAGCCAGCAAAGTCCAAAAAGAAAAATGAAAGGGCAGACATCAACAACAATGATTCCTTATATTATATTTCTTGGAGCTCACTGATTAAGATGTCTATTCTCTTTTATAGTATTTATTCAAAGTTCAAACAAAAATGAAGACCTGTTATGCTTTTGTCATGGACCAAACTATCCAAATTATTTTTATACTCCACATGTTGCCAGTCAGTCATTATATCTTTCAATCACTCCAACTCTTGAACTGTTTACCACACAGTGGAGTTCTTGATCAGTTCTAATAATGTCATTGTATAGAGAGAGAGAGAGTGAGAGCATTTTGGATCAACATGAACTGTTTATTATATTTTAAATAAATAGATTACCTAACCATGATTTTTGATGCAGATGCAGGAAATAGACCATACAAAAGCCAGCATGTGACACTCTTCATGGCATTCAGACAAAGTCATGTTCTTTATACCACTCTGGGCTGTTCACCTTCTGCACCGGTACTTGAGAACTACAACATGACGGGAAGATGGATAGAGACCAACTCATTGACAAAGCACTGATAGCACCATTCACAGACAACAGCATCCCTTTTACAGCATTTGTGACTTCTTCTCTGTCAGTATGGGAACATGCATACAGTCTGCTGAAGCTATGATGGACTGGTTCATGTAAGTGAAGTTGCATGGATTGCTGAAGCTATCAGTGATCTGAGGGCTGTCACAGAAAGGCCATTGCTGATGGGGTTGTTTCCATTCAAACATTGAAGGATCTCGTCAAGAGACTGCAGCCTGCTGCTGAGCTCCACCAGCTGAGTCCTGAGGACAGAGTTGTCGGCCTCAACAGCAAAGTAATGGTGTGTGATGAGGGTCAAGGATGTCATGATCTGGCTGTTCTCCTTTCTCAGCTGGTTCAATTGTGCTGTCAGATCATCCAAGTGCTTCTGCTTCCTCATCCTCGACCGCCTTGCGGATTCGCGATTCGATGTCATTCTCTTTTGCTTCTTCTGGTTTATCACTGCCTGCAGATCCTGTTTGGAGCCTGAGTTTTGGAGCAGGCTGGATCCAGAAGAAGTTCGACAGGGAGAAGCCATGAAAGCTATGGTCTTTTCAGGTTTCAGGTAAAATTTGAGTTCTTCAAGCAGTCTATTTTAGTGCTTCAGGAAAGACTATATCTTGGCAGGAAATATAGCTGAACAGTATAGGTATATAGCAAGATTAATTCTCAGAAAAGGACTCAGGGAACAGGTTCATGAGAACACATAGAACCAGTAGAGGAAGACAACAGAGAAGGACTGAACGAGATGGGTCCTGCGTCTAAGAGTGGAACTTATCATAAACCCAGAGAGGAGGATTTCACTTATGATAGCCGACATAGATCAGAAATATCAAGAGAAACAGATGCTGCATGTGAAAAGTTACCACAGGTGGTTTGAGCACGAAAACTTCAGATCCTTGAACCCATCAGCAAGGTGGTATTTTTACACTGAAGATCGAGCAAAGGTCAGATTTTGATGAGGTTTTGGATCCAGAATCAGAATCTATAGAGAAAATTTTGACAGAGTTTCCCCAACGAACAACAGCAGAAAGGATCACAAGAACAAGAAGCAAAGTAGAAGCAAAAAGGTGACCTTTGCTACCGAGACAAGAGGGACAGCAGCAAGAACACAGTATGCAGTTGTTGACCAAGAAAATTCTTCAGAGAAGGCCACTGGAAGCAGGGCAAGATGGGGAAAGAAGGCTAGAGAAGAAGAAAGCAGCAGAATTTCCTGAAAGCTTAAGCTAGGAAGAAGAGGAGGAGGAAGGGAATTGGAGCCAAGCAGAGGGGTGGAATTTATAGAAGAAGATGGATCAAAGGGAAGAAAACACAAAGAAAGAAAAAGCTGACAAGAAAGATTTGATAAAAAAGAACAAAGAAGGGCCCTTGGAATCTTTTGTGTAGTAGTTGAGGGGATTCTCCAATTCATTTGAAGGTCAGAGATGGGATTTCAAGCAAGATGCCAAGTGCAGGACTTGGCAAAAATCTTATTTCATCTTCTCTTAGGTTTTCGCTTGGGAAAAGTTTTCTACCTTCTCCAGGTACTACCACCCAAAACACATCTAGAATCTATCAGGAAAGAACATTCACAATAGCCTCTTGTTTAAATTAGTTTTGAAAACCAGCTTTGCAGCTAATGAATTGGTGATTTCTTTGGACTTATCTTGGATTCCACTGAGATTAATGCTGCTGCAAGATGAGCTCGAACAATGTAACATCAGGCTGCAGGTTAGCTCAATTATTCCACCTGCAAGTGCAGATGGTGTTTTAGACGTGAATTAAAAATTGATGTTCACACATATCTATCTGCTTACCTAATGATGCCAATGACAGGTAAACCTATTGGATTCTTTTTCTTTATTTTTTTCTTAGCACTTGGATTCTTGTAGTCTATAGCTTGATTTTATTGCTTAAATTTATTGGTCAAATCCATGTGCTTTCAGCCAAAGAGTAGGTCTAAAATAAATTTTTGGATTCTTACCATGGGAGATAATAAATGAAATGGATCCTCAAGTGGCTATCTTGCATGAAAGACCCATTAATCATTTTTGTCTTTAGTTTTTAGTTTTGTAACTCCACATATGGTTAGGTGCATATGTCATCTCTTATATGCTCAACACTTCCATGAATGATCTTATGTCAGCAAACAAGAGCTCCCCTTCCATCTGTCCATTTGTTTGCTTGCAACTAAAACATAGGCAAATCTTTTCCATTTATTGGTTGTGTTGATTCCCATTAGTGCCTCTCCTTTCATCTACTGCATATTAAAGAGGAAAACATGTAAAATAACTGACATTAAAGAGAGGCACCCTCAAAGCAGCATCTGGTATATCCTTCCCTCTAAAAGAATCATTCAGAGCACAACTCAAGACCATAGGTTTAAATATTCTTAAATACTGTTGACATTGTTGGTGATGTATGATCATTCATGGAGGCTGTAGTAATGTGTTTGCTTTAAATTACTCTTTGAACTACTTCACACCTTAGTGCTTTGGAGCCATTTTACACAGTTCACTCTTGCTCTTGCTCGCATGACAAACTATGTGAGAACCAGAGGATTGCTGAAAAGAAAGATGTTCCCATAGATTTCATGAATCAACTCTCCTAAAGACAGGTAAGTTTCTTACCCTTGGCCATCATGCATACTTGGCTGTTCAATATAATATGTTGTGAAAATCCATCATACACCAAAGAGAGAGACTCGAAGAAGAGCTTAATGGCTAAGGGTTTGTGAGGACATGAAAGCATGTGGAATGTAATAGTGGCTTGGAAGATATCTCTGTCTGATCCTTTCTCCCACATGAAACTGCTTGTTTTCCCATTCAACATCTGCTGCATAATTAAAATTATTCCATGCATTAGTTTATATATATATTTGCCTCCAAAAAGATAGTGACCGTCGGATTAGACCAGGATTGGTTGATCAGGTGGACCTGGTCCATCCAAGAATATTTTCAGGGAGCCACAAGATCCAATCAATAGCTAAGCTTCAGCCACGTGGAGCTTTGGATCCCACAACGCCGGCCTTTTGGGTCCCGCGGAGTTGGTCCGGGCGGCCCAGCTACAACATTTATAACGCTGGTACTCGCACGAGTCAACCGAGAGAGAGAGAGAGAGAGAGAGATGGTGGTGGTGGAGATGGCGGAGGCGAACACGAACACGTGCTTCCGTGGCTGCTGCAGCAGCTCTTCCATCCCCCTCCACCTCCCCGCCTCGTCGTTCTCCCTCCTCTCCCCTATCGCCAAAGGTAAGTCCATACTTGACACTGCTAATCCTCATCTTCTTTTTTCCCCCCTTGCGTTGGTGAATTGATCGATCGATCTCGATTCCGGGAATCCAAAGGCGCCGAGAGCACCGTCTACGAGGCGAGGCTCCATGATGGAACCAGGGTCGCCGCCAAGAAGCCCGTCCTCTCCACCGCCGACGACATCGACCACTTCCACCGCCAACTCCAGCTCCTCTGGTCCGTGCATGCCCAAGATTTGTCTTTCGCGTGGTTTTGATTCTTATGTTTGATTTTTTTTTTTTTGGTTTTTTGGGTGAAGCAAACTGGATCACCCGGGGCTAGCGAAGTTAGTGGCCGCGAACGCCAGGCCGCCCAACTACCTGTTCTTCTTCAAGCACTACGAGTCGAGGAGCCTGGCCGAGAAGTTGCATGTCGAGGAGTGGAGCCCTAGCGTTGATCAAGTGATCGCCATCGCTTATGACCTAGGTGCGCATCCGCTCTGGATCTTGGTTCTTGACTGCTGATTTCACTTTGTCCTCGTTATGTTTCGTTAATTAGGGCTAGAAAGGTTTCTGTACCACGTAGTTCTGTTCCTAGGCTTTTCAGAATGAAACACCGCAGATAAGGTCGTCAACTGTTGGCTCAGATCCTAGCACTGATCCGATGCTATCGTCTTCTTGTTATGCTTTGTTTCACCTGCCTAATGATTTCCTTTCAGAAAATGCATAATGTAATCTTTTTTTTTTTAGACGTGATTGCTTTCATGTTTATGCTGTAAAGATTTGTGATCTTGGGTTAGTTACATATTTTTCTATGTGCTTCACACACACACATGCACACAAAAAAAATAAAAATTAGGGAAAGAAGTATTTTCCATGGATGTCCATAACTAGTTTGTCCCAAGCAGTACATTGTTAATCTGGACTTCTGTGTAACATACGACTACATGTAGTTGGACTACATAGAGGATTGTGATAGGGCCCTAGCAGGGTTGGGTCCTACTCAACCAAGTAGCAGCTAATAAAAACCCTATGAGAGTATAATAAACCCTACCCAGCTGCCTCTATCCTATAAAGAGGAGTGACTAGGGTTTACATTTGGGCCTTTGGGCTTCTTAGCTGCCGCCCCCTTTATTGGGCCGGTCGGCTAAGATTGAGGGCAAAATGGGTAGTTTACTTAGGAAGCAACCCCTACGGCTAGGGTTTGGAGCCCTATATAAGCATGTAGCCTCCATCTCTTTGGAATAACAAGATTCATCTATAATTGCAGCCATTTGGTCGATTTCTAGGAGGGTGGAACCCCTATAGCGTTCCAAGGGTTGATCCCCCTCAAAGATCAATCTACATAGAATTCCTCTAGGGTTCTATCATTTGGTATCAGAGCAGCGATCTTGCTGCTTTTACTACCATCCCTGTTGCCCACCATCAACCAAACAATTCCCACAATTGCTCTTGACGTCGTCGTCTCTACCGTCATCTTCTGTCGTAGATCAAATCAATCTACTGCCGCCACCTCCAATTGCATCAGAGATCTGGTATTCTCCTATCACCAATACCTTTTGCTGTTGTAATTTTTCATTTAAAATACCAAAATGAAGTATTGCTATCTATCCTTTGTTGCGAATTTCTTTCGTCGCAAAAGTTATCATCTTTGCGAACGAAGGATTGCTGCAGAAAATTTCAGCCGCATATTGCTGCTTTTAAACTGATCTATTTGCTATCCTTTTTGAACGAAATTTCTTGTGCACTTCATAGATCATCTTGGCTTTTATCTGTGATTAATCTATCGTGAAATTCGTCTCTGAAACGTTCTTGTGTTGTTGCAAATTTTCATTGCAAACTGCTGAAATTTTGTGACGAGAATTCTGCTATCGTAACTTACACCAATTTCGTTGCTGTTATGTTGTCGAAATTTTCTTGATCCAATTTGTCATCATTGCTGTTATATAAACCGAGATTTTACTGTCAAATCCCCTTCTCAAATCTCTCGATTTTTGCTAAAAATTTCATCGAGAAACCGCTGCTTCTTCGACGACAATTCTGCTCTTACAAGACAGCACATATCTGCAGCAACTTCCACCGATTTCTATCAAACCTTTGCTGCCATCTACCACAGATCTAAAACTCTCTTCCCAACCTTCATCCACTACCATCATAGTCCTAAAACTCCATCAAACCGCACCCAAAATAGCCACAAAACAAGCCTAAACCGCAACCTACATCCACCAATCCACCAACACTTTCGGCCACCACTTCTCTCGTAGATATATGCCTTTAATCCGGCAACAAAAGAGAGATCTTAACATTACAGATTTGGAGGCATATACTATGGCATCTGAGGAGACAATCAATGCTAAATTCGAAGCCTTTGAGATGCGAATAGAGAATAAGATTCGGACTCTCTTTGCCGAACTCAGTTTGGGCCGATCACCGAGCCTAAAGAAATCTCATCAAGGAGAGAGCTCGTAGAAGAGATGACTTCGAGGAGAGGAGAGGCTCTATAATCGATCCTTACCATCCACGCATGAGGGTGGACTTCCCTAGATGGGAAGAAGGAGACTCGATTGGTTGGATCTCACGCGCGGAGCGATATTTTCAGTACCACAAAACCGCGGATGCATCTATGGTGGAAATTACGGCTATACATCTTGAAGGAGATGCCATACAGTAGTTTGATTGGTTTGAACACACTCATGGAATCCTCTCATGGCGATAATTCAAAGGACTGCTGATCCGCTTCGGACCAATCGTTTACGAGAACATTGACGGACAACTAACAATATCGTCAAATCCCCTCAAATCTCTCGGTTTTTGCTAGAAATTTCATCGAGAAACCGCTGTTTCTTCGACGACAATTCTGCTCTTACGAGACAGCACATATTTGCAGCAACTTCCACCGATTTCTATCAAACCCTTGCTGTCATCTACCATAGATCTAAAACTCTCTTCCTAACCTTCATCCACTACCATCATAGCCCTAAAACTCCATCAAACCGCACCCCCAAACTGCACCCAAAATAGCCACAAAACAAGCCTAAATCGCAGCCTACATCCACCAATCTACCAACACTTTCGGCCACCACTTCTCTCAACCGATATATGCCTTTAAATTGGCAACAAAAGAGAGATCTTAACATTACAGATTTGGAGGCATATACTATGGCATCTGAGGAGGCAATCGATGCTAAATTCGAAGACTTTGAGACGCGAATAGAGGATAAGATTCGGACTCTCTTTGCCGAACTCAGTTTGGGCCGATCACTGAGCCCAAAGAAATCTCATCAAGGAGAGCTTTGACCGAAGAGATGACTTCCAGGAGAGGGGAGGCTCTATAATCGATCCTTACTATCCACGCATGAGGGTGGACTTCCCTAGATGGGAAGGAGACTCGATTGGTTGGATCTCGCGCACGGAATGATATTTTCAGTACCACAAAACCGTGAATGCATCTATGGTGGAAATTGTAGCTATACATCTTGAAGGAGATGCCATACAGTGGTTTGATTGGTTTGAACACACTCATGGATTCCTCTCATGGCGATAATTCAAAGAAGGACTGTTGATCCGCTTCGGATCAACCGATTACGAGAACATTGACGGACAACTAGCAAAGATCCGACAAACCTCCATCATCCAAGAGTATCAAACCAGGTTTGAAAGGTTATCTAATCAAACTCGTGGTTGGTTTGAAAAACAGCTATTGGGGAGGTTTATTGAGGGCTTGAAATCGGAGATCTGGGGAGAAGTTAAAGCGCGACAACCGTACACGCTTATGGCAGCCATCTCTTTTGCACGACTTCAAGAGGAGCGATTGAACCACGAAGCCCGGAGGATTAGGGTCGCTCCCAGACCAGCAATATTAAAGCCCTCAGCCCCCCCTACTGTTAGCCAAGCCTTTGCACCAAAAAGGTTGACAAGAGAAGAGCTTTGAGAGTGATCTACAAAGGGGTTATGTTGGCATTGCGACGAGCCGTGGAGCCATGAGCATCGCTGTAAAAAAGGGAGACTTCTTGTGATTGAACCAGTGGAAGAAGAGGCCTTTGAACACCTAGAAGAGAGCCTTGAACATGGCAAAGTAGATGCAGAAGAAGAGCCACAACTGACCGACTTTATGGTACACGCGTTAGCCGGCTAGTCAAATCCGCAAACGATGAAAGTTGAAGGCCTTCTCAAACAACAACCGATCACTGTTCTCATTGACACGGGCAACACTAATAACTTTCTAAACAGTAAGGTTGCTACTCGAATGGCGCTCCACATCGAAGGTTGCAGTAAGTTCGACATAAAGGTCGCCGACCACCGAATCTTAAAGTGCGACCAAAGATACCTGTAGGTGAAACTATTACTGCAAGACCAAGAAATTGTCGCTGACTTCTTCCTCATACCAATTGATGATTATGAGGCTGTGCTGGGCATAGAATGGCTAACGACGCTAGGTGACGTCTCTTGGAACATTTCCAAATTAATTATGAAATTTTACTGCAAAGGCAAACAAGTCATCCTATGCGGGAAGCGCGGAAGCAACGTAACCACCGTTTCGACCCAACGAATGAAGAAAGTTTTACATAAGATAAATGATGGCTTTTTGATGCATCTCTAGTAGCAACCAGAGGGGAAGAAAATAGAAATTGAAGATCAAAATCTCGCCCAATTGCTCGCTGAATTTGACGACGTTTTTGCTGAACCGCGCGGTCTTCCTCCTACTCGGCAACATGACCACCGAATTCCAATTCTTCCGGGCAAACCACCAGCGATCACTCGGTCGTATCGCTATCCTCACCTCAAGAAGGATGAAATCGAGAAGATTGTAAAGGAGATGCTTGAAACAGGGGTGATTCGGCCAAGCTGCAGCCCCTATTCCTCACCAGTGCTACTTGTATGCAAGAAGGACGAAACTTGGCGGATGTGCATCGACTCACGAGCTCTAAATGACATCACCGTCAAGGATAAGTACCGATACCGATGGTGGATGAACTTCTTGATGAGTTAAAAGGAGCTCGAGTCTTGAAGTTGGACCTCCGATCCGATTACCACCAGGTCGGGTATGTGAAGGCGACATTCCAAAAATTGCTTTCCGCTACATACGGCCATTATGAATTCTTGGTAATGCCTTTTGGACTCACTAATGCTCCTTGACCTTCGAAGTCTCATGAGCGATATTTTTGGAGCTTTCTTCACAAATTTGTCTTTGGTATTTTTGATATTCTCATTCTGATCCTTCTCTCGAGACTCACTTTTAGCACTTGCGGTTTGTTCTGACGATCCTTCGGGAGAATACTCTTTTTGTTACGCTATCAAAGTGTAATTTTCTCCAGCAAAAAGTAGAGTACCTTGGGCACATAATATCAGAAGGAGTGGCAATAGACCCAACAAAATCGAGCGATGCGGTGGCGAAACTCTGAAGCGTGAAATTGTTGCGTGGGTTCCTTGGACTAACGGGCTACTACAGAAAATTCGTGAAGGACTATGGGAAGATCGATTGCCCCCTCACTTCTCTGAAAAGACGCCTTCCAATGGTCGGACAAAGCCTTTGTTGCCTTCGACAAACTTAAGGCAGCCATGACGACGACACCGATGCTAGCACTACTATATTTCAGTCGACCCTTCATCATTGAGGCCGACGCAACTGGAGTCGGATTTGGAGCCGTTCTCATGCAACATGGTCGATCACTTGCATACACCAGCAAGGTGTTGTCTCCCTCTCATCAAAAAATGTCTATCTATGATAAGGAGATGCTTGTCATTGTGCACGCAATAATGAAGTGGAGACCCTACCTGATCGGTTGGCGATTTCAGATTAAAACCGACCATAGAAGCCTCAAGTACTTTTTGGGCGAGAAGATATCATCCCTGAGTAGCAAAATGGGTAACGAACTTTTAGGATTTAATTATGAAATTATTTACATAAAGGGGAAAGAAAACGTTGTTGCAGATGCACTCTCACGGCTACCTGAACAAGCTGAATTTTCAGCAATCTCTCTTCTTACCATCGGCTTCCTCGAGGACATTAGGAAGGAATGGAAGAAGGATCCAGAGACCAGCAACTTTGTTAAAAAATTGGAGGATCCAAGCGCAATAGCTCACTATACTTGGGATTCGAGGGATCTACGCTATAAAGGTCGTATCGTGCTTATACCCAACTCCCCTTGCATCAAAGTCATTCTGCACAAAATGCACTCTACACCTTCAGCAGGGCACTCCGGATTTCTGAGAACCTATAAAAGAGTGAAGCAAAATTTTTATTGGAGAGGGATGAAAAAAATTATTTCAGAATACGTGGCACAATGTGATGTATGTCAATAGTAAAAGGGTGAAACAGTGGCAAGTCCAGGGAAACTACAACCACTACCCATATCAGACTCGGTGTGGACTGACATTTTCATGGACTTTATCGAAGGGCTGCCACCTTCCAAAGGTAAATGCACAATCCTTGTGGTGGTTGATCGACTTACAAAATATGCTCATTTTTGTGCTATGCGAAATCCCTACACTGCCGTTAGTATTGCTTAGATTTTCACAGAAAATATTGTTAAAGCTGCATGGGATGCCAAGGTCCATTGTAAGTGATCATGACAGGGTCTTCACCAGTAAATTTTGGATCGAGTTATTTTAGTTGTAGGGCACCAAACTCAAGATGAGCACAATATATCATCCACAAACTGACGGCCAAACAGAGGTGGTGTGTTGAATCTCGAATTTTGATGATGAAACTAATTGATCGTGTTTTGATTATCTAACTATGTTTTGAGTTACGTAGGCCTACTCTCGATCATGATTAGACAATTGACGTAGGAAAAATCGATGTTATCTTGAGAAATCACTTGAGAGATTGGGCGTGGCCAGAAGGTCCGGTCGACGATCAACAGAAGGCTTCGGACAAAGAAATCGAGCATCGGGCCAAGAGGAGCGAAGTTGCGCCAAAGAGATCGGGGCTGCGGAGGTTAGCTGCTGATTGGGCAACAAACCGCAAGAGAGGACGATGCGCCGAAGTGTCGGACGAAGCACTGACAGGCCAATGATGTGCCGGGTGACATTTCGATTCGCGTTGTAATAATTGTCTAGATCGAAGTAGGACTAAGTCAAAATTGAGTTGGTTTTAGGTGAAATAATACCAACTCGATTAGGGACCAATTGGGCCTAAATTAGGACTGATTTGGGCTTTTTGGGAGGCCCATTCAGTGGCCCAAAAGTTGTCATAGGTGATGGCACTGCCAAATTGGCGGTGGAATCGCCTATGAGTTGGAAAAGTGAAAAAGCGCACTTTTCCAGTGATGTATCGCCAGCATAAAGCTTCTGACGATGGTATCGCTCAGTGGTGATGAAATGCAAATCGATGTCAGTCGGGCAGTGGTACCGCGGATGTCGACGATGATCGCCGACTCGAGAATCTGAGGTAATTCGAATTTGGGCTTCAAATTTGAATCACCTTGAGGCCTATAAATACCCCTCTCATCCATGGTTGAAAAGCATCTGAAACACGAGAAAAAAAAGGAAAACTCTCTGTTGTAATAGTGTCAAAATCTTCCCTCTAAGCTTTAAGTGTGATATAGTCCAAGAGAGGGGTGAGAGGCTTTGTAAAGGTTACCTCCTAAGCCCATCAAAAGGAGAGTGCTGTAAGGGAGTTGGTCTTCGCCTTTGGAAAGAAGACAACTAGTGGAAAAGCCGGTGGCCTCAAGAGAAGAGGAATCGGGAGTGGACGTAGGTCGTATGACTGAACCACTATAGTTTGCGTTTACTTATTGCTTTCCACTTGAAAAGTCTTGGTAAATGTTTTTCGAATTTTGAACTCACTAACAAGATCTTAAGATCCCTTCCAAAAAGGTGGGATCCTAAAGTAACGGCGATACAAGAAACTAAAAATCTAAATGAATTTCCATTGGAAGAACTAATCGGGTCATTAATGACCTATGAAATAAGTTTCTTTGAACCCGATGAACACATGAACCACCTTTTAAAGAACAGGAAGGATTTGGAACTCCGGACTATAAAATGCCACTTGAGTGATGACTCAAGTGATGAGGACATTGAACTTTTAATCAATTTTAATAAGTTCATTAAACAAAAATCTAAAATAAAAAATGAACTTGACCGGAGGAAGAGGCCAAAGAAGAGGAAGACACCCAAGGGCGAATCAAGTAAAGAAGAGGCAAATTGGACTTTGACGGGTTTCAACAATGAGGTAAGTAACTTAGCCGAAATGTTTTTACCTTATTTTGAAATTACATGACTTTTTCATGAGTGCTTAATTTAGTTGGTAGGAAATAAAAAAAAACATTTTCAAAAATTATATTATGCTTTTCTTTCTAGTATTTTTGAAAAGTAAAAATTATTAATGATAATTGCTTTATTTATGATAATGCATAAATTCCATGTATGCTTTTCGTATTGGATTTTGGTCTTAAACTTAATGCATATCTATGTATGTTATTCTTGAAAGTGTGTTAATGATAATTGCATCTCATGCTTGTACACCTAACAAGATAAAATCACTGAACATCTGTCTTGATGATTTTACATTTTAAAACTATGCATGATGGCCGAATCTTATGTGTTAATGCCTGACTTTCATATAAAAATTTTGAAAATACTTTATGGTATTATGCTTGATCTTTAAATTTTTGTATCATGCTTAATGAGGAATTGAAGTAATGAAAATTGAAATCTCATATTTTGAAATAATGTGTATAATGAATCCATGAATCTTAATGGTTTTGATGATGTTTTTGGTTTTAAATATGATGCATGACATTTTCATATGAAAAATTTGAACATTCCTATGAAAGATTACATAAAAATGAGAAAATGCACTATCATGATGATTTATGTGTGATGCATTTGATCTTAATGGGTTTGATGACAATACTCATGTTTTGGATTTAAACTTGATACTCATCTTTTAAAACATAAGCACACTTATATGAAACAAATAACTTAAAATAAAACACATTATGTATGATGAGTGACTCATATTTTGAACTAATGTGTATTTGGTCTTAATCGTTTTTACGATGAATTTTTATATGACGTGTTATATCTTTTGACTTTAAAAAACTTGATGGATTTTGCCTTTATGCCTTGAACTTTCATGATTATCTCAATTTGACATTAAAAGACAAAGGCATGTTTATTTGAAGTAAATTATAAAAAGAAAATGCATGATTCTTGAAAATTTTTGTATCTCTAAAGTTTTCGGTTGTGATGAATTCATGTGAATCTCTTGAATCAAATCTTTTGGAAAATGCCACATGCTTAATGTGATTCAACTTAATGATCTTTATGATAAAATTTGCCTTTTCGTCTTGAATGTTGACAATTATTTTTATTAAGGGCAAAAGCATGATTATAAGAAGCAAATCGCATATAAAAACGAAAGGCAATCCTTTATCTCAATCTTATCGATTTTTCTATAGGAAATTCATGAATCCATGCTTGTCATGGCCCCTGTGATTCCAAAATATGTAATTGGCTCAACCAAGGTAGATCGGGTCGATCAAGATTTAATTGACAGGGACAAACTCCTACAACTGCTAAAGGATAATCTCTCTATCGCTCAAGCTAAAATGAAGCAGCAAGTCGATATACGATGAAGTGAAAGAGAGTTTTCAATAGGAGATTGGGTTTATCTTCGCCTGCAGCTATATAAGCAACTCTCTATCAACACATGAGCCTCCATGAAGCTATCTTCATGTTTTTATGAGCCCTATAAGATCACAGAGCATATTGGAGTTGTGGCGTACAGACTTAAATTACCTGAGGATGCCAAAATTCACCATGTCTTCCACGTGTCATGCCTGAAGCCCAAGTTGGGAGAACATGAGTCACCCTAGATCCAATTGCCCAACACCACTGATGATGGGGATATTCAAGCCCAACCATAAGCCATCCTCGACCGTAGAATCGTGATGCGTCGTCGACATCTCTCTACTGAAGTACTAGTGCATTGGAATAATTTACCACTCGAAGACGTCACATGGGAATCATATGAGGAGCTGAAGACCCGGTTCCCTGAGTTCATGGAACCTCAGCCTTGAGGACAAGGTTGATTTGAAGAGGGCGGGCTTGATAGGACCCTAGCAGGGTTGGGTCCTACTCAACCAAGTAGCAGCTAATAAAAACCCTGTGAGAGTGTAATAAACTCCACCTAGCTATCTCTATCCTATAAAGAAGAGTGGCTAGGGTTTACATTTGGGCCTTTGGGCTTCTTAGCTGCTGCCCCCCTTTACTGGGCTGATCGGCTAAGGTTGAGGGCAAAATGGATAGTTCACTTAGGAAGCAGCCCCTAGGGCTAGGGTTTGGAGCCCTATATAAGCATGTAGCCTCCATCTCTTTGGAATAACAAGATTCATCTATAATTGTAGCCATTTGGCCGACTTCTAGGAGGGTGGAACCCCTATAGCGTTCCAAGGGTTGATCCCCCTCAAAGATCAATCTACATAGAATTCCTTGGGGTTCTATCAGATTGACCAAATACCCAATTTGTGTTGTAATGGACATCACTCAATTTGAGTTGTGAGGGAAACCACTACACTTCTTTTTGGCCCATTATTATGTTTTTTCCATGTAGCAAGTTAAATTGTTTTGGTGTGGTTTTGGGAAAGATTGATTTGAGATTTACCAACAGACTCTGTTTGATTTGCTGGCTGTTTAGAAATTTTTATTTCACATGTGTATATATTGACGTTCTAATAATTTATACTCATGATTGATTTATGGTCCTTATTATGGACCCTAAAGTTCCCATCCGATATTATGACACCTTGAGAATTAATTATCTGAGTATGATTTGTTTATGCAAATGTGGTGTGGTTTAAAATTTTATTCCTACAATAACTTGATTATGCAATTTGTAGCATCAGACAAAAGGGAATAATCTTAGTTGTTATAAGTTTTCATGGGCATCCAGCAATCACTGGTTCCTATATAACTTCTTACATGAAAGCAATTTGTTTTGCATGGAATTGTCACTTTCATTACATGTGCCTTTATTTATGTTGTCTTTTGTTTGAATATGTTGTTCTCGACTTGTTTACGCAGGGTACCTTTTTTAACCTCTTGTTGACTCTCTATGTTTTTTCATTTCCTTTTTCAGCAAAAGCTCTTCAATACCTACACAGCCTTGGAATTGTACATAGAGATGTTAAACCTGCAAATATTCTTGTAAACATCTCTATTCTCTCTTCTTCATCATCTTGAATGATGCGTAACCTTAAGCCAATATAATCCTTCAACTGGTCCATGGTGCAGCTTGACAGGAACCTTTATCCACACCTAGCTGATTTTGGTTTGGCCACATATAAAAAGGATCTTAAACATGTATCAGTTGAGAATTGGAGATCATCTGGCAAGCCTACCGGTGGATTTCACAAAAGGAACATGGTGGGAACTCTCATCTATATGGCACCAGAAATTCTAAGGAAGGATATTCACACAGAGAAATCAGATGTCTACAGTTTTGCAGTATCTATCAAGTAAGACAGTCATATTTATGCATTCATGTATTAACTATCATGCCTGTTCAATTTAAGTATTTGTAAAGTATGTTATATGTTCGAAAAAAAGCATCCTGTTATTTACATATCCTATTATGATTTCAATAATTATATTAATCGATATCTAGTTTATTAATTTTTTATGTTTAATTAAGATAAGCTGTAGCATAATTATGAATTTTTGCATGGACATTTTGTGCTGCTATAGTTTCCATAAGTATTTAACAATTTGGTTTTGTTATTTTGTGCATGAGCTGTTAGTGTTATGATTCGTCTGTAACGTTCTGCAGTGAGCTTCTTACTGGAGTTGTTCCTTACACAGATCTAAGAGCAGAAGCCCAGGTACTGTTGAAACTTTTGATGTCATATCTTAATATTTCCATATAAGTGAAGCAAAAATGTGCAAGTGGGCAGACAGTTATTATGATAACAATAATATAATCCTTATTATGATAACAATAATATAATCCAGTTACTTCTAAGCTTCATTCATGTCATCAATGCTCATTAACTAAGGTCATTACATTCTTTGTCTCCTGTCGCTAGGTGGTTATTTCTTTTACATTACGACATAAACATTTTCCACTCATATCAGTATTTAGGTTCATGGCTTGGGTTTTAATTTTTCCAGAATGATCACTGATAATGATTTAATAGCATAACCACCATTCTCTTAGGCCCACACAGTGCTTGAAATGAGCTACACCGAACAACAACTCACAGCAGCAGTTGTCTCCAGTAGTTTGCGGCCTGCTCTTGCTAACCCTGAATCTGGTGCTCCGCCAAGTCTATTATATCTTATTGAAAGGTCTTGGGATCAAAATCCTTTGAATAGGCCTTCTTTTGATGATATAGTCAAGGAATTGTACTCACTCATGAAGCATAGAGACATATCTAGTTTACCATTATTTACTCCCAATGATCAATGTCAAGACAGCAACAATGACCTGAAATATATTCAAGAAGATTTGAATTGGTTATCTCGTGGAGAAGAATTAGCCAAGAAAGCAATTGCTGAAAAATCAAATATTACATCCTGGTCTAGTTCTGTTCATGATTCTCTACAGTACAAGCCAGTTTTGTCTTGGGGATCATTTGTAACATGTGGGAGAAGGGAGACAATGGAAGATGCACATTTCATGCTTCCACACCTGTGCAATGAGAAGGATGTTCATGCTTTTGGAATTTTTGATGGTCATCGAGGTGCTAAATTGATTCTATTCCTTTTTCATATTGTGAAAACAGAGACTATTAACTAAAACTCTGACATGTACAGGTGCAGCAGCTGCTGAATTTTCTTCTAGAGCACTGCCAGGATTCCTACGGAATTCTGATTATATATGCAGGTTTCTTTCTGTTGCATGCTTATTCTAAAATTTTGTTCTCTATGCTGTCATTTAATTACTAGATCAATTTCAGTCCTGCAGATTCACTTATTGAAGCTTTTCTGAAGACGGACTTAACATTCAGGGATGAGCTAGTGTTGCACCGTAACTCGAAAAGAATTACTCAGAAAGATTGGCATCCTGGTTGCACGGCAGTTACAGCTCTAATAGTGGGGAACAAACTTTTTGTTGCAAATGCTGGTGATTGTCGGGCAATTATAAGTCGTTCAGGCAGCCCATTTCCAATGAGTAAGGTGTGAAACATGACATAAGTCTACTTTAGTTATTTAGATAATTTTACTGAAAAATGGAGATCAGAATGACAAATTGCAATTATAGTATACTGAGATTTTTGTTTCCAGAGCAACATCAGTTATCATACCTTACTGATATTGGTAGGATCATGTTGCAAGCTGTCCTGAGGAAAGAATGCGTGTCATGGAAGAAGGTGTCGAAGTGAAATGGCAAGTAGATACATGGAGGGTTGGACCAGCTGCACTTCAGGTGCATTATTTCCTTCAGTTTCTGGATACATTGCTGTTTCTCTGGAATTGTGTTACGTAGGTTGATCTGCTGAAAAGGCCAAATTATAACATGCTTACATATTTGCGTGTCTCATCAGTTGAGCCAGCATACAAATTAATTATCTTTTATAGCTGATGTATGTCTTTTCCATTATCAAATTTAATTTTAATAACTTCCTCTTGTCAGGTTACACGATCAATTGGTGATGATGATCTAAAGCCTGCAGTAACAGCGAATCCTGAGATAATTGTTACTTGTATTTCTGCAGATGATGACTTCCTGGTAAGTTTTGGATGCCTACTTAGTTATGAGTTTTAAGCCAGGCTACCTTTGCATTGCTTCCTCATTTATATGCTGTATGATTTTCTCTTAAATACATAAATACTATGTGATAGTCATATATGCTGGCCTTGTTATGATAAATTTGGGTTTGCTTAACTCAAATAGAGATGAAGGTAAGCATAGCAAATATATTCATGAATGTTTTTTTCTCGTCATCTATGTTGTGAACTTAATGAATGCTACTGCTCCTGGTACACGTGATCTTAACCTTCATATGGACTGGACTTCTCCTAAGGAGCAGTTTTGCAGGATTGCTCCTGCTCCCTGTATACATGAGCTTCCAAGAATAATGGCTCGTCCAACATTCCCAATGACAGTTTAGGTTCACTATCTCATATCAGATATGAATTTCATTGATATTTATCAATTACTGCAAGTATCTTTCTCAACTGGCATTATGCTGTATTGTGGACCTCAAATTGCTGTGAAAGTTTTGGTTGACAACCAATTCATTCAGTTGTTTGAAATGCGCATTAAAGATTGACTAAATTAAGCTTTGCCTTCTGCAGTTTTCATCTGTCATCTGAAGTAATCCTGTAATAGATTGGCTAATCTCCAATGAGTTTGTTTACAAACTTTTGGTTTCTTCATCCTGAAATGATTGCTGCATCTGTCATTTGGTCAGTGGGCTCTTGTATCTTGGTAATTGCCATGTTTGGAATGTGATTCTTCCACAAGTGATTTTGGATTTTATGAATAATCTATTTAGGCCCTGATCAAATTGGATTTATTGGGGCCAAGAAAAAACAAAATAGTTCAATTAGCTGCAGACCCTATGTTGATCTTTTATTTTTCCCCCTTGGATAGCTTATGCACAGATATAATTTAAAAAGTGAAGTTAGGCTACATATGCATTTTTATGAAGATTCTGTTGTCCCCAGACTCCATAAGTCGTCTTTTTTCCATACATGTTGACTACTGATTACGTCACAAAGGCCCACATTTTGATCATCAACTTCAGATATGCTTTTCTTTCTGTGGCCACTACAATTGCATCCATGCGTGCATGTCATCTATCTGATATTCTCATTGCAAACAGAAGGCTATTGGTGGATTTACATGTTTCCAACCACCCATCAACTAGTTCAACTTACTATGACAATTAATGACTGCAAAAGTATAGTACAGATCTTTGTAACAGAATTATGAAATAAGTTATTCTATGATAAGATTTGCAAGGATTTATTTACTGCAGAATAGATTGGAGTCTTCTGGAATATTAACAGAATGAAGAAAATAACAGTCTGAAGAATATTTATATGAGTCAACCAGTAATCATAAGTACATGAGACCTGTAAATATGTTTACTACATCTATTTGGAAAAAAATGCGTAAGCACCAGAATACAGTGTTATAGAAAGATGTAGGTTATGATGGAGAACTAAATTGCTGGCCACTTTCACATGGACTTTGCAGGTGATGGCTAGTGATGGACTCTGGGACGTAATAAGCAATGAGGAGGTGGTGTCCATCATCAAAGACACTGTCAAGGAGCCGTCAATGTGTTCGAAGAGGCTGGCCACCGAAGCTGCTGCACGTGGCAGCAAAGACAACATCACGGTCATTGTTGTTTTCCTTCGTCCAGTCTCAACTGCTGAGAGAATTTATTAGCATGCGACGAGCCATATGTTGCGCATGCGATTGTGCTTCGTCTTGGTGGCCGAAGAATGTGGTAACAAAGATAACATCACAGCCAGGAGAAGTCACTAGATTTGGAGGAGTCATACCGTACACATGCAATTGCAATTCATGTTCTTAGCTGCATTGTTTTTACTCATTCTTTACCAGTTCTAGTTCAATAAAGCTAGACATTGTCTTGACCTTTCTTGATTCCTTTTTTTGGGCTGAAGTAGGCTACTATTGATGTGGTTTTTATGTAAAATTATTGTTCTGAAGTACGCCTAACATTTTTTTTACTTTTCATTACTGTTCAATCGCATATGCAACAATTCCTTCATGTTATTAATGAAGGGATTGCAAATGGAGAAAATTTGGTACTCCATGGCTATTTTGAGAAAGAACTGTGATCTTGATTTGTTGTTCTGGACATACAAAACACAACGTTGCGTTCCATGTCTTGGTGTCGATGTGCATTTAGATCAAGGCAATAAGAGATACCTGATCTGTACTTGTTTCTTTGCTGCTGCTTCTACTTCTGCCGGAGTGTCTTCTTGCTAAGGCTGCTGTGAGTGTCTCAGAAAATGTCATGGCTGATACGTTAGAATTATTTATCGAGTCCCACTTTTGACTTCAGCACTGCTGAGACCGACAGAATTTTCTCCCCGCTTTCCGATGTCTGAAGTCGGGGCAGTTCAGAGAAAAAAAAAACCCTACTATTTATGATCGATTCTTCCTAATCCCTCGTGGTTAGAACATCGCTGATGCAGCAAATTTGGAGTAACGATCATTGATGTGGCGGATCCGATGTAAAGAATACTGATGTGAAAATCTAGTGTAATGGCTGTGGCTGCTCCCACCGCGTAAAGAGCTTTAAAATTGGTATGATCAAACTTTGTGATTTTTTAATTGAAATGAGAATGCAATTGTAAAAGCCTCTTATTCGATTGCGATTGATATGTGAGTACAATAGGATATCTATTTATACAAGTTTAGGAGAGAGGATTTCTCTCAAATTTTCTCATATAGTTGAGGAAATTTTATTTGCTATCATGTCCCTGTAAGATGGTACTCCTGTCAAGGATGTCAATCTTGAACCGATGTAATGAAATAGTTTACGGACAAGAGGCTTCGTGAGTGAGTCTGCTAGTTGATCAGCCATATGTACGTAAGAGACACGTAGTTGATGTCTGATAACTTAATCTCGCACGAATTGAAACTCGATGGCAATGTGTTTCATGCGTGAGTGAAACATTGGATTAACACATAAGTAGGTAGCTCCATCATTGTCACAATATATTGTAAGAGGAAGGGTAGAGTTGATATTGAGTTCCTCAAGGAGATTTGTGACCCAATTAAGTTCAGCAGCAACGGTAGCGATGGCACGATATTCAGCTTCAGTTGTAGACCGTGCAATTGTCTTTTGCTTTTTAGAACTCCAACTGATAGTATTAGCTCAAAGGAAGATAATGTATCCTGACATAGAAGTTCTATCATCAAAGTTCCCTGCCCAATTAGCATCAGCAAAGGCATGAAGATTAAGTAGGGTGTGTTTGTAGAGAAATAGGCCATGATGAAGGATCCCTTTAAGATACCATAAAATTCATTTGATTGTAGACCAATGCGTAGTAGATGGCTGATGCATGAATTGGGATAATTTATTAACTGCAAATGAGATATCTGGACGGGTGAGAGCCAAGTACTGTAAGGAGCCAAGTACTTATCGATATTGAGAGTAGCGTCCGTAGTAGGGCTTTCATTACATAATTTGTGCGATTCATTAGTAGCGAGGGGAGTTGTGACCTCTTTTGTATCATGCATATTTATTTTAGATAAGAGGTCTTGAATATACTTCCTTTATGATAGGAGGAGACCTGAAGATGTAAATGTCACTTCCACTCCCAGAAAGTAACTCAAGGGTCCTAAATCTTTGAGGGAAAATCGATCGGTCAATTGCTTTAGAAATGCCTGAATCTCTAAAGGATCATTGCCTGTGACAATAATATTATCAACTTACATAAGAAGATATATTATGTTTCCATTTTGCTATCGTAAGAATAATGATGTATCAGACTTGGAGTTAAGGAAACTAGTTGATATCAGAAATGAACCAAGTTCAGTATACCACATGCTCTTGGAGTTTGACGAAGTCCATAAATAGCTTTTTATAGTTTGCAAACATGTCTCGGATACTGACGATGAACGAAACCAGGGGGTTACTGCATAAAGACATCTTTAATTAAAGTCACTTGTAAAAAGACATTGTTAACATCTAATTGTCATAATTGCCAGCCTTTTGAGATGGCCAAATTTAGAATAAGTCGAATTATTGTGGGTTTAACAACATGACTAAAAGTCTCTGTAAAGTCAACTCCAGGTCGTTGATGAAACCCTTTGGCTACAAGACATGCATTATATCTAGCAACGGATCCCTTTGGGTTCCGCTTAATTCGAAAGACTCATTTACACCCGATGATATTTTGTGTAGGATGAGAAGGTACAAGAGTCCAAGTAAAGTTAAGGAGAAGGGCATCATACTCCTCACACATGGCTTTACATCAATATGAAAATTTTTAGGCTTGAGTAATTATGGTAGGTTCACTTGTCTCAGGAGAGGATTTTGTGATAGCATGTAGGTCGAGGACTTGACGTGGTTTGAAGATACCACTTTTGGAGCATGTTGTCATTGGATGTCTAGGGTTTGTAGATTATGTTATTGGTATGGATAGTGGATTGACACGGGTTGGAGCAGGCTGAGGTACTTTAGTGTCATTGGGTCCAAGAAGAGGGTAAAGAAGGTGGTTGTGTTTTCGAGGGTATTTCTTCAGTAGTAGGGGAAGCTTGTGAAGAAGGGAGAGGAGAAGCAATAGAGGGAGTGAGGAGCTGTTGAATCGGGAGAACAAGAGAGTGTGAATCCTGAGGAAATGAACTGGATGATATTATAAGAGGCTCGTTTGAGGGGATCGACGGTATACTCCAGTGATGTATATATGTAGGAGTAGCTTGCATGGCAAGAGACTCATGGTTTTGAAACGGAAAGGTAAACCCTACAAAAATAACATGACGTGATATAAAGATTTTTTGAGTTTGGGGTTCGTAGCATCGAAAAGTATTATATTCAAGAGAGTATCCTAGGAAAATGCAAAGCTTAGATTTTGGTGTTATTTTGTGTGAGGTATAGGGACGTAGCCATGGATAACATAAACAGTCAAATACTTTAAGTTTTTGAAGGTTTAGGAATTTATGAAACGATTTTTCAAATGGTGATTGATATTGAATGACTGAAGCAAGCATACGATTAATAAGGTAGACGGTAGTTTGAAATGCTATGGACCAAAAGGTTGTTGGCATGGAGGCTTGATTTAGTAGTGTGAGATCAGTTTCAACTATATGTCGATGTTTGCATTCAATAGAGCCAACTAGTCGAGGAGTATGTAGGGGAGACTTAAGATGTTGAATACCATAAGCTGAGAGATAAGATATGAGGGCTTGATATTCACCTCCGCCATCGAGTAGACTATTTTAATTATAGATTGAAAGAAGTTCTCGACCAACTTTTTAAAGTTGGTGAAGATTGTTGAAACTTCAGATTTATGATGAAGAGGGTATAACCATGTGTACTTAGTGAAATAGTCTACGAAAATGACATAAAATCTAAACTTGTCAAAAGAAATGAGTGGGGCAGGGCCCCAAACATCAGTATAAATAATTTCAAATAGTTTAAAACAAGATATAGAGGATATTCCAAAGGGAAGTCTATGACTTTTATTACTGAGACAAGCATCACAATGAGTTATAATGCTATTGTTTTTAAGAGTAGGAAGAGAATAACGAGAAAGTAATTTCTGTTGAATAGAGGATGAAGGATGACCAAGACGACGATGTCACACATCAATTAAAGCTACAACTGAGGAGTAAGTAGTGGGCTGGGATATTTGTGGAACTGACGATCATTCATAAATGTTGTTTTTACTCTGACCTCGGACTAAGGATGCCCCCTACTCAAATGCTTGACAAGAAAAGAGTTAGGAAAAAATTCAATTGATGTATTATTTTGTTTGCAGAATTGAGAAACTGAGATGAGATTTCATTTAATGTAGGGTGCGCATAGAATATCATCGAGTGTAAAACTTGCGGTATTTGAATTAAGCATTGTGGAACCAGTATGAGTAATAGGAATTGTTTTACCATCACCGATAATGACATCTTCATTGCCGCCATAGTTGTTGTGGATAGACAAGTTCTGAAGATCAGAAGTGATGTGATGAGAGGCACCATAGTCCATGATCCAATTCAGCTGATTTGTAGCTGGTATAGTCGTGAGATTTGCTTGAGACCACCGTGATGAAGCAAGGAGTTTGGGTCGAGATTGACAGACTTTTACGGAGTGTCCGACTTTATCACACAACTAGCAGACAACTCTTTGTTGGGTTATGAGGTCAGGACGCCATGGCTGATAGTTAGTGGATTTGCCACCTTGATAGAAATGTTGATGAGGTGGAGTAAAGGGGGTTTGTTGGGGACCCACAAGGTCAAGAGACATCTTGGCGAAACCTTTATTGGTATTCTTCTTATATTGGTTGCTCGTCCTCTTAGACTTTTGACTGACTTGAGCTATGATGGATGGTCCGAGCAACTTGGTCTCGCGCTTCAAGTATATCTCGTAGTCAGTCAACTTGTCATAGAGTTCTTCAAATGACATTGGTGAGTCGTGTGCTCGAATTACGACTGTCAATTCCTTATACTCATCTCCTAGGCCATTGAGGGTATGGATTATGACTTCTTCGTCACATAGGAATGACCTATCAAAGCCAAGTGATCGATAATAACTTTGATATTTTGTAGATAATCAATAATGGTACTTCCTTCTTGTTTTGTTTTCATTAGATTGGATAGAAGGTTGAGCATACGAGTACATAATCGATTTGCCAAGGTTATTTGCAACTTGTACCATGCTTCTGCAGTAGTCGCACATGAAGATACCAATGGTGCGATAGATCTAGCAACGAAAGCTTGAATAGCTTAGAGGATAAAACGGTCTTGACGTAACCATAGTTTATGAGCAGGATTTGGTACTGGACTGGGTTCTCCGGGGATGTTCATCATTGCTGGTGGATAACTGAGAGAGCCATCGACGTAGCCTAGTAAGTCATATCCAAATAAGAGGTTAGAAAACTAGACTCGCCAAGATGCATAGTTGCCACCTTTTGATAACTTAAAAGGGATTAGCGTGGCAGCATTGATAGAGATAAGTCTTATATGTGGAGAGGCACTATGATTCCCTGTAGAAAAAATAACTGGAACATCAGAAGTAGATGATAAAGACATTCTGAGGATGAATACTGATCTGAGGGCTTAGAGTTTGAGGAGGCTTCGGCAGTGGAAGTTATTTTTGACTATAGTTCGCCATAATGATTACTAAAACCTATGAGAGATTTATAGTTCTTGTTGTAGATTTGGAAGAGATGTAGTTCTTGTTGACAGGCCTCTTGACTTGTTTATATGGTAATGTTACGATGTACCCCACGTAGAACGGTCGGTCGAAGGAGGCCTCCTCGGACACCGAGTAGCAAGCATTGAATTGTTCGAGGACCTCTTCGAGTTCTGGGTCTGGAAGGAAGACGACCCGAACGACACTGATTTGCACCGAAAGGAGAGATGCAGCACCACCGAGAAAGGAGAAGGGGTGTTGTATGGAGCAGTAGAGGTAGTAGTGACACGTCGATGAAGGCGTTGACGGAGGAGATGGAGAGGTTGTCGGCAGGGTGGCAGTAGCAGGAGCGATTGATGACCGACTTTAGAGTCGTTGCCGGAAAGAAAGCGACGACGTCGACTTCTGCTCCAACGTCTGGGAGTGTTGTTTTCTTCACGCTGCTTGGAAGTCACTCACAAAGCTTCAACAATTCGATCCTTGAATCTAGATCTATGCTCCCCCTTGGTCGTAGTATTCCCTGACACTGTTGGTGCTAGTCATATGTGCCCTGCAAGCTAATCACATGAGTGATGGCATTTGTGACTTGATATGCACTCTTTCTCTTTGCTTATTATTAGGCATTTTATCACTTTATCTTGCGTGTTGTATATATTGTGATGTCCTTGGATCTGTGCAATGGGAATCGGATCGTGATGAGATCACGATAATGAGACCGATTCACCTTTAAACATAGACCCTAAATAATCCTGGTCATAGGTTACTCGAGAGGGACATCGAGATAATCGGATAGACTGGTGTGCTATATACCCGTCCATATGATGGAGGTGGCTGATCTCATAGCTACTCTTGTGGGGACACTAAGGGTACAATACAGGTGCTCATTGGGGAATAAGTTCATTGATTGATCCGCCTACGGAATGCTGAATGGTTATTGATACCTCATGTCAGACAGCAATTCTGTAGTCCCAATAGTGTATCTGGTCCTTAGACTTGAGACATCAAGGATGTCCTATATGAGTACTCCACTCTTTGATACCGAACATATAGGTTTGGAAAGTTCCAGATCTAGTACAGTCGGTCATTGGGAATAGTAGCCAATCTTACGAGGGCTATTGATTGTCAATAGAGGATCATCCGCTCTCGGTATCATGAGAGGAATATCCCATGTATTCTTGCTCGAACAAATCCTTGGCCAAGGTTATTCGGATTGAGAGAGAAAGAGTTCTCCAGGAGAATCCAACAAGAGCAAGACTCGAGGAGAGATCGTATGGGCCTGACAGCACCATGCCCGATATAGAGTCTCTGGTGTATTAGTTGGATGAGGGACTATAGATACATGGTAACTAAGGACAGATAGGTCCAAAGGATTGGATTCCCTTGTATCGTTTGAGGGATGCGGCGTAGTGGCCTAGTACATCCATAGTCGATGAGTTGGGTGAATTATTATAGAGATAATAATTAACTAAGTCAGAAGGAGTTTTGACAAGTATGACTCACGACCAGCTCGATATTGGGCCTAGAGGGTCACACACATATGATAGGTATTGCGATAAGTAGAGGTTCGGATATGAGATATCCGCTGGAGCCCCTATCTTATTAGATATCTATTAAGCCCATGAATTATTAGATCATAATATGAGATCCAATAATTGCTAATAAGAGATTATTGGGTAGAGACCCACTAATCCAAGAGGCTTGGGTAATTGGATGGAGATCCAATACCCAATAGGGTAAGATCCATTAGGGTTTACAAGGGGCCTCTATAAATAGGAGGGAACTAAAGCTCTATAGGCTAGGGGTTCTTTTGGTAGCCACATTCTGTTCTCCTCTCCCAAGAGAGGTGCATCATCGTAAGTCCCTACCGTGTGGATACCGCTAGAGAAGAGGACGCTTGACCTTCTTTATCCTCTCCTACAGATCTGCAGGATTTAGGGATATATGATCCCTCTAGGTATTTTCTTTTATAGATGTAGTTTTTACGGATTTATTTTTGATGCACCGATCTTCGCACGACAACGGAACCTTTCTACGGGAAATATGTGAACTAGTTTTTTGTTCTTCCGCTGCGCATGTGATGTCGCCCCATAGGATTTCCCAATAGTCAGATCATACCGCAACCTCGATCTGGAATGGCGTCGTCCTGCGCGGTGACATAGACAGCATCGACCTCGCGACGGTGAAGAAGTGGTGGTGAGGAAGAAGGCTGCAGATCTATGAGAGATCTGCAGTTCTTGTTGCAGATCTTTCTACGTTGAAGGAGAAGGTTCGGCTCTGCCTCCGTAGGAAGAAGGTGGGGGGTGCTTGCGTCCTACTATCTGTTGGTCAGCGCAGCAGTAGGCAGCGAGAAGAGGAGGCGACCGAGTGACATAGATCTCACGCTGGGATCAGCAACGGTAGCCCTCCTTTAGGAGCGTCATCCATAAGGGAATGAAGAGGATTAGGGAAAGACGTCAACAGCAGCGCAACGTAGATCTCATGTTGGGATTAGCAACGGTGACCCTTCTCACGCACGGTCGAAGGCTGCGATGGTGGTGGTCGCGGGTCGGAGAGCTGTGATGGCGGGGTTGCGTGGTGGAGGGAAGGAAAGAGCAGTGGCAGCAGTGGATGCCGAGGTTAGCAACTGCATTCTTCTGCTTTGTTTCACTGTAGAGCAAGGGCGACTGCGGCTGAGGCAACGAGGAGGAAGAGATCACTGGTCGCCGATTGAAGCAATGGCAGAGAAGGTGGTCCACTGGACGGAACAAAAGAGAGAAAGCTTCCACCCGTGGAAGCAGAAGGTTTCCTTGGTCGAGAGGAAGGGAAGAAGCGACAACAGAGAGTGCGGCTTCTTAGAAGGTGACAGCGCTTGGTGAGGATCAATTACTGTCGTCGGACAGCGAGAATAGAGCTTGCTCTAAGGCAATCGGCTCTAATACCATAATAGAATGAGAATGCAATTATAAAAGCTTCTTATTCAATTGATATGTGAGTACAATAGGTGATCTATTTATACAGGTTTGGGAGAGAGGATTTCCCTCAATAGAACAGCGAGATTTCCTCATACAATTGAGGAAATCTTAGAAATCTTATCTGCTATCAAAGGTGGTCAATGTTAGTGGTGGGGATCTTATAATGAGATATCGAATTAATTAATATACTCTTAAATTTAAATTTATGTATTAGCATCATATTTTTTAATATAATAAATTTATTTAAAAAATTAAAATTAGCCCCATCATAAATTTTTTTGGCTATTATTATTATTATTATTATTATTATTATTATTATTATTATCTCACCAGTGCTTCTACCTTCTAAATTGAATTCAACTTTGTATGTGCAAAGTTGGTTAATCGGTATCATAGTCGATATTGTGTTAGCATTTGAACTTTGTGCATTATGAAGTAAGATAATTTGTTTATATGTATTTTTTTAATTTATCTTTTTTTTTGTCTAAGGAATCGTATGAGATTTTAGGAAGATGGCCAAGCATAAGTCAAGCTTATAACTCAATCTAGTCAAGAGAAAAAATTAAGATGAACATGAATATTATTCTCAGAAAAAAATATACATAGATGGATATTACTCATCTAGAGCACCTTTACTTTAATTTCATAAGGAATTACTTTCTTGTTATCTCTCAGCATTGCTGTTCCTAAGCAAACACCAGTATCAGATTGTTTAGAGTGTGATTCATGTTTCAAAGAGTTTATTCATAGATTTATAATGGCTATAAGAGTGAGAGAGAGAGAGAGAGAGAGAATCCAAATGACAAATTTAAAATACCATATCAATACATTTCAAATATAGACAAATACAAATTTTACACATTTAACAACAGATCATTTGTCACAATAAAGGGGGAAAAAACAAAAGAAGAAGAAATCAGGCACACTCCAATTTGACTTATTACCACACCAAAGCCACAGCACAAGCATACAGACCAAACTTGATGACCACCCAAGGCTTGCAACAGCATCTGGTCCTTCACCTTCTGCCAGATAACCCTCCATGGATCGCAAGAATGTACACCAGCTGTGTGGCTGACAGAATGATCAAGAAGGCCTCCATTGTCCTCTGCAAGTTACACAAGCCACCAGCTAGGAATTTTTGTTCAATGAATACTATATCATCCCGGAGTACATATCAACTAGACTTAGAAATCATGGGAATTAATGGCTACAGAAAATTTAGGATTATTTGTTGCTAAACATCTAACAACAACAATAAAAGCCTTAAATTTGAAACTACAAGAGATTATAAGTTTGTCTACATAGAAAATACTATCTGAAACATTTGGCAGATACCTTCCTGGTTGCAGCAAGTACAATGGCTGATACTAATTAGAAGCTTGATTGAATGGATTCAAAGCTGTGAATGACCTAGAAATCTAATCTTAATTATGATGGAAAGGGCCATTTCATCAGCCTTGCTTTGCACGCGACAGCTTTGAAGTGAGAAAATGCACTCTTTCTTTTGCACACGGCGAAAAGAAAGGTTCAATTTGACCATCTCCTTCTTATATTGAGCAAACAGATCGATGGCAGGCATATCACTGTTTGATAGCTTAAGAGCTCAATGCTTGCAAGCATCAAGTCACTGTCACCTACTGAGCACAAAGGTAGATAGATTTGCATCTTACCAGGCGAGTGTTTCTTCCCTCCAAATGGATCTCTTTGCAAGCCAGACTGCAAGTTGTGTTGGATATGTTATCAGATTCTTGCAGTGAAGGAAATGGATAAGTAGAGCGGCTTCACTTACCCCATGGCAAGAAGAGTTAGGCCCCAAGCTATCACGGCTGAGGACGCAGCAGACGGCAAGCTATCATTGTTCCATCTGCGGGCATGTTGGATTCCGGCGATGGCCGCCGCGGCGCCCACGACACCAGCTATCAGCGCAAAGATCACGAAGAAGCCCGTGGCCTGGTTGCCCATCGGGAAGTAGACCGGGGAGAAGTGAGCCGGTAGTGCAAGGCCTGAACCTGCCGGTATCAGAGAAGGAACACAGCAGCCATGAGACCCAGAGGCTAACGTGGCACCGATCATGGTGGTGCTTCATGGCTCGTGCATGGCGTGACGGCAAGAATACCTATCGTGAACCCGTGATCGATGGCGAAGTTGAGCGCCCATCCGCCGATGGATGCCACGATGACGTACATGCAGAAGTTGAGGAGCAGCAGAAGGGAAGCGACAGACTTCATTCCCTCGTCCGCCATTGCAAGGTGGAAGATGATGAGGGTGATGGATGGATCGATGACGCTGCCTCCGCTGCTGCTGCTGCTGCTGCTGCTGCTTATATAAAGTGGAGGTGGCGCCTGCCAGCCAGGTTTTGTTCCTTGCTTGTCAGGCCATGGAAGCATTGAGTGCTCGTGGGGATAGGAAGAAGGAAGCTTTAGATTGAAGGAAGCTGATGTATTTGAGCTTTGCATTATCGACAATGTCATCTTTCTTTCTTTGGAGGAGATTCCTTCAGACACTTGCACTTTATTCTTCTTCTCGATCCCAACTCATAGTTTACTGAAGCAAAGCAATGTCAGGTTCCTTTTGATTCTTCTTAATTAAACGGAAAGCAGGAAAGCTGTCTCTGTTTCAATTTGTTCTCTTAGATCGAATACCTTTCGCAGAATCCAATGTGTTTAGCTCATGAACAGTGCAATGCGTTGGATAGTTAGACAGACTGGACATGTTGGCTTGGATTTTGCTGGGCTTTGATTCTGAGACTAAGTTGAATCACTGTCACAGAAGAAGGAATTCCCAAAGAGCAGCAAAGATGATGACAGATATGTGCGCCTCTATGCTTTTGATCTTTCGTCCGACCTAAATGGATAACTGTTATGGATATTAAATGTGATGTGACATCCGGTCCTGGGTATTATGCTCGGATGACGTCATCGCCCCTCCTGCGCTCTTTTACTCCCGCGATTTGATTACCCGACGTCGCTTCTCCTCTGCCTCGCCCCAACTACACGCAGGGTTGACCACGGCACCGGTCTGCGAGGTCAGGTCCGTATACCACCCGCAGACGCAACCGGAAGCGTGCCATCCGTCCGACCTATTTAAGGCGAAGGGGTAAGGCAGGAGAAGGGAAGAAAGGTGCACTCTGAACTCTTCAATTATTTTGGGGGGAATCGGCCGACGGGTGAGGGCCTGACTTGAGCGTCGGAGGGGTCGGGCGGAGCACCCTCAGGCCGTCTTCTGCAGGTTCCGTTCCCGGCGACATCGGCGCCACGCAACCCCTCGGGACCTAGTTGGGCGAGAGTCATCGAGCGGGCACGAACCTTCACGAGAGGCGACCCGGGTTCGGTTCTCCGCCGCCGCCCGGTCCCACGGTAAAAGTTGTTTCCACTAACGATTGGCACTAGAAGGAGGGCATGGCGTCCTTTGAAGCGGCTCGCCAAGGACTTGAGCTACATTTTTACGGCGTTCGCGCGAAGCCTTACATCGCTCCTCACGGGTTTGAAGCAAAAGGAGGACGAACCCCTCTCCCACTTTGTGCGTAGGTTTACCACGGAGGTACGGGAGTTATCTGACGCTCACCCTTCGCTGTTGATGCAGGCGTTTATGATAGGACTGCGACCCTCAAGGTTTTGTTGGTCCTTGGTGGAGCGACCCCCCGCGTCTATCGCGGAAATGTTTCAGGCGAGTCAATATGTGGCGGCGAAACCTGGATGTCGGGAGAAGGAAGAACGACCAAGGGGCATTCGACGCCATCGGCGGGAGCGATGACTAGGCGGCGATCCCACTTTGAGGGCGCGGCGGGCATCCCGACCAATGGCGTCGGCTGCCACCTCCCCCTTGAATGCGTCGCGAGCAAATATTTCTTCGGATAAAGGAAAGGGGAATGCTCAAGCCTCCCGCCCGATGAAGGGCGGCGAGCTGGCGATCATACCGATATTGCCGCTTCCATCGGCAAAGCGGGCGCGACACGGAGCAATACCACGAGCTGAAGTGGCAAATTAAGGAGCTGATCCGAAGGGGTCACTTAGACCAATACCTCCAGCGTCCGCGGGAACCCTCCCTGCACCCCGAAGGCCCGGTCGAGTAATACATCGACGTAATTATAGGGGGGCCCGCCTTTAGAGGGCATAGCGCCTCGGGCCGAAAAGCTTATGCCGTGCCATCATGGCAAGAACACCACCCTCCCCCCAGGAGCAGAGATCACTTTCCCCTCGGCGGACTTGGGAGCTTGGAGCATGATGTGTGGCGGTGGTGTCGGCCCAAATCGCCAATCTGTGGTCGGAAGGATTATGATCGACAGCAGCGGCCGACATCCTTTACTTGAAGCCTTTTGAAGTTGGGGTTGCGAAGGAGGCCACGGCCCACTCGGCGCTCACCGGGTTCACCGGCGAATCGATTTCGCCGCGCGTAACCTGACAACCCCCGGTGATTCTCAGAAGACAAAAACAATGCTTTGGTGACCTTTACGGTGGTCGATCTCCCTGCGTACAACGCCATCACAGGCGGCCCACCCTCAGCAGGCTAAGGCGATTATATCTATATACCACCGGACCTTGAAGTTTCAGGCCAGCGCGGAGTTGGGAAGTCGGGAGATCCTCAAGAATCGAGCGGTGTTACTTGCGGCGATCTCCTAGGCAAGAAAGAGGCCGGAACAACCCATCCGAAGACCGCGCGCAACACCCGACCAACGTCGACCGAAGCCGGCAATCAACATTCCGTTGCGGGATGACCGTCCCGACCGGACGGTCGGGATCGGTCCGGACCTGGACGATCAAGAGCAGGCCCAACTTATTTGCCTCCGGCAGGAAAACACCGACGTCTTTGCTTGGGCGGCCGACCTCGAGAATCGACCGGAAGTTTCTCAACACCACTGCACATTTCCCGACCGCTCGTCCGGTAGAGAAAGACCGGGCTCGGGCTCGGCGCCAAGCTATGCAAATGGAGTCGACAAGCTCTTGGCGTCGGCTTCATTGAGGAAGTCGGTACTGATGGCTGTCAATGTAGTCCTCGTAAAAAAGCCTAATGGAAGCTAGAGGATGTGTGTCGACTACACCGATCTAAATCGTGCTTGCCGAAGGACTGCTTCCCCTTGCCTAGAATCGACCAGCTGGTCGACTCAACCATGAGGCATGCCCGCTTCTCCTTCATGGGCGCCTACTCGGTTACAACGGATCCGGATGGCACGAGGATCGACAACACCACGGCCTTCCACACACCCCAAGGAGCTTATTTTTACAAGGTCATGCCGTTCGGATTAAAGAATCTTTGGGGCCACTTACCAAGGATGGTGAATAAGGTGTTCACCCACCAGATAGGGCGAAACGTGGAAGTATATGTCGACGACATGATTGTGAAAAGTCGCACAGGAGCCGCACACCTTGACGACCTGAGAGAAACCTTTGCTACATTAAGGAGGTATGGAATGCGCCTTAATCCGGCTAAGTGCGTCTTCGGCGTAACATCTGGGAAGTTCCTGGGATTCATCATACGAGAGGAATTGATGTCAACCCGGAAAAGATCCAAGCTCTCGTCAACATGAGATCTCCAAGCACGATAAGGGAGCTTCAATGCCTTAACGGGAGGATAGCAGCTCTGTCCCGGTCGGGAGATAAGTGTCTTCCTTTCTTCCGAGTCCTCAAAGATCCGAAGAACTTCCAGTGGACGGCGGAATGCGAGGAAGCCTTCGCGCGCCAGTAGCAGCACCTATCCGAACTCCCACGCCTTACCACGGTGTCTCGCCGGAAAAAGCTTTGCCTCTACTGGCGGCGTCTCGACATGCGGTGAGCTCAGTACTGGTGAAGGAAGCCTCCAACAAACAACATCCGGTTTATTACACCAGCCATGTCTTGCGTGGGCCGGAGCAACGTTACCCCCCCATCGAAAGGTTGGCATTAGCGCTTATCCTGGCGGCTCGGAAGCTCGCCCTATTTCGAGCCCATCTGATCGAGGTAATGGTGACCAACCCCTGCGTCAAGTTCTCTCTAAGTTTGGCGTGGCGCGCTCCTAAAATGGTCGGTGGAGCTATCGAGTTCGACCTCGCTATAAACCGAAACGGCCATCAAAGCCAGGCCCTAGCGATTTCATCTCGAGTTGACTCGGCCGAAGCGGAAGGCGCGAGCAAGTTTATCAAGGCAGGTCCTGCGTGGATGGGTCGTCTGGCTCGAGGGGTGCCGGGGCAGGACTTATCCTGGAGGACCCCGAGGGACACTCTTTCGAGCGCTCTTTCCGCTTCGGCTTCGAGGCCACAAACAATAAGGCGGAATATGAAGCACTCTTGGTAGGCCTCCGCTTAGCGAGATCGGTGAGAGCGATCCATGTTCTCACGGACTCCTAGCGGTTGCCGAACAAGTCGGCGGAGTATCGAGCGCGGGACCGACCATGTCAAAATACTGACCGAGGTAAAAGACCGGACCTCAAACTTCTCGTTTCACTTTATCTAGAGTGCCCGGGTCCCGAGCAGTGGGCGGACCAGCTCGCGAGTTAGCCTCGGGAGCGAACCCAAGGAACATCCGAGGTCGAGGAGCTCGCTGCCGGTCGGTGGCCATCATGGAAATAGGGGACCCGGTCGACCTCTCCACCTCGTGGATTCGGGAGTGCGAGATACAAGCGTGAGGGGATCCTACCTGAGGATGACGTCAAGGCGCGGCGGCTCCGTCGAACCCAGGCGTGGTACTGCGAAATTGGCGACCGGCTCTATAGAAGGTCGTTTTCTCATCCCCTACTGTGATGCTTGGATCCCGACGAGGCAAAAATAATTCTCGCCGAAGTCCACGGCGGGGACTGCGGGAGCATATGGGTGGTCGAACTTTGGCCTTCAAGATACTACGCGAGGCTATGCGGCACGTTGCACCGAGATGCCAAGGCTTTTGTGCGGCGGTGCGACACATGCCAAGGCCAAGCCCGCGCCCCGCAGCTTCCCGCGGTTCCAGTCACTTCCATGGATTGCGCCTGGCCCTTTGCGCAATGGGGAATGGACCTTTCGGGCCCATTCCCCCCGGCGTCCGGCCAGTGGAGATATATCATCGTGGGAATTGATTATTTCACCAAGTGGGTGGAAGCCGAGCCCCTGGCGACCATTACGGCTGGGCGGGTCGAACAGTTCGTATGGAAAAACATTGTGACCCGATTCGGCCTTCCCAACGTTATCATCACCGATAACGGCACCTAGTTTTCCAGCGCTCGGTTTAAGGAATTCTGCGCGACTTATCAGATCCAGTTGAGGTTTAGCTCGGTGGCCCACCCTCAGATCAACGGGCTCACCGAGGTAACCAATCGATCTATCCTTGATGGGCTTAAGAAAAGGACTTCGGAAGCCCGATCAAGCTAGGTCGACGAGCTCCCGAATATCCTATGGTCTTTGCGGACTACCCCGAAAATGGCTTCGGGCGAGTCCCCATACAGCTTGGCGTTCGGCGTGGAGGCGGTCCTGCCGGCCGAGTTAGTCATTCCGACCTTCCGGGTGGAAAACTATGAAGAGTCAACCTCGACCCAGGGAGTTCGGGCTGGCCTAGACCTGCTCGAAGAGCGCTGGGCTGACGCGCACACGAAGATGTTAGCGTACAATCGAAGTGTCGCCAGAAACTATAACAAGAGGGTACGCCCTCGACCTCTCGGGATGGGAGACTGTATGCTGCGCAAGGCGGAAGTAAGTGACCCGCCCGCAAGGGCAAGCTTGCACCTAAGTGGGAAGGCCCCTGCAGCGTTACCAAAGTCGTCCAGGCCAAGACGCGTTCGACTTCGCGACTATGTCGGGACAACAAGTGCGAGGACCTGGAATATCCAGAACCTCAAGAAATATTTTGTTTAAAGACCAAACAGAAGTACGCTAGCATCGGATTCAAGCTATTGGAGTTAACTTAAAAATTGCATTGCCAAAGTAGGAATTGCATTGCCGAAGTTTTTGAAGTACAAAATGAGCCCCTAGAGGGGAAAAAAGGTGTTACACAACCCAAAAGGGGTGAGGGAAGACCCTCCCAAAGAGAAAAAGACAGAGTCCCTCAAGAAGCGGCCCCGGAAGGCTGTCGTCGAAGGGGACCTCGCCGGGCATGTTCACCCCCTGGTCTTCGGGGCAGGAGGTGAAGGGATCCTCCTCAACTGCGGAACCCGGAGGAGCACACTAGAAACCTTATACCCATACTCATAAGATACCCTACTCGTCCGATCTAAGCCGAGAAGGAAGCCCTCCGACTTCTTGTACCGCTCGATCGCCTCCCAGTCCCTTTCCGGTCGGCTGCCTTCTTCCGCCGCAAGGGCCTCCCGGGCGGCCTTTGCCTCGGCTTCTTGTGAAGACAGCTTCGCCGCCAACTCAGAGGCCTCCTTCGTGCGGAGGTGGTTCTCCAACTTCTCCGTCCGGAGAAGCTTGCGAGCTGGCTGTGGCGCGGCGACCTCGAGCTCGTGCGGTCGGTGCGACGCCGGCGCCCATGTCGACCGCCCGCTGCTCGGCAGCAGCAACCGCCTCGGGCCCGGATCCCGCTCGGGCCTCCTCCAGCTGGCGGCGCAAGTCAAGGTTGGGCTCGCTCAGCCCGCCTACTAGTCGACCGGCGTCGTGGACCCGATCGATCAGGGCCATGGTGTAGTGGAGATTCTGCACAAATAGGGAACAGTAAATAATGACGAACGGTGTTTACCCAAAGGGAGACACGAGACGATGCTTACCCACAGCACCGACTTGGCCGATTTGGCGATAAGAGCCTCCGAGGGGAGCGTATACAAATCCCGAGCTATGTCGGGATGAAGCGCCCCCCGGAGGTAGGTGGCCGAGGGGTCTCCCCCAGTCCACACTTTGTCCCCCCGGGACAATCCATTCCACCGGGCCACCAGAGGGTCGCTCGCCCCCCCGGAAGGGACCTCGCCCATTACGCGGGAAAGGAAGGGCTGATCCTTTCCCGGTGGGATCCGGCACAGATCCTTCATGGCCGGGGGACGTGGACCCTTCCCGGTCGACCCCTGGCTGGGTCCAGCACTCTCGGCAGGGGCCGATGCATCAGGACGGTCGGTTGCTCCAGCGGAAAGAGCCACCGGCACCTCGAGTCCACCACGTCTTTTGCCTTGGACCTTTTCTTGGGCGTCCCCTTCACCGCGAGAGTCACCCCGCTCGCTTAGGGGACGGCGCGCGGGGCGATCTGCGAGTGCGAACCATGGAATGATCGCAGGTTCACCATTTCTGCGAAAAACAAAGATCAGTTAGAGACGAGAATGTGGCAGCGATCCCGAAAACGTGAAGCAACAATAACCTACCCCGAGAACGCGGGCTAAGCCCCGCTTCCACAAGCCATTGCTCCGACATATTGCGGATGGCTTGCGAAGAGGGAAGAATTACCCTCAGCTTCTCGAGGTGCGCATGCTCCTCGGCGTTGAGTTTCGGGACGGTGTTGTCAATGGTCCTCGAGGACCACCGAACCCCGAAACCCCAGTCTTTCTCGCACTGGACAAAGAAGAAGCACCTTTTCCACCCCTTGTTATTGGTGGGGGCGCGCTAACCCCGGAACCCGCCCGGGCAGCAAGGAAGTATCCCCCCGACCCCTTGAAAAGGCAGAAGCAGGAGAGAAAAAGGCTGCGGGTCGGGGTGATATTAGCGTAGTGGCATTCCCCCAGGAAAGCCACCAAATATCGCCAAGAGTTGGGGGTTATTTGTGAAGGCGAGATCCGCCACAAGGATATACGGGACACGATGACAGGATATAGGGGGAGGCGCAGGCCGGCCTCCAGGGCATCGAGAGTCAGGGCAAAGCCCTTGGGAACCGGATCGAAGGCCTTTGCCCGCCGGGGCCGCAAGGGCGTATTCTTCCGGGATGCTGTAGCGCCTCTGGAGGATCCCTACAGAGGGCTCATCCAGGGTGGAATCTTGGTCGTGCGGCTACATTATGGCCTCTAGCGCACGCGCCACTTCCACACCTGAGGAAGGGCTGGAAGGAGGAAATGATGGGGAGGCAACGACACGAGTAGTGACGGAGGGGGAGGAAGAGGAAGAAGTAGAGGAGGAGGAGGTGGAAGGGAGAACCATTGAGCACTGACCTACAGCGGAGAGGATCGACTGAAGGGTGGCAAGAGACACCGGGGCCAAGGAAGAAAACTCGGAGGAAGACAACGGTAGGACTCGAGAGACAGAAAAACTCCACTGATGAAAAGTGGTAGAGTGTCGCGGAGCGCACTATTTATAGAAAAAGGCCTCGCCCTTTCACCTTTCGAGGTGGGCGACAGCATGACGCTGCACATACCGCCCAACGGCATCGCATCGGGCAGTCCAAACGCCGACGTAATATTAATGAGGATGTGACGTGTCTATCGCCCAGGCGAGTAACTTGCCCGGCACGTCAGCGACCCCTCGATTCCCGCAACCGCACTAGCGTGAACGGTTTCCGAAACGGCCTAGCGACCATTGGTCTTCATGGTCTTGAGCGGCGGCTCGACCACCGGTCTTCTAGGTCTTGAGCGGGCCTCGACCCCTTATCCCGAACGGCGGTTCGGTAACAGGGTGTTGAGTGGCGCCTCGATCCTTTATCCCGAGCGGTTCGGTATCATGGTCTTGGCGGCTCGACCGCCAGTTACGAGTCTTGGCGGCGGCTCGACCCCTTATCCCGAACTGCGGTTCAGCTATCATGGTCTTGGCGCGGCTCGACCACGGATTTAGGTCTTGGCGGCGGCTCGACCCCTTATCGAACGGCGGTTCGGTTATCATGGTCTTGGCGGCGGCTCGACCACGGTCTTCTGGTCTTGGCGGCGGCTCGACCCTTATCCCGAGCAGCGGTTGGTTATCATAGTCTTGGCGGCGGCTCGACCACGGTCTTACGGGTGTGGCGGCTCGACCCCTTATCTCGAATGGCGGTTCGGTTATCATGGTCTTGGCGGCTCGACCACGGAGGTCTTGGCGGCTCGACCCCTTATCGACGGCGGTTCGATTATCACGGTCTTGGCGGCGCTCGACCGTTGGTCTTCTAGATCTTGTGCGGGCCTCGACCCCTTATCCCGGCAGCGGTTGTAGCGAGTGTTAGTGGCGCCTCGATCCTTTATCGAGCAGCGGTTCGGTTATCTAGGTCTTGAGCGGCGGCTCGACCACCGATTTTCTGGGTCTTAAGCGGCGGCTTGACCCCTTATCCCGAATGGCAGTTCGGTTATCACGATCTTGAGCGGTGGCTCGACCGTTGGTCTTCTAGGTCTTGAGCGGGCCTCGACCCCTTATCCCGGCGGTTGATAGCGAGTGTTAGTGGCGCCTCGATTCCTTTATCGAGCAGCGGTTGGTTATCTGGGTCTTGGCGGCGGCTCGACCACCGGTTTTTAGGTCTTGGCGGCGGCTCGACCCCTTATCGAGCAGCGGTTGGTTATCATGGTCTTGGCGGCTCGACCATTGGTCTTCTAGGTCTTGGCGGGCCTCGACCCTTATCCCGAGCGGTTGGTAGCGAAAGTGTTGAGTGGCGCCTCGATCCTTTATCGAACAGCGGTTCGGTATCATGGTCTTGGCGGCGGCTCGACCATCGGAGTTACAGGTCTTGGCGGCGGCTCGACCTTATCGGCAGCGGTTGGTTATCACGATCTTGAGCGCGGCTCGACCGTTGGTCTTCTAGGTCTTGGCGGGCCTCGACCCCTTATCGAAGCGGTTGGTAGCGAGTGTTGAGTGGCGCCTCGATCCTATATCCCGAGCGGCCGGTTGGTTATCTGAGTCTTGGCGGCGGCTCGACCACCGGTTTTTCGGGTCTTGGCGGTGTTAGGGTGTAAGTATGGCGTGACACGGTCTTGGTCGTACGGATGACGTCATCGCCCCTCTGCGCTCCATTACTCCACGATTTGATCGCGGCGTCGTGTCTCCTCTGCATCGCCCCAACTACCCGCCAAGTTGACCACGGCACCGGCTGCGAGGTCGAGCCCGTCGCCACCGCGAACCACGGCCGGAAGCATGCCATCCGTCAGAGCCTATTTAAGCCGAATGGGTAAGGCGGGCAAAGGACCCTCGGAGAGGTGAGTAGACTCGAACACCGAACATTTTCTGGGAGCTCGGCCCGGGGTGAGGACTTGGCGTCGGAGGGTCGGGAGGCGGAGCGGGAGCCATCGGCGGGCCGAACCATCAGAGGCGACCCCGGTTCCCGGATTCCGCGCGCGCGCCGAAGTCCGCGGTAAAAAGTTGTTTCCCCTAACAGATTGGCGCTAGAAGGAGGGCCTCTCGCCGAGGTGCTGCTCCGCCTTCAACGACACATGGGCGAAAGGTCGCCGGTGGCACCTCGGCGGAGGTCCCCTGGACCTCACGAACCACGGAGGGCGACCCTACGCGACCGCGGTCGCTACTGGAGTATATTTAGCGGCGCCGGACTCCACCCGCCGAGTCGGGTTCCCGCTTCCTCCCTCGTCCACGGCGGAGGCTTTGAGACCTTTCCCAGCAGTCCGAACCACGGCAATCTGGTCGAGCCGTCCTCCCCCGCCTACTCCGGAGGCGGCGACCGCCCTCAAAGGCCGAAACCCCTTCCCCGGCATCATGAGGCATTCCCACCGGTACCATCTTCCCCAGCCTCTCGCTAGGCTCAGGACGGAACCCGGGCTCTCGAAAATCTGGACGTCCACTTTGAACGGCGGTGTCCTCGGTCGACAAACTTATTCGGGCTCAAATCCGTTCCATCGCCGCAGCGCTGGATGAGGTGCAAAGGGCGTCCGTAAGTCAAAAGAAGAGCGGAGGAAGTGTCCCAGGAGTCCCGTTCGCGACATACGGGAATACCCGGTGCCCTTGAACTCCGTCTCCCCTCCATCGACTTTTATGATGGAGTCAGTGATCCAGCGGATCACGTCGCCGTATTCCGGGCTCAGATGGCCCTATATGGAACCTCGGACGCTTTGATGTGCCGGGCATTCCCCACCACGCTGAAAGGATCCGCTCGTCGTGGTACAGCACCTTAAAAGCGGGGCGGTGACATCCTTTGAACAGCTCGCCAAGGACTTGAGCTCGTTTTTACGGCGTTTGCGCGACCAAAGCCTTCTGTCGCACTCCTCACGGGTTTGAAGCAAAGAGGACAAACCCCTCTCCGCCGTGCGAAGGTTTACCACGGAGTGCAGGAGTTATCGGATGCTCACCCATCGTTATTGATGCGGCGTTTATGATGGGCTGCGGCCGTCGAGTTTCTTTGGTCCTTGGTGGAAGCGACCCGCGTCCATCGCGGAGATGTTTCAGGACAAGTCAATATGTGGCGGCGAGGTCTGGATGTCGGGAAGAAAGGAAGAGAACGGCCAGAAATTCCATCCATCCGTCGGGAATGACAACTAGCGCGAGTCCCCACACCGAGCGCCGGATGGGCACCACCCGACCCATACGCGCCCGCGCCACCTCCCCCTTGAGCAGCGTCTCGGGCGCAAATATTCCTCCGGATAAAGGCGGGAATGCTCGGGCCGCCCGCCCGATGAAGAACGGCGAGCTGGCCGATCATACCCGTGTATTGCGCTTCCATCGGTAAAGCGGACATGATACGAGCAATGCCACGGTGGCGACAAATTGAGAGCTGATCCGAAGAGGTCACTTAGATCAGTACCTCCGGCATCCACGGGAACCATCCACTGCGTCCGAAGGCCACGTCGAGCAACACATCGGCGTGATTATAGGGGCCCGCCGGAGGCATAGTGCTTCGGGTCGAAGAGCTTACGCCCGTGCCATTGTGACCGGGGAATACCACCCTCCCTCCGAGCCAGAGATCACATTCCCCTCAGGGGACATGGGAGCGACAGAGCATGATGACGCGCTGGTGGTATCGGCCCGAATAGCCAACGCAGGTCCGAAGGATTATGGTCGACACAGGCAGCTCGGCCGACATCCTTTATTTCGAGGCCTTTTTGAAGTTAGGGTTGCCGAAGGAAGCCCTGAAGCCCTTGCACTCGGCACTCACCGGCTTTACCGGCGACTCAATTTCACCGCGGGGCGCTGTGACCCTACCGTTGACTCTCGGGGATTCTCCGAAGGAAAAAACTCTGCTGGTGACCTTTCTGGTGGTGGTCGACCTCCCTACCGCATACAATGCCATCTGGGCGACCCACCCTCAGCGGGCTAAGGGCGATTATATCCACATACCACCGGGACGTTGAAGTTCCCGGACCGGTGTCGAGTCGGGGAGGTCGGGAGATCCTCGAGGAGTCGACGGTGTTACTTGGCGACCTCCACAGGTAAGAGAAAAGGCGGGCAGCCCCTCGAAGACCCACGGGGCGCGCGCCCGTGAGCATCCGAGCCGACAAACCCGGGTTAATATTCCAGCTGCAAGATGACCGTCCGATCGGACGGTCGGAATCGGCCGGACTGGATGATCAGAGCGGGCACGGCTCGACCTCCTCAGAAACGCCGATGTCTTCGCACGCCGACCTCCGGGAATCGATCTCGAAGTTTCTCAACACCATCGCACATTTCCCGACCGCGCTCGGTAAGGCAGACCCGGCCTCGGTCCCTCGGCGCCAACGGTGTGCAAATGGAAGTCGGCGAGCTCTTGGCGTCGCTTCATTGAGGAAGTCCGGTATCCTCGATGGCTGTCAATGTAGTCCTCGTCAAGAAGCCTAATGGAAGTGGAGGATGTGTGTCGACTACACCGATCTAAATCGTGCTTGCAGAAGGATTGCTTCCCCTTGCCTAGGATCGACCACCGGTCGACTCAACCATGAGCACGCCGTTTCTCCTTCATGGGCGCCTACTCCGGTTACAACGGATCCGGATGGCCCCGAGGATCACAACATACGGCCTTCCATACGCCCCAAGGAGCTTACTTCTACAAGGTCATGCCGTTCGGATTAAAACGCGCGCGCCTACCAAAGGATGGTGAACAAGGTGTTAGCCCGGCAAATAGGCGAAACATGGAAGTATATGTTGTGATATGATCGTGAAAAAGTCGCGCAGGGCTGCACACCTTGGCGACTTGCGGAAACCTTCTCTGTTGAGAAGATATGGGATGCGCCTTAATCCGGCCAAGTGCGTCTTGGCGTGACATCGGGGAAAGTTCCTCGGATTCATCATACGAGAGAGGAATTGATGCCAACCCGAGAAGATCCGAGCTCTCACCGACATGAGATCTTCGAGAAACGATAAAGGAGCTTCAATGCCTTAACGGAAGGATAGCGGCTCTGTCGGTTTTGTCGGTCAGGAGATAAGTGTCTTCCTTTCTTCAGAGCCCTCAAAGATCCGAAGAACTTCCAATGGACGGCAGAATGCGAGGAAGCTTTCACAGCCCTGAAGCAGCACTTATCCGAGCTCCCCCGCCTTATCTCGGTGTCTGCGCCAAAAAAGCTTACCCTCTACCTGGCGGCATCTCAGCATGCAGTAAGCTCGATCTTCTTGAAGGAAGCCCCCGACGCGCAACATCCGGTTTACTACATCAGCCATGTGTTGCGCGGGCCAGAGCAGCGCTATCCTCCCATTGAAAGGTTGGCATTGGCACTTGTCCTAGCGGCTCGGAAGCTACGTTCCTACTTCCAAGCCCATATGATTGAGGTAATGACCGACCAACCCCTGCGTCAAGTTCTTTCTAAGTTTGGCGTAGCGGGCGCATCTTCTAAAATGGTCGGTGGAGCTATCGAGTTCGACCTGCGCTGCTGGCCGAGAAACGACCATCAAGGCCCGGGCCTTGGCGATTTCATCTCGGAGTTGACACGGTAGGAAATGGAGTGCGTTGAGCAAATCCAGGCTGGACCACCTGCGTGGATGGGTCTTCGGCTCGATGGTGCGGCCGGACTCATTTAGAGGATCCCGACGGACACGCTTTCGGCGTTCCCTCGCCGGTTTGAGGCCACGAACAATGAAGCGGAATACGAGGCGCTTTTGGCGGGCCTCCGTTTGGCGGCCGAGATGTAGCTGAGAGCAGTCCATGTTCTCACGGATTCCCAACTCGTCCCCGAACAAGTTGGCGGAGAGTATCGGGTGCAGGACTCGACCATGTCCAAATACGACCAAGGTAAAGCCCAAACCTCTAACTTTCCTCGTTTCACTCTGTCCAAGGTGCCGGGTCCCAAAGCGGCGGGCGGACCAGCTCGCGAAATTAGCCTCGGGGCCGATCGGAGGAACATCCGAGTCGAAGAGCTCACACACCGGTCGGTGGCCATCATGGAGATAGGGGACCGGGTCCCGACCTCTCCCCCTCGTGGATTCGAAGTGCTAAAGTATAAAGCGCGATGGGATCTGCTGAGGATGAGGTCAAGGCACGGCGGCTCCGCCGAACCAGCGTGGTGCTGCGAGAATGGCGGCCGGCTCTACAAAGGTCGTTTCCCATCCCCTACTGCGATGTTTAGATCCCGATGGCGGAAGTGATTCTCGAGGTTCACGGCGGGACTTGTGGGGAGCACATGGGCGGCCGAACTTTGGCCTTCAAAATACTGCGCGGGGCTATTGCGGCCTCGTTGCCGAGACGCCAAGGCTTTCGTGCGATGGTGCGACACTTGCCAACGCCAGGCCCGCGTCCCGCAGCTCCCTGCGGTCTCGCTCACCTCCATGGATTGCGCTTGGCCCTTCGCTCAATGGGGAATGGACCTCTTGGGGCCGTTCCCCGTCCGACGTGGAGACATATCATCGTGGGGATAGATTATTTCACTAAGTGGGTGGAAGCCGAGCCCACGGCAACCATTACGGCGAGCAGGTCGAGCGATTCGTATGGAAGAACATCGTGACCCGATTCGGTCGCCCAGCGTTATCATCGCGATAACGGAACCCGGTCGCCGGCACTCGGTTTCACGGAGTTCGTGCGACTTATCACATCGATTGAGGTTTAGCTCGGTGGCCCACCACGGACCAACGGTCTCGCTGAGGTGACCAGCGATCTATCACTGGATGGACTTAGGAAAAGGACTTTGGAAGCCCGATCGAGCTGGGTCGGCGAGCTCCGAACATCCTATGGTCTTTGCGGACTACCCCAAAGAGCGGCAGGCGAAGTCCCCTATAGCTGGCATTGGCGTGGAAGCGATCCTACCGGCCGAGTTGGTCATTCCAACATTTCGGGTGGAGGATTATGAGAATCCACCTCGGCCCGGGAGTTCGGGCTGGCCTAGACTGCTAGAAGAGCGGGGCCAGCGCGCGTAAAGATCTTTGGCGTGCGAGTGTTGCGGAAGTTATAACAAGAAGGTGCGCCCTCGACCTCTCGGGATGGGAGACTTAGTATTACATGGCGGAAGTAGCGACCCGCCAACTCGAGGGCAAGTTTGCACCTAAGTGGGAAGGCCCCTACGGCGTAATCAAAGTCGTCCGGCCGGGGGCGTTCCGACTCGCGACTATGACCAGGGCAGCAATTCGAGGACACAGAAGCGTCGGAACCTTAAGAAGTATTTTTAAGGACAAAACAGAAGCAGACCAATATTTGACTCGGGCTATTGGAATGAAGTCGGAATTTGTATTGCCGTAAAAAAGGAAATTGTATTACCAAAAGCTTTGGAGTACAAAATGAGCCCCTAGAGGGGAAAGAAGGATTACAAAGGCGAGGGAAGGCCCTCCAAAAAAGAAAAAAAAACCCCTCAAGCCGCGGCTCGGAAGGCTGTCGTCGAAGGAACCTCAGGGCATGTCGACCCCACGGTCCTCGGGGCATGAGATGAAGGATCCTCCTCGACCGCCAGCACGGAGAACGCTCGGATCGGGCAGGCAGCAACCTTGTACCCATACTCGTATGATACCCCCGTCGGTCCGGCCCAGGAGGAAGCCCTCGACTTCTTATGCGCCTCGGCGCCTCCGGTCCCTCTCGGTGGCTGCCTTCCGCGCGGCAAGAGCTTCCTGGGCAGCCTTCACCTCGGCCTCTCTCGAAGTCAGCTTGGCGGCCAACTCCGAAGCCTCCTTCATTCGGAGGCGGGTCTCCAGCTTCTCCGTCCGGAGAAAGCCTGCACCAAGCCTCCGGCCGCGGCGCCTCGAGCTCGGCGGTCGGTAGCGTGACTTCAGCGCCCATGTCGGCCGCCTGTTGCTCGGCGGCGGCAACGCCTCGGGTCGGACCCGCTCGGGCCTCTTGGTGGCGGCGCAACTCGAGTTGCGCTCGCCCGGACCATCCACCGCGATGAGGGCGTGGTGTAGTGGAGATTCTACATAGAGAAAAGGCTGAAAATGATGAACAAGTGCTTAGCCAGAGAATACACGCAAGGCGGTGCTTACCCACAACAGACTTGGCGACTTGGCGATGAGTGCTTAGAGGCGTGTATAGGTCCCGAGCAACGCGTCGGGATGGGCGCCCCGGAGTAGGCTGGCGAGGCTCTCCCGACCCACACCTTGTCCCCTCGGGACAGACCATGCCATCGGGCCACCAGAGGGTCGCTCAGCGGCCCCGAAGGGACCTCGCCCATCACACGGGAAAGGAATGGCTGATCCTTCCCCGACGTGACTCGGCATAAGTCCTTCATGGCCGGAGGACGCTACCCTTCGTCGTCCCTGGTGGGCCGGCGCTCTCGGCGAGCGAGGCGCCGGTCGTTGGTCGTCTCGGCGGATGGAGCCACGGCGCACCTCCAGGTCCACCACGTCCTTGGCCTTGGCTCTCTTCTTTGGCGCCCCTCCTCGGTGGTGTGCGGGGAGCTACCCCCAGCTTGGAACCCGGAGGCGCGAGGCGGTCTGTCGAACACGAATCATGGAAGGACCGCGAGTTCACCATCTCTGCAAAGAACAAGGGTGAGTTAGAAACTAGAGTGCGGCGGCCTAAAGCGAGAGACAAAAATAGCCTACCCCGTGAGCGCGGACATAGGCCTGCCTCGAGATGCCACTTCTCCTACATGATGCGGATGGCTTGCGAGGAAGGAGGATTACCCTTAAGCGCTCGAGGTGAGCACGCTCCTCGGCATTGAGTTTCGGGCGGTGTTATCAATGGTCCTTGCGACCACGAACCCCAAAACCCAGTCCTTTTGCGCTTTGGACGAAAGAAGCGCCTCTTCCACCCTTTGTTATTGGTGGGGCGCCGCTAACCGAACCACTGCCGGCGGCAAGGAAGTATCCCCGACCCCTTGAAAAGGCGGAAAGCAGGAGAGGAAGAGGTTGCGGGTCGAGCGATGTTAGCGTAATGGCATTCCCAGAAAGCCACCAGATACCGCCAAGAGTTTGGGGTTATTTGTGAAGGCGAGATACGCCACAAGGAGATGCAGGATACTATGATTGGGTGCAGGGGAAGACGCAGGCCGGCCTCTAAGGCGTCGGCGGGCAGGGCAAAGCCCTTGGGAGCCGGGTCGAAGGCCCGCTGCCTGCCAGGGCCGAAGGCTGTATTCTTCCGGGATCTTTGTAGCGCCGCCGAGAATCCTACCATGCGCTCATCCAAGGTGGAATCACTGGTCGTGCGGCCACATTATGGCCTCTAGTGCACGCCGCTTCCGGCGCTGAGGAAGGGATGGAAGGAGGAGATGAGGGAGAGCGGCGACACGGGTTGTAGCAGAGGGGAGGAAGAGGAAGAAGCGGATGAGGAGGAGGTGGAAGGAAGAGCCATCACGCACTAACCTCTGATGGAAGGAATCGTGGGAGAAGTCAAAGAACACCGGAGCCAAGGAGAAAACTCGAAGGAAGGCGGACGGGCAGGACTAGAGAGGAAAACTCCGATAAAAGTGATAGAGTGTCGCGGGCTCGCTATTTATAGAAAGGGGGCCTCGCCTTTCGCCTCCCGGCGGCGGCGACATGACACCGCAACACCACCCAATAGCATCGCATCGGGCAGTCGAAGCGCCGGCATCATATTAATGGAGAGGTGACGTGTCCACTGCCCAGGTAAGTAACTTACCCAGCACGCCAGCGGCTCCTCGATTCCAGCAACCGCACTATCGCGAGCCGTTTTTGGCGGCGCACGCGGCGGTTGGTTTCGAGTCTTGAGCGGCGGCTCGACCGCTGGTCTTCTGGCCTTGGCGGCGGCTCGGCCCTATATCGAGCAGCGGTTTGGCGATATCGGTTTTCAGGTCTTGGCGCGCTCGACCATCGGTCTTACGGGCCTTGAGCGGCGGCTCGGCCTATATCCGAACGGCGGTTGGCGATATCATTTTCCGTGTCTTGGCGGCTCGACCCGGTCTTACAGGCCTTGAGCGGCGGCTCGGCCCTATATCCCGAACGCGGTTCGGCGATATCGTTTTCCAGGTCTTGGCGGCGGCTCGACCACCGGTCTTCTAGGCCTTGGGCGGCGGCTCGGCCCTATACCCGAACGGCGGTTGGTTTATTACGATTTTCGGTCTTATGCGGACCTCGACCCCTTATTACCAAACGACGGGTGTGCGCGGGAGTTGAACATCGCCGCTCCCTTTACCCGACGGCGGTTCGGTTACATGGTCTGAGTTCCTCAACCATTGGTTTTCGGGGCCTTGCGCGGTCTCGACCCACGATAACCGAACGACGGATTGGCGAGGATTGGCGTCGCCTCGTTCGCTTTATCCCGAGCAGCGGTTCGGTTACATGGTCTGAGCGGCGGCTCGACCATCGGCTTCCTAGGCCTTGGCGGCTCGGCCTATATCGAGCAGCGGTTCGGTGACTATGGTTTTCCGGGTCTTGAGGCTCCTCGACCCCCTTTAACCCGAACAACGGTTCGGTCACATGGTCACGAGCTACCACGATCATCGGTTTTCCGGGTCCTGAGCGGCGCCTCGGACCCTTATCCCGCAGTTGATCAATTATGTCACGACGCCGCGTAACCTCCGCGAGATCTCGATGGGCAACGAGGTTTTCGAGCACCACCCCCAATCCTCAAGATCGTCTCGCGAGTGGCTTTTGAGGGGGTAGTGTTAGGGGTATTAAGTATGGCGTGACACACGGTCTTGGGTCGTACACCGGATGGCGTCATCGCCCCTCTGCGCTCCATTACTCCCACGATTTGATCGTCCCGGCGTCGCGTCTCCTGCGCATCGCCCCAACTACCCGCCAAGTTGACCACGGCACCGGCTGCGAGGTCGAGCCCGTGCGCCACCGCAGACAGGGAAGCATGTCATCCGTCCGACCTATTTAAGCCGAATGGGTAAGGCAGGCAAAAAGGACCCATGGAGGTGAGTAGGACTCGAACACCCTGAACATTTTCTGGGAGCTCGGCCGACGGCGAGGCGACTTGAGCGTCGGAGGGTCGAGGAGGCGGGGCGAGAGCCATCGGCGGGCCCGAACCGTGCGAGAATGACCCCGGTTCCGGATTCGCGCCATGCGCCCGAGTCACGCAGTAAAGTTGTTTCCCCTAACAAGCGGTGGCTCGACCCCTTATCCCGAACGGCGGTTCGGTTATCACGGTCTTGAGCGGCGGCTCGACCGTTGGTCTTCTAGGTCTTGAGCGGGCCTCGACCCCTTATCCCGGACGGCGGTTCGGTAACAGGGTGTTGAGTGGCGCCTCGATCCCCTATCCTGAACGACGGTTCGGTTATCTAAGTCTTGAGCGGCGGCTCGACCATCGGTTTTCTGGGTCTTGAGCAGCGGCTCGACCCCTTATCCCGAACGGCGATTCGGTTATCACGGTCTTGAGCGGCGGCTCGACCATTGGTCTTCTAGGTCTTGAGCGGGCCTCGACCCCTTATCCCGAACGGCGGTTCGGTAACAGGGTGTTGAGTGGCGCCTCGATCCTTTATCCCGAACGGCGGTTCGGTTATCTAGGTCTTGAGCGGCGGCTCGACCACCGGTTTTCTGGGTCTTGAGCGGCGGCTCGACGGCGGTTCGGTTATCACGGTCTTGAGCGGCGGCTCGACCATTGGTCTTCTAGGTCTTGAGCGGGCCTCGACCCCTTATCCCGAACGGTGGTTCTGCGAAGTGTTAAGTGGCGCCTCGATCCTTTATCGAGCAGCGGTTCGATTATCTAGGTCTTGGCGGCTCGACCACCGGTTTTCGGTCTTGGCGGCTCGACCCTTATCGGCAGCGGTTCGGTTATCACGGTCTTGAGCGGCGGCTCGACCATTGGTCTTACATGGTCTTGAGCGGGCCTCGACCATCGGTTTTCTGGGTCTTGAGCGGGCCTCGACCCCTTATCCCGAACGGCGGTTCGGTTACATGGTCTAGAGCGGGCCTCGACCATTGGTTTCCTGGATCTTGAACGGCACCGGGACTCCTCCTCCTGCACAATGGTGCAGTCAATTATGTCACGCAGGCGGAGAACCCCCGGGTCTCGGTAGGCACCGCTCATATGCAACCGGGTTTCCCCGAACACCACCCCCGACCCTCGAAGACCGTCCCGCAGGAGTGGCTTTTTGAGGGGGGTAGTGTTATAGATATTAAATGTGACGTGACACCCGGTCCTGGGTATTACGCCCGGATGACATCATCGCCCCTCCTGCGCTCTTTTACTCCCGCGATTTGATTACCCGCGTCGCTTCTCCTGCCTCGCCGCCCCAACTACACGCAGGGTTGACCACGGCACCGGTCTACGAGGTCAGGTCCGTATACCACCCGCAGACGCAACCGGAAGCGTGCCATCCGTCCGACCTATTTAAGGCGAAGGGGTAAGGCAAGAGAAGGGAAGAAAGGTGCACTCTGAACTCTTCAATTATTTTGGGGGGAATCGGCCGACGGGTGAGGGCCTGACTTGAGCGTCGGAGGGGTCGGGCGGAGCACCCTCCGACCCGCCTTTCTGCAGGTTCTGTTCCCGACGACATCGGAGCGCGCTACCCCTCGGGACCTAGCTGGAGCAGGAGTCATCGACGGGCCCGAACCTTACCGAGACGACCCCCGGGTTCCCGGATTCTCCGCCACACGCCCCAGGGTCACAGTAAAAAGTTGTTTCCACTAACAGATTGGCACTAGAAGGAGGGCCCTTTGTCGAAAGACTACCTGCTGCGCCCTGAACGACACATGGACGAAAGGCCGCTTCCAGGAGGCACCCCGGCGGAAGCCCCACTTACCTCCGAACCCTGGAGGGACGATCCGTCGCGACCGCAGAACGCTACTGGAGTTTATTCAACGACTCAGGACTCCACCCGCCGGCGAGTTCCTCCGCTTTCCCAGTCACCGCGAAGGCCTTTCAGGACCTATCCCAACAGGTTCGAGCTCTAGCAAGCGCCGTCCAGGCCGTCGTCCCTCGTCCGCCGAGCAAGATAACCAAAAATGTTTTACTAAGATCCTATTGTTAAGCATTTATTTAGTGATAAACATAATTTCACTAATCTAATATGAAAACATAATTCAAAAATATCATCTCTAATTTCACTAATCATGTCTTGCCGGTCATATGTGAATATTTATACTCTGTGCCAAGTCAAGTTGTACTATGTAACATCCATCAACTATTATGCACAGAACCTGTGACACGAATTAATTAAAAGTTTAGCAAAGATTTAAGGACTCGATTGGCAAACGAAGTAAGCCCTTAGTTTAATTGCCTGCGTTCAATACCCTCCTTAACGATAAATGGCTCGATTTCAGTGACGGATGGCTCTCATTAATGTTAGGCATAAGAGGAACGTGGTCCGAACGGAGTACCGTCTTCTGAGAAGTCAAACAGGTCAACAGGATTTGACCCACCTTTCAAATCAGTCAGGTCGCACGCGCTGCGCGCCAACGGCAGGAGCGAGCTGAGAGCCGTCCGATTGTCTGCTTTCTTTCTGTCGTCGTCGTCGAGGTCTCCATGTGATCCTCGTTGACTTTTGCTTCCGCCAACGCCAGTACCAAAGTTCTCGGAAGTCAACTCTGTCTCCCCCTCTCTCCTTCAATCCATGACTCCTTTTTATCTACCCCTTTGATGAGTTCAACGAACCACACCAATCCCACCTTCAGGTATTGCTGTGTTGTACGGTATAGGAAATGGCTTTTAGCCAGTGGTGTCGCCTCCGGACCATCGGCCACGGCTCCACCGCCACCGTCTCCCTCGCCATGACGTCCCCCTCCGGACACCTTTTCTCCGTCAAGTCCGCCGAGCTCTCTCTCTCCGCTCTCCTGAGGAGAGAGCAGGCCATCCTCTCTTCTTTGCACCACCCCAACATCGTCTCCTGCCTCGGCTTCGACGTCGCCGCCGAAGCCCCTCACGGCCGTCTCTTCTACCACCTCTTTTTGGAGTACGCTCCCCGAGGATCGCTCTCGGATTGTCTCAAGAAGCACGGCGGCCTCCTGGAAGAGGCCGTTATCCGGTCCTTCACGCACGACATCCTTCATGGCCTCGCTCACCTCCACGCCATGTTCGTGGCGCATTGCGACGTCAAGAGCCAGAACGTCCTGATATGGCCGGAGGGGCGCGCCAAGATCGCGGATCTCGGGTGCGCGCGGTCGGCCGCGGGCTACGACGATGCCCGGTGGCCGATCATGGGCACGCCAATGTTCATGGCGCCGGAGGTGGCGCGCGGGGAGGAGCAGGGCTCCCCGGCGGATGTATGGTCGCTCGGGTGCACGGTCATCGAAATGGCCACCGGTCGTCCGCCTTGGCCTGACGCCGCCGACCCGGTCGCAGCCCTGCACCGCGTTGGATTCTCCTCCGACGTCCCGAACCGCCCCGGCTGGTTGTCGGAAGCCGGCAAGGACTTCTTGGACAAGTGTTTGAGGAGAGACCCGAGAGAGCGGTGGACGGCGGAGCAGTTGCTGGAGCACCCGTTCGTGGCGAAGACGAGTCCAGCGGACTATTGTTTCCCGGAGAGCAGTTCGAATCAGGTGGTGGTCTCCCCAAAGAGCACACTGGAGCAGGGTTTATGGGACTCTGTAGCAGAGGTGGAAGAAGGAGAAGATGTGGCACGCCGATCCGACAGCCCGGCGGAGAGGATGCAGCAATTGACAGGTGACGGCTTTCCGGCCATCGATTGGAGGTGGGACGACAACTGGATCACAGTTAGGAGCAGCGAAGAGGAATCTGCAGATGCTACAGTACATGGTGACGATGAACTCAACACCAACAGCACAATCGATCACATTACTTCGGAGGCAAAGCATGGTGTTCCTGTTAGATTACGTGGTCCGTTATAATCGGATAAGATATTTGATATAACTAATTGGATTCTGATATCAGTATCGGTCAATAGAAAAGAAGTTCATATTATGGAGGATATCTTAGGGGATGTCCTTGATGGAAGGAACTCCCCTAATAACTTATCAAAGACCCTCTGCTCTCGCCTATAAATAGACAGGACCTCAGGGGATTTAAAGCGTGAGAAGCAACACAGAAGCATCTAAGAGTTGTGTAAAGATTAGCAACACAGATGTATCTAAGAGTTGCATAAAAAAATATTTCACAGACATAGATTGAGAGATTACAGTCTCCCTCTCAATCTCCCTGAGCCATCAATTACAGTGATCCTGTGAAAAGATAGGAAGAGAGGAGAAGGAATCTAGGTCTCCTTGTAGATTGGCGCAGGCGTTGGATCTAAGGAAAGTATTCAGATCTTTCCTCCTTTCTTTGCGGATGACATCAAAGGTACACATCGTAAAAACAGATCTATTGTTCTTTGATTTCGATCCTAGCATTAAAGTTTTCCGTATTACAGAAGCATGATTAAAGATTTTTATACAATTGGTATCAGAGCCTAGGTTCTTGAAATCAAAACTTTAGATATATTATTGTTTTTATTTACGATGTTTGATCCGAATTCTGCCAAATCTGTATTCCTATCGATTTTGGTTTATTGTCGTGGTTTATCGTCTGCTTGTTGACAATATTAAGGAAATAATGACGATATGCGACCTCGGCACGCCGTAAGGGCGTCGGCGATGCGTGCGATCATGGGGCTGCGGTCGGTTGCATGAGGCGCAACCGCGCGGCGGCACGCCGCGAGGCGGCAGCGCGCAAGCGGTAGGCGACGCCTGCAGCGATGCGGCCGTGCCGGCATAGCCGCCGCCGCAACAACCTCCGCGAGGGGGCACGGCCGCGGCGCCGGCGGCCCGACCTCGCGCAGCGTGAAGCGGCCGCCGCGCCAGCTTGCGTGGCGTGTATGTGGCCGTTCGGCAAGCTAACACGCGGCAGCGCCAGGAAGAAAGAGTTTTTGACAAAAATTATAGTTTTGCCCTTAGGTTAGGGTTTTACCAAATTACAGTTTTGCCCTTCTGTATTTTATTAATACTTTTAGTATTTTTAACAATTTTACCCTCTATTAATATGAAAAATTACAGTTTAATCCTGTCAATATATTTACAGTTTTATCCTTATGAAATTGAGAATTTTTTATTTATATTCTCAATTATTAAAATTGATTAAAAATAATTAAATTTGATCATGATTGTATTTTGAATTTGATTTTGATCAAATTTAGAAAGGATTAAATTTTGATCAATATTTGATTTTGATCGACTAGTTTAATTGGGCTAATAGTTAACCCAATTATGGGTTTACCCAATTAAATAAGATTGATTGGCATAATAGTTCTTTTATAATTTTCTCATATGAATTATTGATTGTATTTTATAAATAAAATCTAATTATTATTCTTGGATATTTATTTAGTTATTCATATGTATTTATTTGAAATTGTGAAATGATAGTTATCTTTCACATAAAAGTTTTTCATGATTTATGTGTTATCATGATTATAGTTATCATATGAGTTTTCTTTATGCTGATCAATATATATGAATTATTGATTGTAAGTTAAAAAAAATAATATCCAATTATTGTCCTTGGATATTTGTTTGATTATTCATATGTATATATTTGAAATTGTGAAATGATAGTTAATTTTCACATAAAGGCTTTTCATGATTTATGTGTTATCATGATTATAGTTGTCATATGAATTTTTTTTATTTATGCTCATTAATATTCAATAATCATTATGGTTGTTCTTGTATTATTGAATTGTTTAGCATAAATTGAATTAAAAAAATTTAGTGAATATTATTTGTAATTCATTTTCCTAAGTTTTATCTGACTAGTAGCTGCCAAAGTAGCCTGGATGATAAGCTTATGAGATATGAATTACAATAAAAGTTTTATCATTTATAGGATATTTTAGATTGTATTTTATATTTATATATTGGTCTTGCAGCCACCAAAGTGACCTAGACCAATAATTTATAAAAATACATTATGGAATTGATCTTAAATGATATTAAAGAAATTTGATAAATATTATTTATAATTTATTTTTCTAAGTTTTATCTGATCAGTAGCTGCAAAGTAGCCTGGGATGATAGGCTTATGGGATATGAATTACAATAAAGTCTTATCATTCATAGGACATTTTAGATTGTATTTTATATTTTAGTATTGGTCTTGCAGTCACCAAAGTGACCTAGACCAATAATCTATAAAATACATTATGAGATTGGTCCTAAATGACATTAAAGAAAAATAATATTCACAATGACATACATAATTAGGAGATTTAGATAATCCCAAAGGAGAATCTATTTTGAATAATTATGTGATAGGGTAGATAATACTGTTTTGGATATTCTTGTTGTTTAGTGTTTTATACCCAAATGTATTAACACTATTCCACAAGGATGGTATCAGTCCTCCATAAATGATTATATGTGTGAACAATAGATATGTCAATATTGAAAGTAAAATATTGATGATATCAATAGTTCAACATAAAACTCAAAGCATTGATGTTATATTATTACAGTGGTACTTCCTTCATTGCATTTTTATAAATGTCCCTATATTTTCTAGAATAAATGGCTTGAGTATATATAAGTTATATTGAATGAGTGAGACCTTGATCAGATTATTTGAAGGAACACAGACTTATTTACTGAAAGTTCTATGGAATAAATAATTAAGGTTATTGATCAGGAAAGGCCTAGAAAACTTGATTTGATGATACTTAGACTTCAGTACAGTAGCACATGAGAATATTTAAGGATCAATATAAATTTTCTGATAAGTTATGAGTTGACACATCAATGAAAGAACTGACTAAAAATGAAAGTATTTGAGGAATTAAAGATTACCTCCTCAATATAATTAATAAAGTTGTAAGCTCAAGACTTAGAATATTTGAGTTCTACTCAAGGAGTAGGTAATAATAAAATAAAGATGAAGCATAAGCCACCTGAGTTTATAATTACTATATAAACTCATAAAGGAATTTCTTCATAATAAAGTGTTACTTGTGTAACAATGAAAGTTATATGAAGAAGAATTATAAGATTTGATTTGAAATGAAAAGTTATGTGGTTCAAATCAAATATTATAGAAATTATTTTTCTAATACTTGGTGGATTAATTTGATGCTTTACCAATAATAGAGATTTATTTTAATATTTAAAAGAAAAAGAAATAAAAATCCAAGGAGATTGAAATATTCATCATTACAGGAAATCATCTTAAAGTGAAAGCGATAGCAGTTTGTATTTATCACCTACGCCTAAAGATGATTTATTTGATGAATCTTGAGGATTCGTGTTATATTCTTATAATTTTGGGAATTTGGATTCTTTACCTAGAATTGTTAGAATATTGTTTCTCCTTTGATAGTTGTGAACTCAATATGATTCAATAAAAGTTAACCTTTGGATTCTGTATAATGGTGTATACAGAATTAATATGAATCTTGAGTTTATAACTATCCTATAATTAAATATTAAAATAAAATATAAGTTCATAAACTCCTTGAGATTATACTTACATCTGCGAGTCACTCTATATTTTTGTCTAATTAAAGAGATGTATTTTATCACCATATAGATAACCTATTGAGATATGATTTTATATATATCTAATTCATGTAAAGTCTCAGGCCATTGACACTCTTAAAGTGTGCATAAAAGAGATCAAGAGACAATTAGATAGAAATGTTAAAATCATCATATCTGATAGGGGTGATGGATTTTATGGTATTCATGATTTACCATATGTGTCGTAGTAAAACATAATTGCTGAAAGGTATAATCGTACACTTATAAATGTGATTAGGAGCATGATGTATTATTCTTTTATACCCAAATCAATGTGAGAAGAAGTTCTAAGGACAACTATGTATATCTTAAATGGGGTTTCGAAAAAACCTAACTTAAGATATTTACATATTTAGGATTGTCCTGTAGAGATAAGGATCTTCAACTCATATAAAGAAAATTAATGTTAATAATTATTTCTAAATATTTTATTATTTATTCAGAAAATTTAAAAAAAAGGTATATGTCTTATTGCTCTAATCATAGTACGAGGATAGTTAAATCTGATAATATAAGGTTCCTATAAAATAGCGAATCAGTGGGAGTAAAAATCTCAAAATTTAATTTTGGTATAGAGAAGATACATGTTAATACTCCTTTATTATTCGAGAGATTGTTGTTACTTAAATTATTAAATAATTTGATAAAGGTGAACAACAAAATAACATTACCAAACTCCCATATTATATTGATATCGCTGATAATGGTCTTGTAGAATAACCACAATTGACAGCCTTGAAAATTTTTCAATAGGAAAGGAATCCTGTCATTTATGATTATGTGGTATATCTATAAGAATTATATTTTGATATAGGAATCAGAATAGATCCTTTATTGTTTTCACAGGTCGTGAAAAGTAACGGTTCTGAAAAAGTAATATGATACAATATAAGAAGAGTTAAAATCAATAACCAGAATGGTGTCTGATGAATTCATCGAATTGTCCAATAATTGTAAAAGAGTTTGTTATATAAATATGACTCAATGGACAATGTCGAATGATATAATGATCAGACTTTTAGTTTTCAATATGGTTATAGATTTTACTCATAAAGAATGTATCATAACGAGACATTTAATTTTTAAATGAGCTCGTTAAGAATCGTCATGACATTAATGACTCATTATGAATTTGAGTTATATCATAATGATATGAAAATAAATTTTTGATTTATATGGGTTACTCTGAATGACTCACAGAGAAAATGAAAGAAATATAGTATGCAAATTCAGGAATCTATTTATGACCTTAAACAAGCTTCTAATTAATAGTATATAAAGTTTCTTAATATCATTGATTTCTTCATATTTAAGAAAAATACTGTTAATCGGTATTTATATCTGAAGATCAGTGGGAGCAAGTTTATAATATGAATCATATATGTGGATAATATTTTGCATTGCCAATAGTGACTTGGTTTATTATACTAAACCAAGAAATTATCACTAAGAATTTAAGACGGTTGATATGAATGAGACATCTTATATTATTAGTATTGAGATACTGGGATATATCTCAATGATTATTCTCAGAAAGGATATATTAACCAAGATGATTTAATATACAACTTTGTTCAACAAATCATAAAAGTAAAATTTTAGTCAAAATTGAGTGCTTTAAAATGACTTGAAAAGAATCAGATAAAGAAAATATTCTTTATATATGCGTAGTTGAAAGTCTATGCTCAAGCCTATGTCAGAACAGATATCAGTTTTTGTAATTAGAATATTGGGTAGATATTTGAGTTATCCAGAAGTAAAAAAAATTAAAGGACTACAAAGAAAAGTTATAAGATATCTGGAAGGGACGAAGGATTATATGCTCACATGTATGAAATTATATCAGCTTGAAATGATGGTGTTTTTTTAAATGTTGATTCTATAAATTATCTCAATAACAGGAAGTCCACCTTATGGTTAATATCTATATCAATTAGAGGTAATTTATTATTATATTATTATTAATAATGAAAGTTGATTTTGTGGTATGCTTTGAGGCCACTAATCAAACTTTATAACTGTGAAATTTTATCTCAGGACTTGGTGTGGTCAGACTCAATTGTCAAGTCGCTGAAGATATTTTGTGATATCGCAATAGTTTTCTTCTCTAAGAATTACAAGTACTATTGCATTTCTATGCATTATGGTAGAAAGTACTTGATGGTTAGAGAAGACAGTCCAGAAACATCTAATGTCAATTAATTACTTGAGTTTCACTGTATTAATTGCTGATCCATTTACTTAGGACTTACAGCCTAAGGTGTTTTGAAAGAACATGTTCTTATGATTGGGTTTGTGAGCAACCCATAAAGGATATGGTGATGCATATTTGAGTGGACATTGTAATTGATATTTTTAACTTACGTACTTAAAGTTATTTGTTTCTGCTATCCTGTTCATAATTATGTATGTACATATTATGGTTGAATGTGATAACAGGATTGTCTTGATAAGACAAATTACAGGGGTCATTATGGACTATATTAGGAAAGTCTAATAATGTTGTGGTACATAGAAGGCAGTATAACATTAATGATATACAACCGCTATGACTCGCATTGATGGTTGGACTTAATATAGTATTATTCTATTTATTGGACTTATTAGCTTGTTTTAAAATTCATGGCCATGAATAAAATGCTTTTTAAAATTTTCAGAATCCAATTAGGTAAAATTATTTTCAAACAAATTTTGTTTTGTTTATTTTGATTTTGAATATCTTTTATATCTTATCAATTAATGGGCCAAGTGGGAGAATGTTAGATTATGTGGCCGTTATAATCAGATAAGATATTTGGTATAACTAATTGGATTCTGATATCAGTATCAGTCAATAGAAAAGAAGTCCATATTATGGAGGATACCTTAGGGGATGCCCTTGATGGAAGGAACTCCCCTAATAACTTATCCTAGACCCTCTGCTCTCGCTTATAAATAGACAGGACCTCAGGGAACTTAAAGCGTGAGAAGCAACACAGAAGCATCTAAGAGTTGCGTAAAGATTAGCAACACAGATGTATCTAAGAGTTGCATAAAAGAAAATATTTCACAGACATAGATTGAGAGATTACAGTCTCCCTCTCAATCTCCCTGAGCCATCAATTACAGTGGTCCTGTGAAAGGATAGGAAGAGAAGAGAAGGAGTCTAGTTCTCCTTGCAGATTGGCACAGGCGTTGGATCTAAGGAAGGTATTCAGATCTTTCCTCCTTTCTTTGCGGATGACATCAAAGATACACATCGTAAAAACAGATCTATTGTTCTTTGATTTTGATCCTAGCATTAAAGTTTTCCGCATTACGGAAACATGATTAAAGATTTTTATGCTTAGTTCCAGATTGTAATTAGGATGCCGTATACTTGTTGATGGTTACAATGATACTGTGTTTTATGCTCAATCTTCTGCATCTCAATGAGTTCACCATTTTCCCCATTCATCCCCATCAGCATTCTGAAACCATCGAACAGATGGTTCATTGCAACCCGTAAGGTCTCTTCCGATGGTGCAACATCAACTGCAGCTCCATCACAGAGACACGCGGCAATCCAAGCGTGGCGACCAGATGGAGAAGGTGATAGTTCAGTTGCGACAGCTTCCAAATGCCACACTTGTTCGTTAGAGTGCCTTGTCATCTACAAGAAGAAATTGCTGGGTAGAGAAAGCACTACTGCCTCTCCTCTTCTCAGTGTGTGTTGCTACAGTGTGTGTTACTGACATTTCTCTTTCTAAGAATCTCTGACTCAATCTTGTAGTTGTTCCGAGAAAAGCTGGTGTTTCTTTGGAAGTCTAATTATGGTTGATGATTAAGTCAAATTTGTTTGCAGAGTTTCCAGATTCTCTGGTCTTATTGATACTGGCAGTCAATGTGCAGTATTAGATGAGGGCATGCTTGGCGAATTAAGGAATGTAGCCACTGGTCATTGCATATTTTGGGTCATTTATTTCTACTTCCTCTGTTTTGTTGGTGTTGCTGAACGAGTTCGTTGTATTTACTTTGATCATTCACCTAATGAATCATCCACCGTTGGTTTACGCTTCCGGTGTGCCTATAAATGTCGCTCACCTAACCATTCTCGGGGGCGTTCCCTGCCTCGGCCTCTCGTCTCTCTCAACACCGAACCCCATGGCCGACGAGAACCCCGCCTCCGCCACCGCTCCCGCCGCCGATATTCTCCTCGAGGAGATCCGATTCCTGAAGGAAGAGCGGTCCTCCTTGCAACACGACGTCTTCGACGCCTGCGAGAAGCTCGCCTCCGTCGAGTCGGAGCACGTGACCAAGATCAAAGATCTGAACTCGTCCGCCAAGCTTCCCGAGGAGGCGGTGACCGCCCTGGAGAAGAAGGCGAAGGATGCGTCGGAGGAGCACAAGAGGACCGTGGAGGAGCAGTTCTCTGCCGTGAGGACTGCAATAGCGCGGTACGTCCAGCTGATCATCGAGAACGGTGAGTTGAAGTCCGACGCCGACAGATCGGCGCGCTTCCCCACCCTGGCAACGATCGGATTCGCGGGCGTGGCGGCGGCGATGATGCTCCTCCCCAATCTCGTCAGGCGGAGGTAAATCTGAATCGAGGGCTTCACGAATTAACTTCTTGATCCTCCAACTTCTAGTTCTCTGGAATCTTCTTGTGACGCTTGATTCCACGCAAAAGGTTCTACAGTAGCTTCGATGGCTCTCTTGTTTGAACAAGATGGTGGGTGCATCATATCCTAACAGATGGAATCTTCATTCGCAAACGTTATATCGAATGCTTTGATGGTTCCTGTGGTACCCTGAGAATCTTTGTTTGCTTCATCACCGCACAATGAAGTTCAATTATATATTAATCCACATATATTAATGCTTAAAATTAGCAGCGTGTGATTATTCGATTTTTTTTTTCATCTTGATTTATTGGTCGGTGACGTTATACGAAATTATTTTGTATCATTTTATTCCCTATATAGAGTTTTTAATTTCCATTTCAGATATAATAATCTAAAATGGAATAAAGAAGGAAAAAAACAAAATATAAAGGAGAGAAAGGCGTTTCTGGCTTCTCATTGGTGGCAACATGTTGGTCCTTGCGGGGCCCGTTATGTGATTACTCACCTGATTGATCGATCATCCACCGTTAGTTAGCTCTTCAGGTATGCCCGGCTGCTCCGCTGATTCGACGTTTCTCTGCTTCCCGCTCGACGATGTCTCCCATGGCCGACGAAACCCTTGCCTTCTCAACGACCTCCGCAGCGCTTGGCGAGGAAAAGTCCATCGCCGATTTCAGCGACAGCGACACCTTCTTCGATTCCAGCGACCGCGACTTCACCCACGAGGAGCTCCTCAAGAGGCTCACATCCGTCAAAGTCGTCTCCCAAAAGGCCGCCCGCCTCGAGAACGAGCTCCGTCTCGTCCAGGACGACATCTCCAACGCCAAATCCGCCACCGTGGAGCACCAAGAGGCCGTTCGCCGCCTTGAGGCCTTCATTAAGGACCTCGAAGCCTGGTCCAAAGTCGCGATCGAGGATCTTGATGCCAAGATCGGGGTTCTTGGAAAGAAGGTGAAGGATGCGGAGGAGCACGCGGCCGCAGAGGTGAAGGAACTGGAGTCGTTCGTGCATTCCTATGGCCGGAGCACAGCGGCGATCGGGTTCGCGGCCTCGGTGACAGCAGGAATGGTCATCCTTCACCTCACAAAGCAGTGGTAATCCCTGAGTTTCTTGGTGGGAACTTTCTGGGCTCTGCTTGGAGTTTCTTGGCGTTCTCTATCTTCCAGCTCTGCAAACGCGATCGTTACAGTAGCATCGCACGGCTCAATTCTCATTTCGCTTACTTCGTAGACGGACTTGATGGGTACATGGAGTGGGACTACTTTTACCGGTAGTGGAGTTCTTCATGATGTTTCTTGAGCTGTCTAGCTGATACTGTAGCCCGATCAAAGCTTTTCTTGCCTGACCATTGACCTTTTGCTCTCTAATATCAATAACGCCTTCTTGCTTACGATGTCGCGATGCGTTCAGGTATCAAGAAGTTGCCATCTCGATGCAAACATCCTTCCTGATTCTTCGAACTGTTCCTTCTTTTTTTACTACTCCTTGAGAGAGAAATTAAACGAACAAAAATATCATGTCATATTAATCGGAGACAATATGACCTTAAATTTAAATATGATATGGCATTTTTATTTTTTTCTATTTATTGGAGTGTGAGCTTTACTTGAAATCATTTGCCTCTTTTATTTCCTCCATCGGGTTCTTAATTTTCATTTGAAATGACAAAAGAGAAAAAAATCCCGCATTTTTGGCTCTCTAAGTCACGCTCGCATCTTGTCGTTGGTGCGGTTGGTGTCCGCGGCTGCGGGGCCCACGATTTTTCCAATCATAAACTAACGGGTAAACGAAATATACGTTATTTACCCACCCGCTTACCTGAAGTCATCCATTGTCTGATGGCGCATCTGGTGTGCCTATAAGTAGTTCTCACCTTCCCGCTACTCGGGCATTTCCCTCCCTCGTCTTCTCAACTGCCTCTCAACACCGACTCCGATGGCCGAAGACCCCGCGGATCCCACCGCCGGTACCGGCGGCCACGATCTCCTCGAGGAGATCCGAGTGCTGAGGAAAGAGCGGTCAGACCTCCAGCGCAAGCTCTCCATCGCTCACGTGAGGGTCGCCGCCGTCGATGCAGAGCTCAAGGTCATGATCAAAGATCTTGGGGTCATGATCAACGATCTTAGGGCCTCGCTCATTGAATTTGAGAAGGATGTGGACGTTCTCGATACGTACGCGGAGAATTTGGACGAGGACAGCGCAAGGGAGCTGGCCGCGAGGAAGGCGGAGCAGGAGGCTGCCGTGAACGGCGAATTAAGGTCCACGGTCGAGCATGAGATGCATCTGCGGAGAGAAATGGCGATCAGATTCGCTGCACTGGCGGCGGTGGTAATCCACGTTTGCCTCGCGAAGCGAAGCTGATGAAGATCTAAAACGAGGGTTCACGAACCATCCGATACCTGCGTGATGACATTTGGGACTCTGGTTTGTCCTTCTTGATTCTCTATCATCTACTCCTGCAAACTCCTTAAAGAAAAGCTTGGTTTAGATACATATTCATTAGAAGCTTTCTCTGATTGATCTAGCTCGGTACATGGAGTGAGATTTAGGGTGGTTTTACTGGAGGAGTAGTTCTTCCTGTTTGTTTCTTCTACTTGAAAGAGAACATGCAGTTCGATTCTTGTGTCAACTGAAACATTTCTTGCCCCATTTTGTAGCTACCATTCCCAGTATAACAATCTTTTACTGATGATTGGTTTCTTGTTACATGAATTGATATCGGTGGCATCTCTATGTTTAAGACGAACTGGGTGAAGCGGTGGTGACTCCTATGCTAATAATTTCGATTTGTATGTTGTATCTTCTCCATGATATCTTGATCTCATGATCTTATCATTTGAGTAGAAAAGGGTTTTAATATATCTGCATGTTGTTGAAAGCATCCTCGCTTGTAATTGAGGGAGAGATTTTGTCTTACCCGGGGCCCACAATATCTCTAATCAAAGGTAACAGAAACGGGTACGCAAAACATGGTACCTTGTATGATCATTCACTTGAAGCATTCCGGCTCTTTTGCGCGTTCCTTTGCTCTTTCCGCCCGTGGCGCCGACTCGAATGGCGACGAAACCCTCGCCTGCCCTAGGCTTTCGCCGCTTCGGGCGAGGAAGAGATGGTTAATACGGAGCCTATCACCACCGGAGAGAGAGCCGATCGATGAGGATCCTGTCGCCGATTCCCTTGACCGCGGGCTCCCTCTCCGAGGACGTCCAACGATCTTGAGGCCGCGACCAAGAATCTTAAGAGGCGGAGAAAGTGTCCGAGAAAGGAGCAAAGGATTGGAAGGAAGAGCACGCGAGGGGGTCGGCCGCAAAGGAGGCAGAGTTATAGGCTGGATGTCATGGTGGGATATATATATATATATATAAGAAGAAATGATGAGGAAGATGCCGAGGCAGCTTCCCATGATCTGGGAGCACCACCTGTTAGTGTCAACAACTTTTCGTCGTGGTCTCGGGACCGATATGATTGGGTTCGGGTTCAAATGCGCAGAGATCTTCCTCAATCGACCCTAGAGTCTGACGATGTCAACAGGGGCTCTTCGATGCGCGCTCCATCTTCGTTCCTACACACAGGTCGGATCGGGAAAGCTCCGCCTGACCCCTTCGACGATCAAGTTAGTTGATGATTTCGAAGGGGGTTTTTCCTGGTCTGAGAGTGAGTCCCCCCTTTTTCCCGAACGTAGGGGCTTATATAGGGAAGGTTACTATTTCCTGATGTGTCTGCTTGCAGGGAGCAGGGTCGTACCTTTGATAGCGTCTGACGTTGTGTAGAGGACCTAGCTCCTGCGGGATGGTGACATGCCTCGGTCGGTGTGCGGGATGGCGACATGCCTCGGTCGGTGTGCGGGATGGCGACGTGCGTCGATCGACGTTCGGCCTGCTTCAGCCAAATGCTGTTGGGCCGGGCGAACACCCTCCGTAGCTGTTCGCCAAGCACGGTCCAAGGGTCGTCACCTGGGAGCAAGTGACGTCGGCTCACATCCCGTCATCATTATTATCCACATCATTCTCCTCTCCGAAGGAAGCCATGCGTCGGCTCTTACTAGGGGGTCCGAAGCGTGGCTTCTTGTAGTTGAGACTACCGGTTTGTCCTCTGATCGGTGTTGGGAAAGTTTTCCATAGGGTCTCGATGGATGTTGGCTTGGTGTCCTGGGCAGAATGCGACCGAGGTGTATGACTTGAGCGTCCTTCGACTGAGGCAAACGGGTTGGACGATCCGGTCGCACCGTGATGTGGACTCGGGCAGACTACGGCCGAGGTACATGGCTCAGGCGAGTGGATCGTGCAGAGGTGTAGGACTTGGGCAGACTACGGCCGAGGTACACGGCTTAGGCGATCGGACCACATAGAGGTGTAGGACTCGGGCAGACTGCGGTCAAGGTACATGGCTCAAGCAAGTGGACCGCACAGAGGTGTAGGATTCGGGCTGTCTGCGATCGAGGTACACGGCCCAGGTGGGTGGACCTCGTAGAGGTGTAGGACTCGGGCATACTACGGCTGAGGTACACAGCTCAGGCAGGTGGACCGCGCAGAGGTGTACGACTCAGGCGGGCAGGCCGCGTCGAGGTGTAGGACTCGGGCAATCTGCGGCCGAGGTACACGGCTCAGGTAGGCAGCCGCGCTGAGGTATGGGACTCGGGTAGTCTGCGATCGAGGTACATAGCTCGGGCGGGCAGGCCGCGTAGAGGTATGGGACTCGGGCAGTCTGCGATCGAGGTACACGGCTCGGGCGGGCTGGGCGCGTCGAGGTGTAGGACTCGGGCAGATTGTGGCTGAGGTACATGGCTCGGGCGGGCAGGCCATGGTCGAGGTGTAACGGCTCGGGCGGGCAGGCCGCGGTCGAGGTGTAACGGACTCATGCAATGGCCAGGTACGTATGGCTCAGCGGTAGGCCGCCGAGGTGTAGGACTCAGGAGTCTGCGGTGCAGGGAAACAACTTTTTACCATGACCCGGGCGCACGGGCGCGGAATCGAAACCGGGGGTCGCTCAGACGGTTCGGGCCCGTCGATGGCTCCTGCTCCCGCCTCCCGACCGACTCCTCCGAAGGCGACGGGACGCTCCGGGCGTCGAGAACGAGACCTGCAGCAAGGCGGGTCGATGCTCGCCCGACCCTCCGACGCCTGTCGCCGGCCGTGGCTTACGAGTTCCCCAGAGAGTATTGCGGGGGTTTATGAGTCTACTCACCTCTCGGAGTGTTCAAGAAAAGAAAGGGTCCTGGAAAGAGATCCCTCGAAAGATCAGGTCTGATCAGCTCAGCCCCCCTCCTGTCTTACCTGTTCGGGTTAAATAGGTCGGACGGAGGGCATGCTTCCGACTGTCTGCAGGTGGCGTACGGGCCTGACCTCGCAGGTCGGTGCCGTGGTCAATCGGGCGAGTAGTTGGGGTGATGTCGAAGCGACGTCGGGCGGTCAAATCGCGGGCGTTATGGAGCGCAGGAGGGGCGATGACGTCATTCGGGTGTACGACCGAAGACCAGGTGTCTCGTCATACTTAATACCCCTATCACTACCCCCCCCTCAAAAGCCACTCCTGCGGGGCAATTTGGAGGGTGTTGCTCGGAAGAACTCGGTTGCCGATCGAGATCTCGCGGAAGTTCTACCGTGTCGTGTCATAATTGACCGAATTCCTTTGCAGGATAGGGGGTCGAGGCGCCGCTCAAGACCCGGAAAACCGATGATCGAGGAAGCTCGAGATCCTATGACCGAACCGCCGTTCGGGATAAAGAGGTCGAGGAACCTCAAGACCCGTAAAAGCCATAGTCACCAACCGTCGTTCGGAAATAGGTCGAGCCACCGCTCAAGGCCTAGGATGCCGGCGATCGAGCCGCCGCCAAGATCATGTATCTGCCGTCGGATAAATGGGGTCGAGGAGATGCCCGAGTTCCGCTTGCCAAGCCGACGTCCGTGTCGGGGTTGAGACTGCGCTTAGGCCCGTTGAACTGTGGGTGAGCAGCGCCGAGGTAAGGGCAGCGACGTCAAGTCCCACGTACCGATCCGCCGTTGGGTACTAGGGGTCGAGGTCATGCACGACACGAAAAACCATGATAGCCGAGCTGCTCGATGAAGAGGGGTCGAGGAGACGCCCGATACCGTTGCCGACGCGTCCGGTCGTGGGTTGAGACGCGCTAGGTCCTCCTCGCCATCACCCGTCATTTTGGTGCAAGGGGTCGAGTCACGCCACGACACGAGAAACCATGATAGCCGAACCGCTGTCGGGATGTGTGTGGCCGAGCCGCTCAAGGCACTGGAAATAATAGCCGAACCGCTGCGTTCGGGATGGTGTGTGGCCGAACGCCGCCAAGGCCTGAGAAATCAGAATAGCCGAACCGCCATTCGGGATAAGGGGGTCGAGACGCCCGATACCCGCTGCGCCGACGTCCGAAGTCGTGGGTTGAGACGCGCTAGGTCCTCCACCATCACCCATCATTTTGGTGCAAGGGTCAGGTCACGCGACACCGAGAAACCATGATAGCCTAACCGCCGTTCGGGATGAAGGGGGTCGAGAGACGCCGATACCGTTGCCGACGTCCGGTCGGGTTGAGACGCGCTGGTCCTCCTCGCCATCGACTGTCATTTTGGTGCAAGGGGTCGCAGGTCACGCAACGACCGAGAAACCATGATAGCCGAACCGCCGCTCGATGAAGGGGGTCGAGAGACGCCCGATACCCGTTGCCGACGTCCGGTCGTGGGTTGACGCGCTAGGTCCTCACCTTCGCACCCGTCATTTTGGTACAAGGGGTCGAGAGTCACGCACGACCGAAACACGGCGTGATAGCCGAACTCTCCGCTCGATATGTGTACGAGCGCCGCCGTGCCCGAAGACCCGATGGTCGAGCTGCAGCTCAAGACCTAGAAAACCAGTATCGCCGAACCGCCGTTCGGGGTGTGTGTGGCCGAGCCGCCAAGGCCCAGAATACCGATGGTCGAGCTCAAGACCTAGAAGACCAGTAATCGCCAACCGCTGCTTCGGGATGAGTGTGGCCGAGCCGCTCAAGGCCTGTAATAGTGGTCGAAGCTGCTGCTCAAGACCTAGAAAACCGAACCGCCGTTGTGCCGCTTCAAAAAACGGCTCGTGATAGTGCGGTTGCTGCAATCGAGGAGCCGCTGGCGTGCGGGATAAGTTTCTTACCTGGGGTACACGTCGCGCCTCTTCATTAATATGACGCCGCGCCAGCGCCTGATGTGATGCTATTGGGCGATGTGGCGGTGTCATCTTTGTCGCTTGCCTCGGGAGGCGAAAGGTCGAGGCCCCCCTTTCTATAAATAGCGAGCTCCGCGACTCTCTATCACTTTATCAGCGGAGTTTTCATCTCTTGTCCTGCCGTCGTCTTCCTTCAAGTTTTCTCCATAGGCTCCGGTGCCTTTTAACTTCTTCCAGCCGATTTCTTCCATTCTAGGTTAGTGTGCGATGGGTCTTCCTTCCACTTCCTCTTCCTCTACTTCTTCCTCCTCCTCCCCATCAATTACAACCCGCGTCGCCGCTCTCCCTCCATCTCCTGCCTCCAGCCCTTCCTCGGATCACGGGCGCGTGCGCGTGCGTTAGAGGCCTTAATGTGGCGCACGACCAAGACTCCATCTTGGGCGAGCGTATGGTGGGGATTCTCGGACGGCGCTCGGCATCCGGAGAATTCAACCTCTGGCGGCGAAGCGGGACAGCGGGCTTTGACCCGGTTCCCAAGGGCTTTGCCACGACCACCGATGCCCTAGAGGCGGCTGCGCCTTCCCTGCACCCAATCATCGTATCCTGCATCTCCTGTGGCGTATTTCGCCTTCCCGGATAACTCCCAACTCTGGCGGTATTTGGTGGCTTTCTGAGGAATGCCATTACGCCAACATCGCCCCGACCGCAACCTCTTCCTCTCCTGCTTTCGCCTCTTCAAGGGTCGGGGATACTTCAGCCGCCGACCGGGGTTCGGGTTAGGCGCCCCACCAATAACAAAGGGTGGAAGAGGCGCTTCTTTTTGTCGTGCCAAAAGGTGGGGTTTGAGGTTCGATGGTCGTCTAGAACCATCGATAATGCCGCCCCGAAGCTCAATGCCGTGGAGCGCGCTCACCTCGAGCAGCTGAGGGTAATCCTCCCTTCCTCGCAAGTCATCCGCAACATGTCGGCGCAGTGGCTCGTGGAGGCCGGACTAAGTCGCGCTCTCGGGGTAGGCCGTCGTTGTCTCGCCTCTTTTTGGATTATTGCCATACTCTATCTTCGACACATCACATTTGTTCTTTGCGGGGATGGTGAACTGCGGTCCTTCCACGACTCGGGTGCTCAGGGGACCATCTCCGCGCTCTCGGCGGTCTCTAGCGGGCGGGGTGGCTCCCAGCGCACCGTTGAGGCGCCCGAAGAAAAGGCCAAGGCCAGGGCGTGGTGAACACAGGCGCCGTGCACATGCCGGCCGGGCGTCGAGCGGCCGGGAACCTCCACCTGCCGAGAGTCTTTGGCCCCGGCCGAGGGACGGCCGGGAAGGGCCAGCGTCCTCCAGCCATGAAGGACTGTGCCGGGTCACGTCGGGAAGGATCGGCCGTTCCTTTCCCGAGTGATGGGGAGGTCCCGCCGGGGCGTGGCGACCCTCTCGTGGCCGGTGGCATGAGTGCATCCCGGGGACAAGGTGTGGGTCGGGGAGAGCCCTCGGCCAGCTACCTCGGCGCTCCATCCCGAGCATGGCTCGGGATCTATACACGCTCCTCGGGCCGATCGCCAAATCCGCCAAGTCGGCGTTGCGGGTAAGCACCGTATTGCGTGTATCTACTTGGCAGAGCTCTGTTCATCACTTTCTGCGTTCTTTCTCCTTGTGCAGAATCTCCACTACACCACGGCCCTCCTCGGCCGGTGCATGACTCGATCGCTTGGTGCAGATGCGGCGCAACGGAGTTGCGCCGCCCGGCTCGAGAAGCCCGAGCGGGTCGGGACCAGCGATTCTTCTTGCCGAGCAACGGGCGGCGGACATGGGCGCGGAAGTTGCGCGTCTGACCGCCGAGCTCGAGGCCGCCTCGGCGACAGAGGCCGGACTGCAGAAGCTCCTCCGGACGGAGAAGCTGGAGAACCGCCTCCGGATGAAGGAGGCTTGATTGCGCCAAGCGACCTCGAGGAGGCGAGCTGAAGGCCGCGAGAAGCCCTTGCCGCGGCGGAAGCGATCGGCCGGAGAAGGGCCGGGAGGCCGATCGGCGCTTACAAGAAGTCGGAGGGCTTCCTCCTCGGCCTGGACCGGACGGGCCGGGTATCGTACGAATATGGGTACAAGGTTGCCCTGGCCCGGTTCCGAGCATGTCCTCAAGGCTCGAGGGTCGAGGAGAATCCCTTCGTCTCATGCCCGAAGATCATGGGGGTCGACATGCTGGCGAGGTTCCCTTCGGACGACCTTCCCGGCTGCGGCACGAAGACCTCTTTTCTTCTTTTGGAGGGCCTTCCTTGCTTGTTTTGTAATACTTCCCCACTAGGGGCCCATTTTGTAATCAAAACCTTTTGGTAATACAAATTTGCCTTCTTAATATAATCTTCGACTTCTTTCCAATGGCTTTGAGTCAGTATTGACTTACTTCCGTTTTGTCCTTAAACAAAATATTTCTTAAGGTTACGGGCGTTCCAAGTCCTCGAGGCTGCCCGATCATAGTCGCGAGCCGGAACGTACCCGGTCGGACTACCTTGATTACTCGGTACGGGCCTTCCCACTTAGGTGCAAGCTTGCCCCTTGAGTGGGCGGGGTCGCTTACTTCCGCCTTGCGTAGGACTAAGTCACCCATCCCGAGGGGTCGGCGCACCCTCTTGTTGTAACTCTGGCAACACTCACTGTATGCGCCGCATTTTTACGTCGCGTTGGCCTGCGTTCTTCTAGCAGGTCTAGGCCAGCCGAACTCCACTGGGCGAGGTGGATTCCTCATAGTTCTCCACCGGAATGTTGGGATGACCAACTCGGTGGTAGGCGCTTCCACGCCGAATGCAAGGCTGTAGGGGACTCGCGGCCGTCTTGAGGTAGTCGCGAGACCATAGGATGTTCGGGAGCTCGTCGACCCAGCTCGTCGGGCTTCAAGTCCTTTCTAAGTCCATCCGGGATAGATCGGTTGGTCACCTCGTGAGCCCGTTGGTGCAGGGTGGGCCACCGAGCTAAACCTCAATGATGTGATAAGTCGCGCGAACTCCGAGAACCGAGTCTTTGGCGCGGGTTCCGTTATCGATGATGATAACGTTGGGCGACGAATCGGGTCACGATGTTCTTCCATATGAATTCGACCCGTTCGGGTGTAATGGTGCCGAGGGCTCGGCTTCCACCCACTTGGTGAAATAATCTATCCCCACGATGATATGTCTCCGGCGGCCGGGGGAAACGGCCCCAAGAGGTCCATTCCCCATTGGCGAAGGGCGGCGCAATCCATGGAGCGGCGGGACGCGAGGGAGCTGCGGGCGCGAACTGTGGCCCGGCAAGTGTCGCACCGCGCACGAAAGCCTTGGCGTCTCGGTGCAGCGTAGGCGATAATAGCCACAGCGCGATATTTTGAAGGCCAAAGTTCGGCCGCCCATGTGCTCCCACAAATCCGCCCGTGGACCTCGGCGAGAATCACTTCCGCCTCATCGGGATCTAAGCATCGTAGTAGGGGTGGGAAAGCGACCTTTTGTAGAGCGGTCGCCAATTTCGCGATACCACGCTGGGTTGGCGGAGCCGTGCCTTGACCTCATCCGTGGCGGGATCCTCGCGTTTGTACTTGATATTTCCTGAATCCACGTAGGTGGGGTGGTCGGGACTCGGGTCCCCGATCTCCATGATGGCCACCGGCCAGGTGTGTCGGCTCCTCGACCTCGGGATGTTCCTCGGATCGGCTCCGAGGCCAATTTCGCGAGCTGGTGCGCGCTCGTTGGGACTGGGCACCACTGGGCCAGTGAAGCGTGGAAAGTTAGAGTTTGGGCTTTTACCTCGGTCAGTATCCGACATGGTCGAGTCCCGCGCCCGATACTCTCCACCAACTTGCTCGGCGACAAGTTGGGAATCCGTGAGAATGTGGATTGCTCCTAGTTGCATCTCGGCCGCCAAACGGAGGCCTGCCAACAGCGCCTCGTATTCGGCCTCATTGTTTGTGGCCGCGAAACCGAAGCGGAGGGAACGCTCGAAAGCGTGTCCGTCGGGATCCTCCAGAATGAGTCCGGCGCCGGCTCCCCTGGAGCTGGAAGACCCATCCACGTGCAGCATCCAGTCTCGGTGGATTTGCTCAACGCCTCTGCTTCCGGTGGTGTCAACTCCGAGATGAAATCGGCCAAGGCCTGGGCCTTGATGGCTGTTCTCGGCTTGTAGCAGAGGTCGAACTCGGATAGCTCCACCGACCACTTTAGGAGACGCCCTGCTACGTCAAACTTAGAAAGAACTTGACGCAGGGGTTGGTCGGTCAATACCTCAATCGTATGGGCTTGGAAGTAGGGGCGTAGCTTCCGAGCCGCTAGAATAAGTGCCAATGCCAGCCTTTCAATGGGAGGATAGCGCTGCTCCGGGCCACGCAGCACGTGGCTGGTGTAGTAAATCGGGTGTTGCGCATCGGGGGCTTCTTTCACAAGCACCGAGCTCACTGCATGCTGAGATGCCGCTAGGTAGAGGGTAAGTTTTTAGCGCGGACACGAGGTAAGTCGGGGTAGCTCGGATAAGTCTTTGCTTTAGCGTGAAGGCTTCCTCGCACTCTGCCGTCCATTGGAAGTTCTTTGGGTCTTTGAGGACTCGGAAGAAAGGAAGGCACTTATCTCTCGGCCGGGATAGAAACGGGACAGGCCGCTATCCTTCCGTTAAGGCACCAGCTCCTTTCTGTGCTCGGAGATCTCATGTCGGTGAGCTCGGATCTTCTCGGGGTTGGCATCAATTCCTCTCTCGTGTATGATAAACCGAGGAACTTCCCGATGTCACGCCGAAGAGCGCACTTGGCGGATTAAAGGCGCATCCGTGTCTTCTCGGCGTAGAAGGTTTCCGCAAGTCGTCGAGGTGTGCAGCCCACTGTGCGACTTTTCACGATCATATCGTCAGCGTATACCTCTATGTTTCGCCCTATTTGCCGGGCGAACACCTTGTTCACCATCCTTTGGTAGGTGGCGCCTGCATTCTTTAACCCGAATGGCATAACTTTGTAGAAGTAGGCTCCTTGGGGTGTGTGGAAGGCTGTATGTTGCCGATCCTCGGGGGCCATCCGGATCTGGTTATGCTTAGGAGTAGGCGTCCATGAAGGAAGCGGGCGTACCCGGTTGAGTCGACCAATTGGTCGATCCTAGGTAGGGGAAGCAATCCTTGCCGGGCAAGCACGATTTAGATCGGTGTAGTCAACACACATCCTCCGGCTTCCATTAGGCTTCTTGGCGAGGACTACATTGGGACAGCCAGCGAGGTACGGACCTCCTCGATGAAGTCGGGCGCCAGAGCACATGTCGACTTCATTCTGCACGGCTTGTTGGCGCTCGAGGGCGGCGAGGTCTCTGTCTCACCGTGCGGATCGAGAAATGTGTAGATGGTGTTGGGCGACTTGGTCGATTCGGGAGGTCGGCGGTATCGGCGAAGACATCGGCGCTTTCTGGAGGAGGCGATGAGCTGCGCCCGCTCTTGATTATCAGTCGGGCGATCCGTATTGTCCGTCGGGACGGTCATCTTGCGTGGAATATTAACCGCGGGTTTGTCGGCTCGGGATGCTCGGGCGGACGCTGCGTCCCGCGTGGGCCTTCGAGGGGCGGTTACAGCCTTTTCCTCTTACCCAAGGAAGTCGCCGTCAAGTAACACCGTCTGGACTCCTGAGGATCTCCCCGAACCTCCCCGACTCCGGCGCTGGTCGGGAACTTCAACGTCCGGTGCTATGTGGATAAAACGGCCCTTAGCTGTTGAGGTGGAGTCGGCCCGGGATGGCGTTATGCGATGGAAGGTCGACCACGGAAAAGTTACCATGAGTTTTGGCCTTGAGGAATCCAGGGTCAACGGTAGGGTTACCGCACCCCGCGGCGAGATCGTGTCGCCAGTGAAGCCGGTGAGCGCCTAGTGCAAAGGCCGGGGCTTCGCCGGCAACCCCAACCGAAAGGCCTCGAAGTAGAGGATGTCGGTAGAAAGCTGCGGTGTCGACCATAATCGCCGGACACATGCGTTGGCAATTCGGGCCGACACCACGGCGCATCGTCATGCTCTGTTGCTCCCATATCCCTGAGGGAATGTGATCTCGGCTCGGAGGAGGGTGATATTCCCGGTCACAGCGGCTCGGGCGTAAGCCCTTCGACCCAGCGCTATGTCCTCGGTGGCGGGTCCCCGGTGATCACGTCGATGTGTTGCTCGGCCAAGACGCCGGGCGCGAGGATGGTGCCGCGGATCTTTGGAGGTATTGATCGAGGTGACCTCTTGGATCAGCTCTTCAATTTGTCGCTTGACTCGTAGCATTGCTTGCTCCGTGTCATGTCCGTTTGCGATGGAAGCGGCAATGCAGATGCTATCGGCCGGTATGTCGCCGGCCCTTCATGCAGGCGGCACGAGCATTCCCGCTCCTTTATGCGGAGGAATATTTGCGTCAGGCGCCTTGAGAGAGGTGGCGGCTCGGCGCGTATGGGTCGAGGCGGCCCATGCGGCGCCCTTGGTGCGAGACTCCGCCTGGTTGTCGGTCCGTCGGGATGGAGTAGGATGCCCCCTCGGTCGTTCTTCCTTCCTTCCCAACATCCAGGACTCGGCCGCCACGTATTGACTCGCCCGCTGGAACATTTCCGCGATGGACGCGGGGGGTCGCTCCACCAAGGACCAGCAGAACCTCGACGGTCGGAGCCCCATCATAAACGCCTGCATTAACAGCGATGGGTGAGCATCCGATAACTCCCGTACCTCCGTGGTGAACCTTCGCACGAAGTGGGAGAGGGGTTCGTCCTCCTTTTGCTTCAAACCCAGGAGGAGCGCGACAGAAGGCTTTGGTCGCGCAAACGCCAAAAAGCGTGAGCTCAAGTCCTTGGCGAGCTGTTCAAAGGATGTGATCGACCCGCTTTTTAAGGTACTATACCATGTACGGGCAGATCCTTTCAACGTGGTGGGGAACGCCCTGCACATCAAGGAGTCCGAAGTTCCATATAGGGCCATTTGAGCCCGGAAGGCGCGGACGGATCGGGTGATCACCGACTCCATCATAAAGGTCGATGGAGGGGAGAAGTTCAAGGGCACCGGGTATTCCCGTATGTCGCCGCGAACGGGACTCCAGTGAGGCACTTCCTCTCGCCGTCTTTTGACTTGCGGACGTCCCTTTACACCTCCTCGACGTGCGATGGACCGGATTGAGCCCAAATAGGTTCGCTGTCAAGACACCGCCTCGAGTTCAAAGCGGGACGTCGAGGTTTCAAGAGCCCGTGTTCCGTCCGAACCGGCGGGAGGTCGAGAAGATGGTACCGGCGGCATCGCCTCCCGATGCCGGGGAGAGGTTCCGCTTTGGAGGAGTCGGCTCACGCCTCTGAGTAAGCGAGGAGGACCTGGGACAAGATTGCCGTGGTCCGGACCTATTGGGAAAGGTCTCGAAAAGCCTCCACCGTGGACGGTGGGGAAGGTGGAACCCGACTTGGCGGGTAGAGCCCTGCGTCGC